>VXBZ01011334.1:454-14493 GCA_013399135.1 Heliornis fulica | reverse complement strand
GGGGTTGGCACAGGGCAGGGAAGGAAGAGAGACAAATCATGAGTTGAGCCCATGAAGAAGGGAGGGGTGGGGGATGGCATTTTAAGATCTGGTTGTACCTCTCAGAATCAATTTTCCCAAGGGCAGAGAGTGGTGGGACAAGGGGATGGAGTGAAGCTGGAGGAGGGAAGGGTCAGGGTGGAGCTTAGGGGAAGTTCTTCATGGAGAGAGTGGTGAGGGGCTGGAAGGGGCTGCCCAGAGAGGTGGGGGATGCCCCAAGCCTGGAGGGGTTCAAGGCCAGCTTGGATGGGGCCCTGGACAGCCTTGTCTGGCTCCAGGCCTGGAGGTTGGTGGCCCTGCCCGTGGTAGGTGGGTTGGAACTTGATGGTCTTTGGGGGCCCTTCCAACCCAGACCAGTCTGGGATTCTCACTTTCCAACTCTATTACGTTTCACCCACTGAGAAACCAGAGTTGACAGAGTCTGTTCATGGGCAGAACAGACTCAGCACAGAATAGATGAAAGGAAACTAATTATGGAACAATCTATCCCTGTTCTGCTCTTGACTCCTAAGCATCTCAATGTATCTTTTTTCCCAGATGAGGAGGGGAGTGATAGAGCAACTTTGGTGGGCATCTGGCCTCCAGCCAGGGCCAAACCACAATTGTACAAGGGCAACACTACAGATAACTCATTTGAGCTTCAAGAGGTTTTACTGGAAAACTGCAGAATATTCTAGCACCACAGCAACCTCTCCAGTTTGCATCACATACCCCCACCACTGGGATTCCCCTGGAACTTCCTTCAAGAAGCACATTCAAAAGTCAATTCAGGTAGTACTCTGCTAGCGCTCGACCCTCTTTCTGGATCTACCAGTTAAAACCACTCCCAGGCACTGGAGCTGAAAGCATGCCAAGAGCTGGAGCCCTCTGGAGCCCTCAGCACAAGAGGGACTTGCTGGAGCACACCAGAGGATGGCCACAAAAATGACCCAAGGGCTGGAGCACCTCTCCTATGGAGACAGGCTGGGAGTATTGGGCTTGTTCAGCTCCAGGGGGACCTTGGAGCGACCTTCTAGTCACTGATAGGTGCCTCTAAGAAAGCTGGGGAAGAACTGTCCCGCAGGGCATGGAGCGTCAGGGCAAGGGGTGATGGTTTCAACCAGAAAAGGGGAGATTTAGGTTGGGTATTACAAGTTCTTCCCTCTGAGGATGGTGGATCACTGGCCCAGGTTGCCCAGAGAGGTGGTGGAGCCCCCATCCCTGGGGATACCCACAGTCAGGCTGGATGGGGCTCTGACTGACCTGCTCTAGGGCAGATGCCCCTGCTCGCTGCAGGGTGGGACTGGATGGGCACGGAAGGTCCCTTCCCACCCAGCACAGCCTGGGTCTGGGATTCGGGGATCATTCCTGCTCAAGCCCGGACCGAGGTTTGCCAACTCCTCCCTTCGCAATCACCCGAACGGCCCCTGAGGCGCCGCCCGCAGTTTCCAGCCAGTAAAACCCTGCAGTGGGTTTTACTGGGCGCAGCCATCACTTGCTGCTGGTGTACTCGGTGCCGGCCTTGGTGCCCTCGGAGGTGGCGTGCTCGGCCAGCTCGCCGGGCAGCAGGAGCCTGAGGGCTGGTGATGGTGCAGCGGTGGGTGTCCTGGGCCAGCCGCTCGAAGGACAAAGGAGTTCATGATGCTCATGGCCTTGGAGGAGATGCCGGTGCCCGGGTGCACCTGCCCGGTGGTAACCAAGCACAGTCTCACACACCCGTCACCCTAGAGCCCATTTCCCACGCCAAGGGACCCGCGACAGCCACCCTGAGGGTCAAGTAGTGTGCTGCTTGCACTAGGGCAGAGACAGGCCCTGCAGGGCTCCGGGGCTGCCCGGGCAGCACCCACACCCAACAAGCCTGCCAGGGCTGGGAGTGCCCACACACTCCCTTGTGCAGGTGACTGAGGCCAAAACAACTCACTACCACCCCTCAAAGTTACTTTTTCATCTCCCTGGCAGATTAACAGGAAGATTTTAACACTCAGGCAGCAAACAGCAGCTGTTCTCACCATCAATCACTTCTCCAGGCAGAGCTACTGGTGTACCAGGGCTCACCCTAGGGGAAACCCTTTCTGATCCTGCTTCATCTCTTGCCTCCTACTCCAAGGATCCCCCCCCACACACACATAAGCTTTTGAGGCTCAGCTGGGTCTTCTCCCATTCTCAATCACTTTACTTTTGCATCTAACTTAAAAGCAGATTTTCCCTTTCTACAAGGTTAACATACAATGGGCAGAAGTAGCTTTACATAAAAAGCATTCACTTACCTGCTTCAGTATTCTGTAGATATAGACTGAATAGGTTTCCTTTCTTTTAGGCTTCCTCTTGGACGTCCTGACCCCAGAGGTAGGGGTATGATCCCGCACCTTCCCCACTTCTGCACTCATCCCAACCCCCAAGAAAACCAGCTCCAACAAACCACCCACTAAGTGCCATGGGGCTGGTTATATAGGGGAGGCAGCAGCACCTCACTTCCCTCAGGTGCAGACCCAGGGAGCAGGAACAACACACATCTGTGACCGATGACGCTGCAATGCACTAGATGAAGGCAGCTGGCCTGAGACGGGCTTGGAAGCAACTGAACCAGTTAAACCTTCAGAGCTGAGAGAAAGGTTTGGGTAATATGGGCAAAGAGTTGGGCAAGCATAAGCCAGAGAAGTATTGTTCCCATGTTATAATGTTTATTGGTGAAAGGAGAACTCCTGCTTTGGTGGGAGGGTGTAAATTGGAGTACTCAAGCCGTTGCTTCCAGAATCAAATGCATGGAACCATTTCTGTGGAACCATTTCTGCTGGCTGCACAGACAGTGTAGCCAGCAGAGATTTGGTACCTGGAGGGAGTGTTGGTCCAGTGGGATTCCTCCCACTATCTCAGCTAGCCTGCCCTTAGGAGTCCTGCCTGCTACCCTCACAGACCCCCAAATGACAGAGGGGGGCAGTGGGAGGGAAGGCCAGTATCCTGTTTGTTCCAACTTGGAAAACAGTGATCATGCTAATGGTGGTAATTACGATGCAGGACTTCAGCTAAGCCAGAGGGGGGAAAAAATGTTCAGCAGCACAGTACAGAAAAAAAATCTGAAGAAATTTGCATCCTTTATAGAGAAGGGAGCCTTTCAGTGGGTACCTACTGAAACAGAACCAGATGGGGCTCAGTAACAGCAAGTGCAGGGTCTGGCACCTGGGAAGGAACAACCCCAGGTATCAGGACAGGCTGGGGGTGACCTGGTGNAAGGCTGAGGGAGCTGGGGCTGTTCAGCCTGGAGAAGAGAAGCCTGAGAGGGGATCTCATCCATGGTTATCAAGATCTGAAGGGTGGCAGACACAGGGAGATGCCAACCTCTTCTCAGTGGCCTGTGGGGACAGGACAAGGGGCGATGGCCACAAGTTGGACCACAGGAGGTTCCGCACCGATGTGAGGAAGAACTTCTTCATGGTGAGGGTGAGGGAGCCCTGGGCCAGGCTGCCCAGGGGGTTGTGGTGTCTCCTTCTCTGGAGACATCCCAGACCTGTCTGGACACCAACCTGTGTGACCTGCTCTGGGGACCCTGCTCTGGCAGGGGTTTGGACCTGATGATCTCTGGAGGTCCCTTCCAGCCTCTACAGTTCTGATTCTGTTATTCTGTACCAGCTGGGGAGGGGTGTGGGTATCTGTGCTGCCATGCACGCTCTCTCCTGCTCAGGGACACACATTATACTGGCAAATCACATCTTCCAGGAACTGAGTTTCAGAGACCTACTCATCAGCCACTCTGCCAGTGCTTGTAGAGCCAGTGGTGCTTCACTTTGCTGACTCCAGCTTCGTCCTCGGTCTGTCCTCCCTGGAAGGCCCTTGATCACCCACCCCAAGTGCAAATAAACCTCACCGTGACAAACAGGGCCTAAGTGTCATGGAACTGCACCCAAGAACCGGATCATCAGTGGGACAGGGGACAAACTGTCACGTCCTATTTGCAAAGGGGAGGAGGCTCAGGCACTGAAGATACCAGACTGTTCCAGGAGACTGGATTTCTACCAGTCTGAGCACTAAACAGCTAAAGGAGCTGTCAGCTGTCCTGCAGCAGCGTCCAGNGCTAAAGGAGCTGTCAGCTGTCCTACCTCCCAGCAGCTGCAGCAGCCTCCACCAGCACTCACCCACCCAGCCTGTTCTGACAGGCAGTTAGAAGGAAGCCCTTTGGTGGGCAAGGAGCAGTGACTGTTCACTTAGCACAGGGAGCTGTTACACACAGGCTCACCCCCTGCTCTGTACAGTCAAGTTGGAACCCCTGGATTTGGGGAGATGCTTCCCTAGACTGTGTCTGCTAGAGGCTGTTTGTTCTGGAAGCTGTGTGCTGCACTCGACTTACCCCTGTGCTGTTCTTGTAGCACGTGGATTGACTCACAGCACAAGCACAGGGGAATCCTACAGCCCTGCGCTCGATGCAGCATCTGCTGCTTCTGGCTGTGGCTGCACTGGAGCCAAACTCACTTTTGGACTACAAGGAAGACTTGTAGGATACTTCCTTCACAGCAGCAACCACCGTAGCAACTGAGGTGTAAGTCTCATAATTTATCTAGATGGAGTTTGGGTTTTGTGCATGACCAGACAAGCCCTATCTGAAACAATCCAAAATGCCATGAAGAAGCTACAATATTTTCTTACTTTTTTCTTAATTACCCTTTGTTTTAAAAATACATAGAACATTCTCTCCTTTTGTTTATTAATTGTCCTCTTCTTCCTAGTAACAGGCCAAGAGGAAACATGTTCAAGTTGCATCAGGGGAGGTTCAGATTGGATATTAGGAAACATTTCTTCACCGAAGAATGGTGAAGCCCTGGAACAGGCTGCCCAGGGAAGCAAGGCAATCGCTGTCCCTGGAGCTGTTAAAAAAACGGGTAGACATGGGACTTTGGGAGATGGTTTAGAGGTTACAGTGGTGTAGGGCTGACAGTTGGACTTGATGCTCTTGAAGGTCTCTTCCAACCTTAATGATTACTCAATGATTCTATTTTATTCAAGCTTCTGTGGCACAGTTTACACACCAAATTTAATAAAAATTTATCAAGAACAAGTGTTAAACTAACTTTAGCTGTCTGGTCTTTTTTAGTAAAACCTGCATGAAAACTCACTAATTTGTAGTCCAGAAGGAGCGTGCAAGGCTTGCTCCCTCTTCTGTCGCCGGCTGGAAGAAGCAGCGTTCACTCTGGAGTAGCAGAGGTTTCCCAGCCGTGAGGATCTTACTCACTGCTCTACACCTCCAGAGCTCAGGATTCACTACATGCCCTGGGTGCAACATGGGTCCTACTGAAGAACCCAACTTTCACCCCAGAAGACAAGGCTCTGCCTCTGCACTCAAACTCAGCCCCAGATGCTCTGCCCAGCAAACGCACTGGCTCACAAAACAAGACAAGTCTGTTCTTCCCTCTTTATTGACTGATGGATTCTCAGGCAAATCTGTTAATTACACTGTTAAATAATAGTTAAAAACAAACCAAGGCCAAAGGAGTTTGTAGTAAAGTATCTAAACTGAAGCAGAAACTGGGAAGGAAGAGGCAGGAGAAGTTGGGCTGGGGTCTCCACTTCTGCATCACTGCAGCTCAGACACCCTGCCACTGCCATGACCCCAGACCCTTAGATTCCAAGGTCTGGCTCAGATGGACATCATCTAAATACGGCAATGGTTGCCCAAATGTAGCCAGGTTGGGAGAGAAGAGATCTGTCCAGATACAGAGGTGCAAGGCAAGTCAAGGGGAAGCAGTATTGCAGCAATCCTACAACACAGCCACAGATAGCAGCAGAGTCCCGTTCCAGGCGGCAAGCGCACGAGTCACGCTGGCCACCCTCAGTCTCCACAGCGAGCACCCGACTGACTGCTCCAGAGATCACACGTTGTGGGTCTTCTTGGTGAGCTGCAGATCTTCATCCACCAACTTTGACTTGAGATGTTCCTTATAGGCAAGGATGTCACCTTGCCACTTGGTGATTGTCTGCTTCTCACAGACCCAGATCTCCTGTGCAACCTGGAAGCAGACACACGTGGAGCAGAAGTTTACAGTGCAGCATTTTACAAATCTGGAAAACCACAACCTGCTCTGAAGTCAGGCAAGAAAAGAGTCGGAGAGCTTTCATGTTTCAACCACCAGAGGAAAATACTTGCAGGGAAATGTCTTACTGTGCATTTCCCACAGAATTTACATGAGATTTTAGAACTGAAATTCTTTGACCCGGCAACATTTCTCTTTTTGTTCACAGCACAAAGCGAAGCCTTTCCTGCTAAACTCACAGGGAGAAGGAATTATGTTCTTCACCCAAACTACCTGGATATAATACACTGAAAAATACAATTAATACCTGAACTTGCAGACAAAGCTATAGCTGATAAATTGGTACTTGACATTTGGGTGTACATGATGCAATTTCCTTTGCCTGTGCAGACCAAGTGATAATAAACCCCAAACATACTAGAACTACTCCAGTTCAATTTCAAAAAAAGCTCTAGTCAAGGCCTCCAGTGTCCCATGATTTACACTTGTTCTTCCCTTCTAGGGTTTTCACAGAATCACAGGATGGTCTGGGTTGGAAGGGACCCCAAGGACCATCAAGTTCCAAACCCCCTACCACAGGCAGGGCCACCAACCTCCAGGCCTGGAGCCAGACAAGGTCGCCCAGGGCCCCATCCAAGCTGGCCTTGAACCCCTCCAGGCTTGGGGCATCCCCCACCTCTCTGGGCAGCCCCTTCCAGCCCCTCACCACGCTCTGCAGGAAGAACTTCCCCTGATAACGAAACTAAAACCTTCCCTCCTCCAGCTCCAATCTGTTCCCCCGTGTCCTACCACTATCTACCCCTGTAAAAAGCTGATTCCCCTGACTGATGTTTGTCTTTCAAGTACCTCATGTTTTCCTAGGCTAGCTCAGTAACTAGCCTCACGTGAGAACAAGGGAATTGCATCCAGTGATTTTTTTCACTGATTTTTTCATCTTTCTGCAATGAGTGAAAGCCAGTCAACTGAAAACATCTTGGTTTAACTACTCAAAGTGCTAGAAAGGTGCTCTGACAAAACTCACTACATGTTTTACCTGCTGGATGAGTCTGAAGTCGTGGCTGACGAGCATCATTCCTCCTTCAAATTCATTGATAGCATCTGCCAGAGCATCTATTGTTTCTATGTCCAAGTGGTTGGTGGGCTCATCCAGGAAAAGCATGTGAGGATTCTGCCAGGCCAGCCAGGCAAAGCACACACGGCACTTCTGCCCATCAGAGAGGTTCCTAATGGGGCTCACCTGACAAACACAGACACTGTAAGGTTTTCTGCAGAGCTACCACACTGACCACAGAACTCAGATGTCACACTGTGCCTCCAGCAGCTCCATGATGCACAAGGACAAAGTTCAGTCACTTATACCTAGACTGAGCTTCCTTCACCAGCAGAACAAGACATTTCCAGAGCTCTGAAGAAGGGAGTGTCTATAGCAAGACCCACCTTATGTTAAAGGCTTCAAACAATAGTTAATTGAGGTCTGACTAGACCTCGACGCAGTCATAAAACTATTCTCAACTCCTGGAGTGACAAATGGGGAAGAGCAACGTAACCTGCAGTGATGAGGACAACCCGGTCATACACGTGACACGATGACACGTTCTGGACTGAATATTCCCTTGCCTGAGCCCAGTGATCCAAGCTCCTGGACAGGAGTGTGTTCAAGCATTTCTGCCTTTCTGGTTGATGCAGATTTTCTGGTATTCCCCTCAGAAATAAGAGATAAGCAGACTAGTTCACCTGGAATCCAGTCACCTGGATTCTGGGAGTTACCCACTGCAACCCACATACTGCTGCCACACAAATAAACTTCCTGAGAGCCAGGAGGGCTTCCCCAGCAACCGCCCTCCCCCACCCCTCCAATTTCAGAGGCAGCAGATGGGAAAAGCATTTTGATGCTGGGATGTGCCATGCTGCATCCTGGATCAGCCTCAGACACCAGTAGAGCAACAAAACCTGCAACAGCTCCAATTCCCTAATGAACAGAGAGCAAACCTCAACAGCTTATACTCACCTGCTGCTTCCCTGTCAGACCATATCTGCCAATGATTTTTCTCATCTCCTCCTTCTCCTTGATCTCTGGGTAGCATTTCAGCATGTACTCCAGGGGAGAGAGGTCTAAGTCCAACTGCTCTTGCAAGTGCTGACAGGGAAGAAAAGTCAGCTTCAGTCTCTGCAGGCCACCCACTCCACGGCCCAAAGCACTTCCCCCCTTACACTCCTCTGGTACCAGCTGAGCAGCAGAACACAAGCACAAATAACCCCTCACAGCACAGCCACCATGGACAATTCTGGAGCAGGAGTGCTGTTTCAGACTAGCAGGGTGGTCCTCCACCAAGCACAAGGCAACCATCTGTCCCATCAAAGGGCAAGAGACAGAGAGGACACAGCCAGCTTCTTATCAGGGCAAGAACATTTGCTAGAGCCCATTCAGCCACTGGAGCTGTTCCTTTCCCCATCTCTGGCTCAGAAGGGCCGCACTGGGAGGGGCCTTTGGAGCAGAAATAGAGGGGCAAGACTCCTCATTCCTGACAGCTTTTCCTCAGTATTTCATATCCCTGGTGGCTGCTGTAGGAAGTACCTGGTGGTATCTACCAATCTTCACATGTGAGTGCTTGCGAATCATCCCATCTGTGGGCAGCAGCTAGAAAAGGAAGACAGAAACATTTCACTCTGAAATCCCCCTTTTGTTGCACGCCAGCAGTACAGAATCCAGCCATGTCTGCTCTGGCACAGAGGAGGCACCCTGAGCAGATAACATCAGAGAAAAAAAATCTATGCTGCAGGAAGATCTTAGGATTTCCCAGGCCTGATGCAGGAAGATCTTAGGATTTCCCATGCCTGACTGGGGTGCTCTGGCAAGTAAGTGCAGCTTCACTGGAGACTCCCCCAAGAATAAGGTCCAGAGCAGAGCGGACACTGTAGGGATCGTACCTCTCCTGTGAGCAGCTTCAGCAGCGTTGACTTTCCAGCTCCATTGGGTCCAACAAGAGCCACACGGGTATCCAGGTCAATCCCAAACTCCAGGTTATTATAGATCCATGGCTGCAAACCACATAAATGAGAACACACACTATGGCTCTCCACTTCTACTCAGTATCTCCAGCTGCACCCACCACACTGTCCTCCACAGCCTCAGCACTAATGCCGCCGAGACCAGTGTGACACCAGTCACACGCTGCAGCCTGAGCGGAAAGCAGGGCCAAAAGGCCCACACCCCCAAACGAGGCAGGGACACAAGTCATCACCATGCAGTGCACACATGCTCCCCATACTCACCCCATCCTTGGTGTATCTGAAGCTGACATTCTGTACCATGATGACAGGAGGGGGGATCTTCCCACAAGGCGGGAAATAGAAGGACAAAGTCTGTTGACAAAGAATATTCACTTGTTAAGACACCCTAGAGCACTAGTCAAACCATATGTTTGGTATGACCCTGCCTGTAGCATGGTATAACTTTATCTGTAGACCAAGGCACCAGACTGCCTTTTTCTGAGGCCCTCCAGCAACTCAGATTTGTTCTGATTAGTTGCTTGCAAGCCCATCTGCTGGCTCATGAGTCCATATTTCTTTTTCCTCTAAGGAAATGTAGGCTTACAGTCTTCAAACACATAGGAGTTGGTCTGAGCATCCTCCCCGAGCCTTACACACATTTCTGACTTTTGTGTATCCAAAATCACCTTACTGATGACAAATCCCTTCTCTCCCCTAGAAAATCACTCCTCCTCTTTCCACTCTTCAGCATTACACCATCTTCAGCTTCGTCATCCTTGGCATCAGGAAGGGTACACAGCTCTTGCTCCCAGGTGTGTCAGCCATTCCTGCTGTCAGCTAAAGATCTTTCTACTTACCTGGCCCACGTTTCCAATACTGATCTCTAAGTGCAATCCCATGTCTGATCCTACCTTATCGTTCACAACTCTCTCTGTCAAGCCAGAAGCCATCATCTTCTGAAGGGTCTTCTCCTTGCTCTGAGCTTGCCTGGCCAGCTTTGCACTGCCGTGACCAAATCTTGCAATGTAGTTCTGCAACAGAACACCGAGTTAGCCAAAAGCCACAACAACAAGGCTGAGGAGGTGCAGGCATGCCCACATGCATGGCAGAAAGCTGTTCACGCAGCCAGGCAGATACCTTCATGTGGGCAATCTGATCTTGCTCCCAGTGGAATCGCTTCATTTGATTTTCTTCCAGTTCCAAGCGAGTCTTTACATACTGATCATAATTCCCCTACAGGGACAGCACAGAACATCAGGTATGCCCCAGAGAACAGTCCTTTGGATCTGTCAGTTAAGTGGGGCACCATTTACTCACTGTGTAGTACTTCAATTTGCGGTTGTGCATGTGGATTATATTGGTGCAGACACCATTCAAGAAGTCTTGGGAGTGGGATATCAGCACGAGGATCCTCTTGAACCTGTGGCAAATGGAAGTTATCAGAAACTGAGCTAGGAAAGAACTCCTGCTCGCTGACCCTGCTGGTGACTGATGCAACAGCTCCTCTGCGTGACACTTCTGGAAGTTTCAACATTTGCTGCTTTCCTCTTTCTACAGACTACCATGTGCTAGGTGCAGATCTGGAGTGGAGCCAGGCATAGTGTCAAGTGATTGGTTAAAGTCTCCCAGAAAGAGAGGCTGAAATTGCTTTCCTAAAACATCACACTTCTAAAGCAACCACACAAAACACTTCAGTGACAAAGCTGGTGGAAAAACCTCTGCCAACGAAAAGCCCTTCTCCCAGCACAGTCCTCTTAGAGCACACAGCAGACAGCCCAAGCTCATAATGTTCCCATAGCTTCTGCCTTAACATTCGACCTTTGATTACAAAAACCCGGACACCTGATAGAGCAGAACAAGATGAAACTGCCCACTCAGATACCACAGCTCTGTGCAAACAGAGGGACAACGTGAAGAGAGAAGAGCTGGAAGCCAAGTCTAAAAATCTCACACTATTGATACAGACCATGGTGCTGGGGCTGCTCCTGGCTTCCAAGGAGAGAGCTTTAACCTGGGAGCACAAACCAGCCCTTCTCCTGTCTTCAGTGAAGGAAAGATAGGGGCTTGTCTTGAATCAGTTACCCTGGCACCGAGAACCCCTCTGCAGACACATGCAGCAGCAAGCACGAGAAGGTGGCACTGGGCCTGCAATCTAGTTACATGGCCACACAAACTACAGACAGTTGTTCCTGCAGCATCTGCTCACAAGCTGACAAGAGGTTCCAGCAGAAAAGCACAATCCACCACAGAAGCAGCAAACTGTCACGCTTACGTTTTCAATTCCTCCTCCAGCCACACGCAGGCATCCAGGTCAAGATGGTTTGTGGGCTCATCCAGCAGCAGCATGAAAGGCCGAATGAAGAGGGCTCTGAAAGGAGAGGGGAGGGGACCAGATAGGGTAAATGAAGCGACCCCAAGCCTCTCAGCTCTGCTCCAAGTTCTTAGAACTGTGTGTGTGGCTCTGCAGAGTCAGGAGCAAGCAGGCATTCTCCCAGGAGGCAGCAGGCAGTCTACCACTCACCTAGCAAGAGCCACCCTCATTCGCCAGCCACCACTAAAGTCCTTCAGCTTCTTCCTCTGCATGGCTGGCGTGAACCCCAAGCCGTGAAGGATACGTGAGGCTCGTGCTTCTGCCTTGTCAGCATCCAGCTCCTCCAGACGTTCATACAACTCCAAGAGCTTCTCACACTCCGCTGAAAGAGAGCCTGCCTGTCAGCACTTCTACCAGAAAAGGGCTCGCAGCCGCACCTCCATGCAGCTGGGAAAGCTCACAGTCCATCTGCTTTACCACTATTCAGCCCCCTCCATTCCCAAGCCTGAGACACTTCTTAAGAAGCTGCATGGAATAATTCATCCAAAGAAGTGTAATCCCACAGGATTTTCAACTAGCACAGGGCAGCTGGGGGAAATAGGTACCATAAGATGTGAGAACTCTGCCAAAGAACCCAAATAAGACCTTTTCTTCGGTGGGGAGGGAAACGGAGGAAACGCCCCTTGTCCAGAGGGACTCTGAGAAGCTTTACCATCTTCATGAGCCAGACGCTCCGCCTCTCGTTCTAACATGGCCCTCTCTGTATCCACCTCCATCACACACTGTAGAGGGGTCTTGTCACTGGGAGGCATCTCTCGAGTCAGGTGATAGATGTCGATATGCTCTGGGATGGGCACTTCTCGTTTCCCAATAGCTGACAATAGCATGGATTTCCCTGTGTGCAGACAGATGTTCCAAAATTAACTGTCGGGTTCAGTGAAGTACAATGTTACAGAGAAATGGAGGCAGTCAGATCCCATTGATTCCCTCCCTTTCCAACCCCAGAAAATCCTTGGGAATATCTTGCCCAAGAGGCCAGAAGAATTGGAGACACAGCAGAGCCTACTGCCTCACTGCAACGGGCTGCGCTCACAGCGAAGGCTCACTACCCCAACAACAGGATCGTGTCACAAGAGCTCTTCAGAAACACTGCAGGTCCCCAGGGTGGACTTAGGGAACTTTCTCTCTGCTGCACAATCCCTACTGTTTAACCAGGTCTGGCACCCAACTCCAGGGCCTGACTCCAGACGTCTCACAGAGGAAAGTAGCGCACTCACCACTGGCGAGCTGAAGTGTTTTCCTGAAAGCTAAACCAGCTGGTTACTCTCTTACCAGCTCTTCTCCAATTGCATCCATATCCTGCACCTTCCCATGCAGAGCAATGCCTTCTCTGGGAATTATAGTTGTTTCCCCATTCAGGCCATTCCACCTCACCCAACTCTCCACAGAAGCAAGTCCAAAGCCAGAATGTAACCTCACACTTCCACCAGCTGTCCTGGCAGTTTCTCTTCCTTAGTGGGGAGATGGGAGAATGGAAATTGCCACATCCCAGTCATGTCTGTCCAACAACCTTCCTTCTGGCTTTCAGCATCTGTCACCTGCATCTGTCCAGCTTCTCAGCAGCATGGGCTCTTCGCTATGCTCCAAGAAGCCCATGTCACCGTGCCCTGTGACTTACCAATCCCATTGAGTCCAATGAGGCCATAACGCCTCCCGGAGTTCAGCTCCAGTTTTGTATCACTCAGCAGCTCCTGGCCATGGAAGGTCAGCGAGAGGTTAATGATGTGCACATCAGTGCTGTTGGGATGGGAGGCCAGCACTCCTGTCACAGCCCGGGCAGCAGCTTTCTTTAACTCAAAGTCCTCCAGCTCCTTTGTAAGAGCATCCACCTCTATAAGCAGAGAGAAACCAGAAGTGTCGCTGATTACAAGGCCCTGTACCACCAGGGCCCAGGGCCACAAGAACAACATCCATGTCCCCATTTCTACAGAAATGTTGAGAAGGTCCAGACACTCAATGACACTCAGCTTTTCAGGTTTTTAGCAGATGGTTGAACTGGAACTTCCACCTGCTTCCTAAATAAAATATGACAACAGGAACTAAAGGAGCAGCCACAACAACGACCCTTTTATCCAAGTATCACGGAACTGACCATCACCACAGGAAGGCCTGGGATGTGAAGAGAACTTACACAGTACTGCCTGCAAGACCAAGGAAAGGGCTGGCCAAAAGAAAACCCAGCTGGAAAATAAAGCCTCTGACGCTGTCTCCCAGAGTGTCCCCCTCGAGAAACCAGCTCCTTGTGGATCAGATGGGGACACTCTTCGCTGGGTCAAAAACTGGCTGCACGGCCGGGCCCAAAGACTGGTGCTGAATGGAGAGGTCACAAGTGGTGTCCCCCAGGGCTCAGGGCTGGTCCTGTTCAACATCTTCATTTATGGGCTGGGTGAGGGGATCAAGTGCACCCTCAATAAGTCTGCAGGTGACACCCAGTGGTGTGGGAGTGTGGATCTGCTGAAGGTAGGAAGGGTCTGCAGAGGGACCTGGCCAGGCTGGAGCCATGGACAGAGGCCACCTGAACCTTCTGGGGGGCAACAAGGCCAAGGGTGGGTCCTGCCCTGGGCCCACAATAACCCCCAGCAGCGCCACAGGCTGGGGCAGAGTGGCTGGAGAGCTCCTGGAGGAGAAGGACCTGGGGG
>VXBZ01011332.1:513794-618727 GCA_013399135.1 Heliornis fulica | reverse complement strand
GCAGCACTGCCCCTCTACACCAATGATACTGGGATGCTGACAGGGTCACTCCCGTCTGATGACTGCTCTGGTGCCTTAGGCACAGTATCACATCCCATCTCACAGTGACTGCAAGGGGTGAGGGGAATCTCCTCTGTCAGGAGAGTGCGGCAAAGCACCCCAAAATATCACAAGAATTGACTTACCACCGAGTCAAGGAACCTAATGCAGCACTCGAGCTCGGGTCGAGTTTCACAGAACTGCCGAAAGAGAAGCCTTCCGATCGGCTGCTTTTCGCATATGCTGCAGTAATCTCTCTCTAGAGGCAACAAAGAGAAGAAGAGAAGCATGAAAATGAGAAGAGCTTTGCCTGTTGGGTTGATTAGGAGTTTAAAGCATTGCAAGTGTGTGCATAACTATGACCCCAAGCCAGAACTGCCACCGTCTCCCCACCACCACGTTTCAAGTATCCAAATACAAATATAATTAATGGCTCAAACAAGAGGGGCTCAATTTTACAGAGCTGATGTTGACAGAGATTCTCAAAAAGCCATTCAGCTATTACCAAAAAATAATCTCACATTTTTTCCTGGTAGAAATGCAAGCGCTCTGCAAAGGTACCGCTCCGACTGGGGGCGTTTGTAGGAACGTGGGGAGCAAATTACAAGTCCTTGAATTGTGACTCATACATTAAAGGGTAGGAAAAAGCTGGAATTTGTGGACACCTTCCTAGATGCTTCCTAGATATGCACTGACATGCCCCTGATCTCTGGAAGTGTTCAGCCCACTCTCTACTAAACACTTCTTGCAAACTACGTACTTTGAAAGACCTCGAAATGTCTGACTGTGTAGTCGCCAGGCATTAACGAAGGGATGGAGCATATGGCATCTGGCTGGTTTCAGTTTCACACAGAGCTGCTTTGCAGAACACCAAGTTTAAATGCCATTCTCCTGTGCTGGTGCATCCAGAACCATCGCCCCCATCAAAGCAAAAGGTCCTTTACCCATCGCAGGGCCTATGCGCAGGAAAACACGGGTGAAGTGCAGGCAGCATTCATTGGCACTGCACCAGTACAAATGACGAGGGCTTGGGATATTTTTCTGGTGAGAGCAGCAAACCCCCAGCCTGTTTGGAGCAGCAGTACTCGCTCAAGACACGTTATTCCTCTAGAAGCACACACATGTCAAACAACATACTGTGTTTCCTTGAGCGTTCCTCTCACCACCCTCCTCGCTGCCATATGGCACTTGCTGTTATTATGGAAACAACCGGCTTCTAAACACATAACATAGCACTGAAAACAGACATACTAAACCCACACAAGTTGTCAGTGCCTTGGTTACTTCTTTCTCAGGCCTGGAGTCGCTCCTGCAATGTCTTTTATTCCCCCTTTGCTTTTTCCCCCTGCACCCTTCAGTTCCATCCACTCTGAGGAGAACATCTGCAGGCACAGGGCTGTGATGGGGCTGGCCTTTGATGTGGAGTCACCCAGCCAAGGGGTTGCTCATCCCAATTCATGCCCTGTGGACTATGTTCTGCAAAACCAGGACATCCTCTCCTAACAGAAAATGCTGCATGAGATGTTGGACTTGCAGACCTGTAGCTGGGTGGCAGGTGGGCAAGAGCACCCAAGGCTGCCTCTAAGAGGAAGGAGGATGCGTGCCCAGTGCTGTGCCAGTGTGCAGGTATAGCTGTACTTCAGGAAATTCTACAGGGTGATTGCTGGAGACACAGGAGTGTGCTTTTAATTCACCATGGTCCTGCTCTGGTCCAGTCCTCAGCAGCAGTCTGGTACAATATAACAGCACCATGTCGTGGTTGGCATTGCTGGTCCATTTTGGATCAGGGCATCCTTACCCAGAAGATTTCAATGCTTTGATACCCGCTGGCAAATAAAATTGGCTGGAAATCACTGTGTAAATCCTGACTTGACAGCCAGTCCCTCTAAGTCTCAGCAGCAAGTCCACGGCACTGATGCGTTTGTGTAAGCTGGAGCCTCCAGCACAGAGCACCACGACACAGACACGTACAGAGAGAAAGCCAGTGGGCTCGCTTGGGTGCTGAGCAGCTTTGGGGGTGTCCTTGCAAGTGGTACAAGCTTGCACTGCTTGACCAGGTAGCCTTTTTAGTGAGGCAGTAATTGCTGAAGGGATGTGCAGATGTGCACAATGCTACAGTAAGTGAAAGGGTTAAGAAAGAGCCTGAGTGGATCTAAACACCAACTCACAATGTCCCAGAGGCTGGCATGAAGCCAGAAGTTGTGCCGCTCAGGTGAGCTCTCCTGGGAGGTCTGGAGGCTGAACTACATCTGTCTGATGCTGTTTTCTGCTGCCTTGACTGACCAACTCAACTGAGGGTCTGAGCAAAATACACACCCTGAGTATCAGTAGCACACAGCCAGCCTGACTGCAGGACTCGATCCCTCCCGAAGCCCCAACCCACAGCAAGTTTCCCCAAGTTAAACCAGCAGTGCAAGAAAATGTGGCTGTCTGAACTTGTAACCGAGTAACCCACAAAGGAACAAGTACATTCATCAGCTGGCTCGCCCTGTATTTTCTCTTTGCATTTGTTGGAGGGTGACAGCACTTGTACAAAATTCAGTCAGTTTATCAAAACTGTTATGACATGGTGATGCTGTAGCAGAGGGCACTTTCTAACAAAAGGGTTAGAGGTATCAGGTAAGTGTGTGTACAAATTGCACACCCAATAACTGTACTCTACCACACAGCAGGAAAAGAAAGAAGCAGCTAAACACTCTTACATATGTGGATGAACAAAACATAAAGAAGACACGAGCACAAACTTCCTCCTATGGTACATAACTCGGCCAACACATGAGAAGCATGACCTGCTTGTAATGAGGAAAAGGGAAATACCAGAAATAATCTCTGAAAACACAAGAGCCAGGGCTGTTCCCTGGAGCCATCCACTCCTCAGTCGTGTTTGTTTAAGTGCTGGATATACCAATCCAGACAATAAATACATGATGCAACTGCTTTCATTCCTTGTAGGTGACACAAAATATTTTCTTAGGCCCTGATCTTGCCCTTGGCCTCACTATGTCAGCTGAAGGAGTCTGTTTTCACCTAATTCTTGGGATGCATAGGCCCTGGAGTGAACTAAGAAAGAAAAACACCTCACTCAGCTAAAGCAGAAAAAGGAGTCGATAGTTTTATTACAGTAAGGAAGTGTTTTAACAGCGTGCTGCACCCTGGAGACCTGGCTGGAGCACCCCAAGGCATGCTCACGAGCTGCTGATGGAGGGAAGGGGATGGAGAGCCACGTGGGTAGCGCAGCCAGGGCCTCCCTTGGGCTGGGCCTAATTGTCCTGTCGCTCTCGGTCCTCCTGCCAGTAAAAATATCCATCCAGTTTCTAAAGTTTAAAAAATAGAAAGAACGATTTCCTGAGGAAATGGAAATGTTAAACACTTGGAAGTGAAACCATATGCTTATGATGATGATGAAGTGTAACTAAAATGGCTCTGAGAGAGATATCTTTGGTTGTCAGATCCTCCAACTTCAGCGCAGTCCTGTTTAACAGCTGCAAAGTCACCCAAAACGGGACTGAAAAGCTGCGTGGGTCAAAGCCCTAGGAAGGCAGTCGCTTCTCACTGACACCAAGCTCTTTACTTAGGAAATATTACTGACAAATAATGTGCTCATATGAGCAAATTCTTTATATTCCTCACAGAGTAACAACACAGAATAATAAAGAAAAGGTATTATATAGAATGCCATTATAAACATTCATAAGACAAACAAAGATAAATGAAGTTTATTCTAAATTCTACTGACTCATTTTCCCTCTACTTCATAGTTTATGTATTGATATACACAACTTTGAAGTGCACTCAGGACACAGAACATACCAAAACAGTTACACCTGCATACAGAAAACGTCATCACCTTTCAAAGCCTATGGCCAGATTTGTTGCCTGACAGATACTCTGAAAAATAACTCACCACACACCTAGGAATAACAGTCCTACTAGTAACATTTCAGATGGATCAAAATATGTCATCAATGAGGTGATAAACACAAAAGAAAACACAAAAAAGTTACTGCCAATAAAATCCCTGACTTTCAAGTAAAAGGAAGGGGTGGGGGGAGGAATATAATATTTTAGTTAGATGGAAAAGTCCTTGTGCCTTCTAAAGATTTTTTTAATCTTAATTTCCCAGTTAAACACCTAAGCAATTTTGGAGGGAATAGTGGTCTGCAGAGAGAGCAGGTCCCCCGTCCCCTCTCCCACTCGCCATATACCTGTGGGTTTTGATGGGTTAATGATGAGCTACAAAAAAAGGGTGAGGGCTCTTGGCTGCAAACCAGTCTCTTGTGATGCTGTCTCATTCCATGTAAACTGCAGGTGTCTAAACAAGACTGCTACAGAAAGTTGTACTTCTGTTTCCGGGCAGCTCTCGATTTGAAGGGCTACTAAACCAACACCTGCAGCCATCTGCTGAGGTTTCCTCCTGTACGTGTCTGTGGGGAGGGACGAGCTCAGTTTAAATCTCCCTATTCCAGTCTACAAAGGTCAGGATCATCTTTTTGGCTTTTTGATCATTACTGGTGTGGCTGATGACTGCACTTACGTGCTATGTATTAAGTAGTATTTGATTGTAGTATTTGTTTGTCCTTTTTTAACATGCTCGAATCCCATGAGAAGATACTTCAAAGAAATCCATTGGTGAACTGCCAGGAAGACGTGCACAGGAAAATCTGGATGTGGACTCTGGATCTCTGTCTGCTCTCCTTGGCATTAAATGAGCCTGGATTAAAACTGAGTAAGACCCAAACGCCATGTAATCCTGATGCCTAAAAATCCCCAAACAAACCAAAAGAAAAACACCATGAAACCCTTTCCTTAACACCCAGAAATCCAAAGTGGATGTAGGATGAATGAGTTGTTCTTTCCCTGCTCATGCTCAGTGATACAAGATAGGATCTCAATTGTTTTTTGGGATTTTTTTTTACTGTAAGTTGAATTAAAATCTTTCAAAGAGACATTCTTTCCAGTCTATAACCTATCTGCTGTTCTCTTCCTCCAGCTTACTTTAGTCCATAACACCAGAGAGCACACCAAACCCATGAAGAAAGCATTCGAATAGGGAGGAACCCTCAGACTCCACGCTCAAGCTGGACAGCAGGGAGTGTCATCAGAGACAGAAGAGAGACTGGCTGTCAGTTTGTTAGACACTTGGCACACCAAAACAAAACCTTTCCTGTTCCATGGGGCTGAGGGATGGATGGATGGATGGATGGATGGATGGATGGATGGATGGATGGATGGAAACTTCAGCTAGAGATGTCCCCAATTCACACGCCTGCCTCCTCAAACTCAGAGGGGATGCTGCTAAAAGAGATCCCAACCACCTCAGTGGGATAAAATAAAATAAATAAAACTATTTATGGGGCATTTTTCCCCATCTCTGCTTTGTACATGTAAGCTTTCTTCCAGGGGCACGCAATGAAAAGGAGGACAAAAGCAGGAACTAAAAGCAAGATTAAAAACTATGCAGCATGACTGAGCTGAAGAGACTCTCACAGCCCATCACACAGTCTGCACTTGTAGCAATTTCCCTCTTTTTGTGGGAAAAAAAAAAGAAGAAAGAAATAAAGACCAAAGCCTTTAAAGTTTGCAGAATTGTTCTGTGTCCAGTCAGGATACTAATGGAAAACAAATTGTGTCTTTAAACACCGAATAACCCCATTTAGATCTATGTTAATATAAATACACTTTCCATTTAAAACTAGCAGGTCTAACACTACTGCTTATAAATATGTCTCATAATTTACTGCTGCTCTTCTCCAGCCGGAGGTGGAATTACCACTGTCTACATATAAACTTAATAAGTGGTACATACTAAACTGCCTACTCTTTGAGGCTGATGAAAGTTCCTTCTTATCAAAGGATCCTTCGTGGGTGCTTTAAAAGGATTTAAATTGCTTTGATTGCATTATTAACAGTGTCTGTGTTGCTCTTGTATTTCAGAATAATCTGGAAAGCTGGAACATTAGCTCTCGCATTCTACAAAAGACAGTTTTCCATCTCTAATAAAATATGCTTGGGTACAAAAGATAATCCTTGTGTTCAAAAGCAAGATCCTGAGTTTGGCCACATTAACACTTCTGCAGACCCACTTTTTGATTTTTTGATGGCCTTCAGTACCACAGATGTCATGGCCTGTCAGAATGATGGAAACTTTGCTGGGAACCCAAGTACTGGCAGAGAAAAACATATCAGGTTTCTTTTCTTAAAAAAAAAAAAGATGAGCCCATGTCTGATGAGGAAAGATGGATATTATTGTTGAAAATGTAGGACCTAGCCAAGTACACATATAGAAAGGTAGTGAGGGATCTCCTTTTCACAGTGACTACCTGGGAATGTTGCAGGAATGGGAAGAAGCAACACAAGGGAAGTTTCTTTTCGTTGTCTGTTTTCTTTTTCTTATTTTTCTTCTGGGGTTTTGGGTTTTTTGTTGTTCTTGGCGTGTGCTTTTCAAGAGGAAAACCTGTTGTTGAGATGCTAGGGACTCTCCATTTGCCCTGTATCCAGCAATGCATTTAAAATTGAGGCAAGCCAGATCATTAGAGAATACAAACAGGAATAAAACCGCCTCATTTCAGTTCATTCAAAAAATTCCCAAGATCTGTGTCAGTAAGTCATGTTATAAAAGCCTAATACACGCATCTAGGCTCCCATGGGAATTCAGTTACCGGCACAACTCATATTCTGCATCCTGCAGACCTCAGTGGCATGCTGTATTTATAAAATGGGGCTAATAGCACTGCCCTACCTCAAAGCAGCCTGGCCAGAATAACTATATTAAAGTGTGTGAGCCCAAAGTGCTACTGGATAGCCCTGTGGCTCCTTGCTATTTACTTGCAATGCAAATCCCCAGAGCGGAAATTTAGTCCAAGTGAGCACAGCAGAGTCTTTTTATACATTAACCGCTATACTGCTCCATAACTTCACCTGGCACTTCACTCAGATTAAAAATGACGACGTAGCTCCTGTCTTGGAGAGTGTTTATCTTGGCACGGGCAGAGCTTCGCAGGTGCAGGGCAGAAGCCCTAAAGCCAAGGGCTCTGACGAAGTCGTGTGGCTGGTGGCAAAAGCACACTCCCTCTAACAATACATGTTTCATCTGTTTTCTTTATTTTAAATAAGATATGGAAATTGTTCTGACTTATGACAGGATAATGGCTTGATAGATTCCTTATTTTAAACAGCAGCTTGTCCTGCTCTGCTGTTAAAGCCAGAACCTCATCGCTGTAGAAATCTATAGACCTTACGTATGAAACCCTGGGGAAGAACACATTCTTTGGACTTGGTTATCTTTTTCCCCTTGAATTTAGGATTTTCTACAAAAAAAAACCCTCAACTTGGAGACTTGTTTTGGCACAAGTTTAATTAATTAAAAATACAAATGCAATCAACCCTACTTGAGACAATGGAATTACCCCAAACTGGTTTTAAGTCCTGCCAACCTCATTTTCTCTGCTCGTCAGCTGTCTTTTTTAAACCAAACAAAATTTAATCTCCTGATCATCGAATATCTAATATAATTACTCAGATGCAGACAGTGTTTGCTTTGTATAACTTTCCTTATTCCCACTCTCTTCATGGTCTTGGGCTACAGGGAGAAACTACACACACACTTCACAGCAGCATTACAGCAAAGATGGAAACAGTCCAAACCTTAGAGTTGGATGAGTACAGACAAAAAAATGTTTGGAGAATATTGTAACAAATTTGCCATTAAATACACTTTGGTGACATATAGGGATCTTGTAATTTGTTTTTTTTAAAGCAGTTGTATCAAAGCTTTGCTCATGGAATTTTATTTGAAAGTCAAATCCCACAAACAGTTGCATAAATATGTTTGGCCAAGTACATGAACCAGAACGCGTATGTGGCTTTGTTGATTTTGGACAAAGATTTTTGGCAGGAGGGACAACAACCCACCCACCCTTTTTGTAGCAGCAGCAGGAGGATCCAATGAGATCCTGTGAGCTCAATATAGTCACCGCACACAAAAACATGAGCGAGGTCTAGAGCCTGAGGAGGGGTCATCAGCTGTCTGAGGGGGGACATTTGGTCACCCAGACCTGTGCCAGGAGCACAGTCAAATGGTGAAGAGTTGAACACTCTGCCCTGACAGTAGGCACTTTGCCAGCAGAAGACAAATTCCCATCCTAACAAAACGTGAGCTACTCTGTTATTTCAGCCCTCCTGCAACATCTCTGGTATCTTTGGAGAATTACTCACTCGAGCAACTGCATCCCCTCTACCTGGGTGGGACAAGCCCCGAGTTCAAAATCAAACTGTAGATACTTCAGGGTCAAGAGAAGGTTTAGCTTCAGAAGACGGGGCTTGCCATTAATGTTTGAGTCTCTTTAAATCACAAGGAAAACCACACATTGCTGAGTGAAGTATGGGGTGGCAAACAATGGTCACAAATAATGAAGGACATCTTTAAGTGTGCTGAAATGGATGGAGAGATTAACAGAATCACAGAATTGTAGGGATTGGAAGGGATCTTGAGAGATCATTGAGTCCATCCACCCCTGCCAAAGCAGGTTCCAGTTGGTCTTCAATCTAGCCAAGTTTTCACACCTCTGGCAAGTACATTTTGCATGAATAAAACAGCCTGTCTCAAAACTCCACAGTCAACATCAGTGTAACAGTGGAAACACACACACCATGGTTAGGCATCAGGAAATCTGGTTGTCAGTGCAATGGGAATACTTTAAAATCTTTTTAAACTGAAATCATCAGGTACCACGTCCTTAAACACATCCTTTCTTTTGTATTTGGCTACCAGTTAGAACAACAGTGCACAGAAAGGGAACAAGAAGAGCAGGGAGGCAGACAGAAAGGTATGGTACACTTCCAGTTCAAGGATTCAAATGACTAGTAGTAAGCTGGTTACCATTCCCATAAATTACACTTGAAAAGCACATGCCCCTGGCTCAATGCCTTTGTTGAGGTTTCCTAAGCACAGTGTTCAAACTGCTGTCTTCATGGCTGGTCACAAAGCTATTCAGGGCATGGTGGACTTCCAAACAACTTCACATTGACCACAGAAGATGCACCATCAACAGAATTTCCCAGCACTTGAATGTGGTGCTTCTTCTGCAGTCCCAGGGGAAGGATTGCCCATACCACAACCATGACCACCACCCTGACTAGAAAAGGGGGTTGTCTTTATCTTCTTTAATGATTTTCAACAATGAATTTGCATCAAGGCCAGAGGAATGGAAAAAATCCCTCAAATAAATATGAAAGCTTACCTCAGAAGCACCCTGGGAAATTCAGGGAACAAAGACTTGGTTGTTCTTATTTTGTTCTGCTTTGGATCGGGATAACAGAACTGAATGATTTGTCCTCAAACAAGGTAGCTACTGAGATTTTTTTTTCTATTTGAGACTTCTATGTCCAGTCTTGAAGATTTTAACTGAAATACCAACCTTATTTTCTGTCTAGTGCTGCTATTTAGACTCCTGCCTGGTGATACTCTGAGTAATACGTGCTGAAAGAAAATTTCAGTAAAAGTTGTAATTTGAATGTTTAAGGTTATGAAATCTACAGAACTGTTGCTGTTGTACATTGCACAAAATAAACATCTTGATTCCAGGAAACTAAAAGAGACATCTTGTGAATCACTTTCTTTAGACCAAGAGAGTTCTGCAAAACTACTCTTCAACTTTGAAACTAACTTGGGTAGAAGCTGAAGCAGCCGTTAAGACTAAACTTTTACCAGGTCAACAAAATGGTACAATATATGCAGCCACCAGCACAGTAACAGTCCCTCTGCAGATGCATATTTAAGCAGCACACATTGCTGATGTGCATGTAATAAAACCATTCATGGGCATTACTAACTCTCCATGCCATTGAATAGTCACCACAAGTTTGAAACATCTCTGCCATTTTAGTAGTGATATTTTTTTTTCTTTCAATTTTTCTCCTCGTGTTTTGAAACCCCAAATTTGAAGTACAACAAACCTCCTCAGTCTTACTCTGGGAAATTATTTTGCTACGTGTTTGTCAATCCAAACCTTTAAAAATAATTGCTCAACCATCAACCAAAACAATCGAAGAGACAATAATACACTGGGAAAAAAAAAAAAAAGATCCTCAACAATTTAAAGGCTTAGCACTGACCTTTGACAACTGCTAAATTACCACTTCACTGGATCTTTTGCCCAAGTACAAGCGGTTCACTTGCAATAATGCAGGCGCTGACTTAGGCTTGGTTTACATTCACATGCTGATTTGACTGCCGGCTGAGTGACAGCCCCTCTGAGTGGGCGTGAAGGAGCTGAGCTGCTGAGTAAAATCGATAGGAATAATGGAAAAGAGATTTTAAAGTAATTCAGAAACCCCAAGTACAGTAAAAGAAGCTCGTGCAAGATGGAAACTGCTAATGGAAAGTGGTTTTTCTTCTCCTTCTTGACGGATGTCTGCCGTACCAAGGATCTCTTTGTACCAAATTACTGAGATGGATGTGGGTAGTGTGGCCACCAGTGTCGAGACACACAAACCATGAACAGTCTTACTCAGGTCCACTAAAAAAAAATTTCAATTTTAGGGAGAACTTCCTCTTCATTCTTATGAAAACTGGAATGTCATAGGGAAACTAAGAGCGCTTTTGTAATCTTAAGGGATTTTCTTGTATTTTTTCAGTTTATTTAACCTTTTTTCTGTCATTTCTTGGCTTAGTTCCACTCTGTAACATGAATAATGTCTTACCCTTATAGAGAGTTTTTTCACCCATAGCATTTTGTTTCCTAAATTTCAACATACAACCACAAAAGTGCAACATAAAATAATGGTGTTCCGATCTGCAAAACAAGAAGCCCAGACAACCACCTCCAAATTAACAAGAAATTCAACTAGGGCTGACTCCCTCCTAATTAGTGCTACAGTGTTTAGATGTTGAAGACATTTTACTTCTCTCTTGGAAGATGGTACTTCAACATCACTTTTTACTGCTTGTTAGGTCCAAAGGAATACAAAACAACTGAGATCCTAAAGCATGTCTGAAGTGTTCTCCAGTACCCTTTCAGCCAAGTGCTGACCCACTCAGACTCTGCTTCACTCAAGGATATCAGCAGGAGGTCTGTGCACACTGCTTGCTAAAATAAGCAAAGTATTAAAAAAACCCCACTGAAATCTAATTTGGTTCTCAGAAACTTCTATACCAGACCAATATATGGCAAGGAATAGCGCCGATGTGGTAGGAGCTGCATCTCATCTAGATGTTATTAGTCCTTTGAGAAACCTGTTCCATGTTATTCTGGTCAGGTACATCTGGAGACATGGGGTGGAATGAGCTAGAAATAAGCATGGTCTCTGCAACAGCTCACGCTGCCTTTTATCAGTTGGGTGATACTACCTTCTCTCTGTGTGAGGCATCATCTCTGTCCATTAATGTGAAGTGATGCTCATAGATAAAGTGCTCTTAGGACCCTTTTCCTGGAGAAAAGGCTCACTTATGGGGCAGCCACTTAGATTCTGGTTGCCCTTTCAATTCTACCACAGAAAAGAGTAGCCACTTGGGCTTGTACCTTCACACCGACCTCCAGAATGGGTAGGGTAGATGCTGTATATGGCTTTTTGGTGCTTGGATTTTTAGAGCAAGCTATCAATCCACCAGCAACATTCTGTAGCCCATCTGCATAGCTCCTGTTATTTCATTAGCAAGTGCAGCAGTGGCTGGGAGGAGTTCACAAAATATGAAAGTCAAGAATGCCCTGTGAAATCATACCCTTATGGGTAGGCAGATTCTCCCATGAGAGCGAGATATGGGAACACTAAGTACAGTGAGATAGGCTGGAAGAGAACCATCAACTAAGGGTTAACACCTAAATCCCCAGGACTGAGGTGCACTGTCTTCTGAGTCCTCAGGCGAGCCCAGGGATTGCACAGAAGACAAGGATTTCCTCTTCAGCAGACACATAAAATGTACTTCTACGAAAGGAAAAGGGAAAAAAGGGATGGAAAAGAAGAGCCACGTGGCTGATCTGAAAGGAAAGCATGCTTGCAGCGACACTGAAACATTAGAGACATTGTTCAAGTGCAGTTCATCCTTGCAAAAATATTATCCTCGTCATGATGCCAAGGTTGGTGAAAGTATGGGCTACTTGCCATGGAAGTGCTGGGTATTTAGGCTAGACCTGTCATGGGGCTTATTTACTCTCTGCACCCAACGTTTCAGACACACTCAAGCGTAGTGTTCATGTCTTGGCAGGAACTTCTCATTCATGCATTTGCTCCTGGTCCCCTTTGAAGAGTCTTCCTCCTCCAACATTGCAGCTGTTGAAATTTCATTGCTTGCTGAGAAAACCAACACTGATTAATTTCATCCTACTTGCATGGAAGAGGTAAAGTATGCAGGTCTTCAGCCAGGGACAAGGAAATCCCTGCTGCTTACATGCCACATTGAATAAGCAGCCCATGGTTGAGGCCATTGGACTTCAGCAGTCTTCATTCCACCCGCAGGAAAGAAGCAATTAACCGTAGCAGCATGGGGAGCAAACAGGAAGTAATGCAACACAGTCACTTTTGATGAGAGAATATTGGGGTTTTATAAGCCATAAAGCTCCACAAGGAAGAATGCAGTTGTAGTGTTACACTGACACATCCCAAATTATTAAAGGAACGTGATTGAGGTTGCATAGTTAAGCCTCAAAGGCTAAGAAAAACCTTCGTTAATGTTGCCTGTGTAGCCTGATGCCATTCCTCACTGTGCATGAGTCCTGGTACAGGCTTTAATTACATCACTCCAAAGTGTTTTTCCCACAAGGCCTTCACCTCATTCAACACACAGAACGGACAGTGCTTACTTAATGAGCAGCTATTCAGCATTTAGTTTTCTCCTCTGGTTCAATGTGTGGCCCTGGACTTTATTTACTGCACACCAGTCAAGACTGCTCTGAAGACAGAGTGATTCATTTCCCCGCGGACCTTTCTGTGGCATGCTCCAATGTAGCCTTTGACTACTTCACACGTACTCATGGATCTATTTTCACATCACCTCTGGGACACCGAGAGGATGTCATTAGTCCAGTCTTACAGATGGGGAAGTAAAACATAAGAAGAATAAAAGTATCATCTTCTGACTGGTGCAACTTGAGTTTCCATGTATGTAACTTTATACGCTCTGCTCTTTGTTCCAACCAATCTTCCACTTGTCTCAGTTGCAGATGTTACTACTGAGACCCCAAAATCTCAAGGCAGCTAACTCAGAAAATGAAAAATGCACAATTAGAGGCCAACTGTGAAAAACTCATTTTAAGTGACTGTCCTGTCATCACATAAGACCTAGTATGACCAGAGTGTGTCTCGGTCCAGTTCCCTAGTGTGTTATTCAGCCAGTTTGGCCATGAGACAATTTCCTTTGATGCTGCAAGTCCGTATTTAAATTTATCACACAGCTTTTACCTCATGAAATAAATGAGGCAGTCATTCTACCCTTCTTTATTAGACAGCCCAGCTTCATCCCCAGACTAGCTCACTCTTTCGAACTGACTGCAATACGGCTCTTGGGGAAGAAAATGAAGCATGTGGTATATACAGAGATATGAATTTAAGCTGCACAGGCAGCAGCCTTAATTTTAGGTGCTCATCCATTTAAAATATTTTTCTGCATGTTTAGTTTGTTAATCTTTTAAAGAATTGGAAAACCTGTAAAAACTGGAGAAGTTGCTGTGGACCAACAGAGAAGCCCTTGCTCATTAGGAAGAGCTCAAAGAAAAGGCTGGGAACTTTTGACTTGGCCACTTGAAGAATGTTCTTTTAACACAGCTTTTCCTGAACTCTTTACCAAGTTTTCTTTAAAACAGGAACTCCATCATGTTGACACCAATACTGATAACCACACCAGCAGAGCTGAAACAGGGATGTCACTGCATCCATTTGTGCTGCTGGGAGGTGGGAAAGCAGCTGTATATTATGTTAGCTGATAATCCTCAGTTCTAGGGTCTCTCTGGACCCTGATTCCCCATTTTTCTTCTTTCACCTTCCCTCCCTGACTTCTCACCATCTCTCCCAGCAGCACTCACTCTAGTTCACCCCACCTCTACACTCAGTCTCAATCTTTCTAAATAATGGGTCCTAAATCCCCATCATCCGATCCCAGGACTCATCCCACACCAGCACGATAGCACACAGCCGTACAAGTGGGATATGGATTTACTGCATACCGACAGCTCTGCAACAGCTCTCCAAGTGGACAGCCTTTGGGAGATGTGCTGACACTTAGCATCCCACTCTGAAGTGGCTAGTTTCTTTTACTGGAGGGAAAAGCATTCAAAGAAGCTCAAGATGGGTTCCTTCCCTGAAACACACCCCAAACAGCCACTTTCCTTTTTGACTAACATAATGTACAGGTAGATGAGCTGCAGCAAAATACAGTCAACTTCTGTGAACTTCCTTAGCAATATGCAATGTAACTAACTCCATCTGCAAGTGGAATAAACTATCTTGCATTTAGCTTGAATATGTAAGGGAATAGCTATAGTGATGTTAGTTCCCTTCAGAGGACTGATGCCGATGCCTGCTGATGTTTCAGGACCTTGACCTGCTAGCAGTATCAGTGAATTCAGAAGGCTTGGCTGGAAAATTCAAAGAGGATGCTATCTTTGAGGGTCACATGGGAATCAAAACAGAAGCAGCCTCCTTTTCAGAGAGATTTTTTTTTTACATCCTAAATGGATAAAGATAAAACAGGAGAATATGAGAAAAAGAAGGGAGGCTTCAAAGATTTTTGCAATGTTTTCTATCGCGTTATGATCTGTGATAATTAAGCACCTCTATCTGTTTATCGGGGATTAATATTAATTACCCTTGTTTCCTTGAACTCCATTTAATTCTTACATTATGCATATTCCACATGAGCACTCTCTTCTCTCAATATTTCTGGCACAAATATGAGCCTCTTCGGTAAGGACTCATGAGGTTATGAATGTCTGGACAGCCTGAGTAATGAAAGGCCATTTGGGGCCGAACCATTGACCACAGCTTTAACTTGCCAGGAAGGATAAAACATAAAATGTAAATTAGGTACTAATAACCCATTTTCCTTCTAAATCTTTGGTACAGATCTGCAGCACGAAGTACAGATTGTGTTTTTGAGAGACATTTTGGAATAATTTGCAGTTAAAAATATTGTATGGGACCTTGTGTTGTGGCCTCAGAAGAGACTGAATTGTGAGTTGTTACTGCTGCCCTTGAACCCACTTCAGTCAATGGAAAGTTTCATTGGCACCTGGATTTGTTGCTTTGGGTAGCTGCCTAGCTACCAGCAAAACCCAGCACATAATACTGTCATCAGGGAAAGAGGAATGTGCAGCCCAACGAGCAAGACATGCATGGAAAAGTACATTTCTCCCAGCATGTTTTGCAATCCCCATGCTATTCCCTCCCCATCTTCCTTTCCACTGATCTCATCCATAGACATGAAGTCAAGAAGAAACTGTAGGAAGTAGCACTAGCAAGGCAAGATCGTTGTACTGCCTGTTGCATGACCAACATCAGCCTTAACATCAACTCTTAATGGGCCCACCCCCTCGTGAAAAGCAGACGTTGAGCTCTACTGTTCATCAGTCAAAGGTGACGAAGGCAGCTTGAGGTGGGCTGGATGTGTTTAATTCACACACTGAATTTGGTATTAAAGCTGTGGCATTGCATTCTGCTGGTAATAGAGTATGCTGAGCTGACAGGAAACAGTTATAGGTTATGCAAGTTGCAACACAAGTATTTCTCTTATGTTCTTTTCAGAATACATACAAAGATGTGCTCTTCACGTGCAAGTTCCAGCCTCCAATTACATTGTGTAAGAAGTCTTCCTTTCCCCCTTAGAAACTATTGTTCTTGTATTTGCTGCAACCCAACTATGAGGAAATGATGATTTTTCCTTTTTTCAGGTGAGCCCGCTATCTGTAAACACAACCTGTGGCTCTTGAATTAATTATGGTCCAGGTGAAAATAAGCCTGAAAGGTAACATGGCATGCTCATGTACTTGGCCTCAATGAGATCTGTAGCTGCTTCTTCACCCCATGGCACACATCTCATGTAAGGGAGCAAGAACCTGGGCTCCACAACAGCTCACTACACCTGACATGGACAACTTCACCCACTGTTCTACAGCTCAGTAATTTCTGTGATCCTTTGCAACTAGAAAAACAAAACATAAGAAATAGTTAAAAAATGAAATAAAAACCTGGTTTTGGCCTTCAAAGAGGTAAAAGTGTAAGCAAAGCAGACTTTGTGGAGGAAGAACTCTAATTCATCAAGGTTTGGACTATCTATGAGCCTTAACTGCGAAACTCCAGTGGGAATATTCATGTACTCCTACATACATGTTCTAGTACTCAAAGTAGTGTGAGCAGTGGGTACAGCACACTGGGTACCCCACTCAGCCTCTTTACAAGGGGAAATCAGCAGCTACTTCGCTGATAGGAGACTTAAAGAGCAGAGAGGAGTAGAACTCTGCTCCATCCTTGGAGAATTGCCTTGCTGGAATAGGGTTCTGCCTGACAAATCTCCCAGAGGAGCAAAGCAGCGAAAGCGAAGTCCTGCCTCCTCATTCGCTCTTCCTGTTATTAATTTGCAACATTACTGCTAATAAAGGTTATTTTACTGTGCTAATGCACAGGACCAAGATCATATGCGGGGGAGCATGGTGCTAGGCACTGAATAAACACGGGAAAACAAGGCAGTCCTGCCCTGGTGAGTGGAAAGGTTTAGAGAATACGAATAAACTGTTCATTGCTTTTGGACGACTGTAGGAAACACCTTCCAAGTCTTCTCAGGTTCAACCACCGCTATTGATGTAGCAAAAGAGAATAATAATTTATTCGGGGAAAGGAGGAGACTCCCTAAAAACACATGTTCTGGCAAAACAGACACAGACTAAACAAGCCTCTTGAAGAAATATGCATTTGAGAAACTGCACTGATTTAAAAGATATGGGTTTTTTATCCTTCACCCTTTATGTGGACCCATGGCACGGCAGCGTGCTGGAGATACATCATGTGATAATTCAGGGACACTAACGCTGTAGAAAAATCAACGATTCTGCAAGAGTAAGCAAATAAACCTTGAGATTACAAAGGAAAAAAATAAAACCAACCCAAATCCACAAGGTCTGGTCTAGTTCACACTATCATTATTGAAGTGAATCATGAATTCACAGCCCTCAGAGGAGAGCTGATGTGCTTCCCCATAAAGCAGGTCCTAGGGGCATATCCATTACTAGCAAAGGACAAGCACCACAGTTTGCTCTTATATAATGATCCAACAGCGGTATTTTAGTGAGCAGAATATAAACACCCAAGATAGAATTTGGCTAGGACACTATATTTGACATCCTACTCTAATAAGAAATGCCACATAGACTCCAATGTCCAAGCAGGTCACACACAAATTTAATAAAAAACATCATCTGATAGTCCCACACATGGCAAACTATATAGACCAGAGCTGACAGTCCTGGGCAACATCAAGTGTTGAGCTGACCCTGGCTGCAACTGCCAAGTGTGGTATAACACTTGGAGAACATTTATCCTGGATGAAAGCAAGCGTAGTTTTGCTCTGGAGGGTCCCAGGTATCCCCCACAGGAAAAAAAAAATCATCTGGAAAAAGCCTCTCCTCCTCCCTGTTCTGTTGGCCAGCTTCCCTTGTGTGTACCACCGTGCTCTCAAATGAACTCACTCCTAATGTGACGACAGCCTCCCCATTTTTTGCATGCCAGATTTTAAATGAAAGGAAATTAGGGTGTTTGGAAGGTTGTCACCTTATCCTCTGCCAAAGACCAGGAGGATTTTCTTTCCTTTTATTTTAGGAGCAGCCAAACCACCTTTGAATCACATAGTCAACGTGGTGAGCATTGCTGACTTACCTTAAAACAAAACTAGACACATTTACTGAACTTCATAATTCTCTACTGTTTTTCCTTTTTCTACTCATCCTTTCTTCTGCTATCTTTCCATTCTACCAGTTTACATGCTCAGGCCATACTATTTATGTCTATTATAGATACAGATATAATTTGTCTATCTATCTGCCTCTATCTTTACTTTTCTTGCGTGTTCCTAATCTAATATAATATAACGTAATCTAATGTAATCTAATGTAATCTAATCTAATTTAATCTTTACTCTTTCTTTCCTTGTTCATATTTTCTTTTCACATTTGCTGTTCAAATAGGAATACAGGTTGGCTCCTGACAAACTGGAAGAGATGATACTAGTGTGTCTTATGGCAATTCACCAATCAACAGAGAGATATTTAAGAAGATTAAAATTGGCATTTACTTCAGTTTTCTTCATCTAACTCTACTGAATTCAGCAGAGTTGCAATAACTGGGAAAACAAGATAACCAACCAGGCTTTAGGGCTTTCGCTTACTCTGTGTGACCTCTGCTATTCCAGACAGAACTCCACAAACATTTGCAAACTAGTGTAGACATGCCTTGTGTGTGCCTGGTTTTACTCATACCATGATATTCCCATCCTGTTCTATCTAGAAATTCACAGGGACCAGCCAAAGTGTTTATTTTCCATTGATAACCGTTGAAGGTCTCTAACAAGAATTCTATTGCTACTCTGAATGTCACTATCTGAAATTAGCTGTAAAACCCTTGTGCTGTTTAAGCTCAAGGAAGTTCACTGATCTCAAAGTTTGGTATCTAGACAACAATCTTCCTTAAATAGCCCATCCACAGATATAAGCTAAACTAGAAAGGAAGTAGACTTGAAAAACCTCACTGAAATGACTTCAAGACACTCTGCAGGCAAGGTCAGTGACTCTGCCATATCATTAACTTATTTAATACTTTTGATTCTCCCAAGAATATTAAAATATTAATCACTGCAATTGTAGGAAAGTGTATGGCAAAATAATAGGCCTTTAACTTCTGTCTGCCATAGCCCATAGCAATACTGGTAGCCAAACAGATGTAGCACTATATTGTATAAGGGAATGTTCAATTTATCAGTGAAGTTGAAATGGAAAATATTAAGACCATCTGGAGACACTATTCCACATCTACTGAGGTTACACTGTGGAATTGTATCTATGGAGAAACTCCTAAGAAATATTTAATCTTCTTGTAAATATTAACATTCTACATTTAAATTTACTATTAAAAATGTGTAGGCTATATAGTTAATTTGTTACTTTTGAGAGTAACACACAATTTAGACTGTTTCTTCTCATAGTCTTGTCAGGGCCCTCCAAAGTCCAGGCCACCAAGACACCTTAGAAGGAGAATTAGAGATGGAACTAAACACTCTTGGTATGCTTTTCTATTAGACATAATGGCATCAAACACCACTGTCAGTAAATACACTACTTATAAGGCTTAAATAAGAACAGAAAAGGTATGAGATCTTGTGTAGATGGATTAAATATGTAATATTATATATGGGCAATGCCTTGAAAAATGAAAATATCCGAATCACAGAGTAAGACTTGAAGGCACCAAAGCCTATAATACTCTTAGTGTTGAAGGATTGGTCGTTGGAAAAGGGAAGACAAATTGTTATATCTTCAAGTTAAGTATTTTATAGCTTGTGTTCAGTCCTGCATGATGCAGTTTCGTAATGGGGTGTTAGGAAGTAAAAAACAGTTGAAGTGTTATCAACACACCAACTGCTTTCTGTCATACACAGAGTTAGCAAACATAACATGTTTGAAAAGGCTGTCAGTAAGCAAAAACATAAATCAACAAAGGACAAGTTCGGATGCTGGTCAGCATCCTACCTTCATTCAGGATGCCTGCAGATGAATTCCACACCATTTATATTTAGGAATCGATATATATCAGTGCTTTCTCAAGCACTGATGAGTAGGTTTAACCACCTAGTTACAAAACTAGGATTCAAATGATAGTTACATCAGTACAAGAGACTGTGTGAAAAAGGTGGTGGAGAGTATTTCCAGAACACCTTTCAAGAGTGCTTCCTATCTGACAGCTGCTAGCTAACCAAAAAGATTATGGAGAGATAGTTTCAGATGTCAAATGTAGAGTAAAATATTTAAATATGAATTTACATTTTAATTCATTTACAGTGAGGAACAGGGGAGTTTTAAGTAGCATACTCTTGGGTTTGCTGAAACATGTTCAAGGAAAAAAAATCATCAACGTGGCTACCTCTTAATTGCTGCCACTAAATTCATTGTTACTTATTTGCCTTCACAGTCCATCAGGTAAAGAGGTGAATTAAGATGACAATTCATCACATGGCTGCTGCTGAATGCTTCAGTTGAGTTAAGATACCGGTCAGTGTTTCCTGTATGCCAGGTAGGCTAAATGGCCTGTTCTGTGTTACCAGTTTTAGCCATTAATGTTAGACTGCTACTCATGCTACAGAGTAGAGGGCAGTTGTCCTTCTGTGCTACCCCATTGCATGACACAACTCCATACAGTGACTTCTGAAGAACTCTCTAGGGACAAGGAAGGACTTGCACTTAGCAACAGCCCAATATTGCCAAGATAGGCACACTTTTAATCAACATTGTCAAGATCTGCATAGCTGTGAACATGGCTCTGCTTCTGGGAGATGGGTGTATTCAGCAATTGGAGGAAGCATGGAGTCTGGCATTCAACAATTATTTTCATAACTCCACGACAGGGAATGAATGTTGTGAGGCCAACTTCTCCAAGTGCCAATTGCCCAACAGCACCATCATTTAGGACTTAGGAGGGAGGCTAAACTATATTATAAGCCTTTTCTTTGACTTATTTTTTCCCAGAATCTACTAATATTTTCAATGGAAATGTCTTGTGCAAAAACAGGCAACAAGTCATAAAAAATATGACAGAAAGAAGACAAAATTTCCATCACAATTAAGAAAACTGGTGTTGGTTACTCTCATCAATCAAAACTGATTAGACCAGTAAGGCTGGTGATATCTGCTTCTACTATGGAATAATCTGCTTGCATCTCTCATACATGATGTTTTCACTGAACAAGCCCAAGCCATGGTTCCCTTTGCCTTAGGAGCCTGTGTTGACACAATCCAATTTCATACACTCTATTGCTTGGTCCTACTCTTGGCACAGCCTCACTGAAGGTATTGTCATACACAGGTTTCTGAACTCAGATATTCTTTATTTTAGCCTTCATCTATTTTCTGATTAAATAACTGAAATCACCCAAAACAGACCATGTCTCTCAGCCTGCACTCAGAGGAGCCAAGGACTTCTAAAAAATCCACTAAGCAAGGGCAGAGCCTTTCAATGTCGATTTTGTACGCAGTTATCTACATTTCAGTTGGAAAATCTTTGGGTACCTCAAATGAAGGGAAGGTAAGAAACCACTCTGAGAGGTTTACAACAAACTCTGAGTTTGTTACTGTCCACAGCTAAAGCAGAGATCACTTTTTGTTTCCTTGCACCCAGGATCACATCATAGCTGCACAGCTCTACACCCAGTCACACTGAAGGCATTGACTTCATTGTTGGGCCCCACAATTGCCAGTGTCTGTGAAAAGTTGGCAGCAGAGTTATGGGTAAGAGTAGTTTCAAAGTACTACAGTAGGTTGCTAATATCAAGAAATGCCTGAAACTAAGCCTTAAAATATCCTCTCTCTAAATTTAATAGGGGCATAATTTACATTTGCTGCAAATTACAGACTAGGAGGTCCAAGCAAAACCTACTTTTCAGCTTTCTAGGTAGAAGTGATCAACACCATGAAATGACAGCCTAGGTATGATTTGAGATAAAAATGCCTACAAGCATCCCAGCTGCAACGGGCAACAGCATGAAACACCATGTTCATCCTCAGTTTGGGTGAAGCCCTTCAGAAACATTAGGCATTCCTGCTACTTCTTAAGGAGCCTCTGCTGCCACTCTCTCTGGCTGTTGACATTGCATTATGCCACTTGCAATTACACTTGTAATTAATTCATGGACTGCCTGAAAGGGCCCTGGACAAACAGCTTTTGTTTACCCAGTCAAAAGATCACGAGAGCTTCTACCACTACAAAGTCACTTGGGGTGCTGATTTTTTTCTCCCTAATTTGGGTTTGGCCTTTCAATGATGTGTTTCCATGGTGGCCATAATGTTTTACTACTCGTCTCAGCCTCATGATACCCAAGAAATATCAGTCTTCATATGCACTTTCCACTGCCTGGAATTAAGAGCATGATCACTTACCATGGCCATAGCTCTCGTTCTCAGACTCTTTAACCCTGATCTATTTGATTTGTCTGACCATGACCCAGAGGCCACATTCCTTGTGTTGACTGATAACCTCCTCCAGGCCTATTGGTCCACAGCAGTCCTTTCAGATAGGGCAGCTATATTTATCACAGCACACTGACCACATGGCCTTTCCCTTTTCCAGTGACAGAAGCTGCAGACCAATGCAAAGCACCAATTCTCTGACCCTAGGGACTTCCACAGGAGATCCTCCACATCACTCTTAGCTCTCACCTCTGGAGCTTTGGAAGGACAGAAGCTCTGGATATGCTCTAGGGCAGCTGAGTGACAGGCCAATCCAACAAGATTCAGGGACATAACTGGAGCTTATAAGCCTGGGGTAAGAAAGAAAACGGGTTACTTAAACACTGTGAGAAAGGCAGTCTTTGTGACAGGTCAAATTGAAGGGGGTTGCCTTTGTCACTCAGGTTCAGGGATGGGTTGGATTTGCCAAGTGGTTTTCACCTTATGACTGAAAACTGTGGGCTTGACATCTGACCTCTCGATGGTGACTCATAGTTCTGCTGGCTTCCTGCACACCTTCTCCCCCTTCAAATGACCGAGAGCAGCATGATGCTCTTCGACAGATTTTTGTTCCCAGGTTCAAGATGTGCTCTGCACAGGGTCCTCATGTCATTAACTAGCAGTTGAGTTCCAGCTCGAATGGAAAACACCAAGCCATAACAACCTAAATACCAGACATCTGCTGTCTCCATGCCCCAGGCCATGTCACCCAAAAACACTTGAAGAGCTCAGTATCAGCTCATTGGTGTGGGCTGGAGAGCAGCCCGAGCTGCAAACACTCCTGGTTGGAAGGGTTCTGAGGGTTGTCTCCTCTGGAATGCACTTCCCCACTTCAGCCCTAACAGCCTGGATTTTGTGACCTCCAGGTCATCCTGTAGGGTCCATCTGCTTTCCCAGGCTCTGAAGGGGGAGGAGAAATTTGGGAAATTATAAGGCTGCTATAGGAAATGCTTAGTCGTAGGACAGCAGGAAGAGGTTCAGACACTTGAGACACTGGCTCTGTGGGCAGAAATCATACTGATACTGAGTAAATCTCCCCAGAAAGCAGAATGAAAATCTGTTACTGAGATGAAGAAACTAACATTTATTGACTTTGTGGAACAGGAGACAGGATTTTTATAACCTGATAAGTAAAATTCTTGTGATTACAGTTTTAAAATCTACAAATAAAAAAGGAAAAGAGAGAGCTAGGAAGAAACATAGATCTTAGAGTTATAAATTTTTGGGGAGGAGTAGTGAAATCCATTAAGGGATTGCTCCAAGAGCCCACTTACAAAGTTAACGCTGATCCCTTTGCCTTCTAGCCCCTTAAAAGAAATCACCCCTTACCTCATGCCATTCAACATGAATTATGGCTTCAATTTTCCTTGTTTCCTGCTATATTCATGCTAAACTACTATACTGTATGCAGGAATGAATCCAGGAAAAGCAACTCATCTTGCTGTACGCTAGGAATGGTTTTCTTCAGATGGCTTTACAGCTGAAGACAAAGGCCAGCAATTTACCCCAAACAAAGCACTGGAATTCAATCTGTCCTCTGCTTGTGAGCAGCAGCTTCTGTGGCCTTCACAGTGTTCTTCAATTGCATTCCTACTGGAAAGTTGGGCTTTAAAAACCCCTCTATAAAGACTGTTCAGTTGGGTTTTTCTTCCTGAGCCTCGAAGCTGTGAATACTGGATTAGGGAGCTGCCAAGTTATCTGCAGAGGTCTTCCACCATTTTACCTCTCCCAGAGATGGTTGTTTAATTAATGCATTCCACACGCTGCAGGACTCCTCGCAGCTGAGGGTTTCTTCTGCTTCGATGCACGATCATGCTGGAGGACGAGGGCACGGACAGTTTGTGTCAAACCTTGCAGCTTTGCCTTGCACGTGGGCTGTGCAGCCTGGAAGCCCACCCCAGAGCAATGCATGAAACCGAGAAACTGTGTTTTGAAATTGGGAAGGAAGGGGAAGACAGCTGAAAATGTGCATTATTCACAATGCTGTAGGATGAGGAACAGATGCTGGCACGGCGTTTGTGGAGTTGCAAGTTACACAGCTTATGCTGGCAGTTGGCAAGCTAAACTGGTATCAAATCCACAGCTATGCAAAACCCACCACCACAACTGGCATCCAGGCTGGCAGGGACAGCCAAGAGCGAGCAGTCATGGGCCCTGAAATCCTCTCTCTCTTGCCTTTGTACCTCCAAACCTGGAAGGGACTGGAGCAGAGAGAGGGAAATCAGACTGCACCTGTCTGGAAGATAAACACGTCTCCATTTCAGGGACTATCTGTGCATTACCAGTCACCAGGACTTAAATTCACTTAAATGAAGGGGAAAAGGGAGGAAGAAAAGCAAAGGCGTGTATTTGCTCTAGAATTCAAGTCTTGATGATGCACATCTCACTGAGATAGCCTCCAGCTGAACTCCCAGTGCCTTCTCTGCTCTGAGGCAGTCAAAGGAAAGTGCTTCTGATCCCTCCCCCGACGCATGTTGTAAGTGGGTGAGTTGGCAGCGAGATGAGATTCCCTTCCCTGTTGCTGCCTACCAAAAAGGGGAAGCCCTGGAAAACTGCCAGATCTGGGGACTTGTTAGGGAAATACTAGTTTGCTGATGGGAGGAAAAAAAAAAAAACAGATGAGGCAGAATTCCACATAATTCTGCCAGCTAAAACATTGTTTTGACTTGCAGCAGTAGAAGGAAGCTATCAGCTAATTTACACAAAGGATAAAGGCTTTTTGGACGATGTGATTTAGCATCGTCGCTCCCGAGCAACTAGTGAGACAGAAGGCTAAAATCACTGGGGTTTAGGAAAAAAAATATAATTCCTCATTGGGAACTGAGCAGGACAAGTTTGCAACTGGTCTTGTATCACGTGAGAAGAGAGAAAATAAAGGAATATTCTACGTATGCTATGAGTTACAGCGAGCAATTGCAGCGCTCTCTATAGATTTCAAGCTGTCCATAGGCTCTTACTAGTAATTGATTGTGGGTGGAGGTTGCTTCCCACATAGTTCAATGGTGCTATTGAGACTAAAATCCTGTCCCTTTTTTTTTAACTAGGATGGCAGGTCTCCATCAGAGCTCCTTTAGGATTTGGAACATAGGCGGGTGCCAGAGAACTTGCGAAAACCACAGGGCTGCAGGGTGGATCCACGTCCTCCCTCTGTCTGTGCTGGCCCTGCTGCACTCCCAGCCTGCACTAATGCACGGAGCCCATTGCAGCACGCAGTGGGAGTAACCACAACCTTGCGTGACCTTTGTGTTGGCAGCTCCTCTGCAGAGTTTGAAACTTTGTGTTGCCTCCTTCCACTCCTTAAGATCTTACCTAAACAAGCTGATTTTTAGCTCATAAGAAAGGCTCTGGACCCCCAAGGAGACTTTGAAGTAGAGGCTAAAAAAGACATTAGTCCTAGTCATAGGACCAAGGGTTGTCCATGGCAAAGAACAGGGAGAAATGGCTGTAATTCTCCCTCTCAGCTCTGACCACTGATTCACAGTCACACTGGCATAGACAATACTGGCACAGACCATATTTTTAGAAGTTGGTTGTGTTCTTTTTCCATAGAAGATAATGAGGTTATGGCGCCCCATGGACACCCGCAGTCTCCTGGGCAGGGATGAAAGCAATCTCAGAAGGAAAGAGTCTCTACCTTGAAGGAAGAAAGCCTCAGTGGAGCTAAGGACAGTCACAAGGTCCAATCCCAACACAAGGGCTGCTTAATAGTTGCTCTTTTTCTCTTCTCCTAAGCAGTGCAAGCCTCTGGAATAATCCAAGTGACTATGCAAAGAGGGTGTACCCTTATTTGCCTTTAAAGCTGCCCCTTCCAGCCCACCTGCTCTACAGTCCTTCACTCGCCATTCTCTTTGGGCAGGCAGAGGCCCTCAGGAGCCCACAGTGTTGGCCCATTCCCACCCCAGGGATAGGTTACCTCCCGTTCGTGTGGGGCCCAAATTGCCACCAGCATGGAGGTCTGTCCCAAAGGCATCCTACCCAGCTACTTATGCTCAGACTTAGCAGGTTCAGCCAAAAAGATCTGTACCTTAAAGTGGTACAGTTGCCAGTTGGTTTTGGCTGCTGGAGAGTTTATCAGCACAAGTATGTCAGACTTTGCTACATTAAATCAAATATTCCATGCTATTCAGCACGTTTCCCACTATAGCCTTCTCTCATTTCTGTTTTGGAGTCAGTGTTGCACCGTTGCAGGACGTCCTTACTTCTAGATCTCACTTGAAGCTCAGTGTGATGAAGCTACTGCTCATGAGACACAGTATACCTAAACTGGAAGGTCAAATGTGATGAGCATGATACTTAGGTGCTCAACATTGTTTGTTTGGACTGATCAGAATACTTCTGAAGTGACTTGTGAAATTCTTCCTGTGCTCAAAACAATTTTTCCCCAAAAGCCATATTTATAAATGCCAAAAATATTTCAACCAGGAGTTATGAAAGCCTGAAAACACTTACTTATAGAGGGCTGTTTCAACATTGTAAATACTTAGAAGTAGATGAGCCAGGTCCTGTTGCTCATGAGAACAGCCTTCACCCATCTGTCAACACTGCCTTGTCCTAACTTGTCCAAGCAAGAGCTCAGAAAATAAGGATGACGTGAAGAAACTCTCAGGGTGCCACTGTGCAAATGTAATGCTGGTGTGGGGCAGGAGGATGGCGAATCCAGCAGGCACAGATAAGTTTGTAATTTTGCACAGGTTATTTTTATATATTTTAATATTTTTCTATTTTTTCTATTTATATATATATATTTATAAATTTTTATAGGTAATTTAATACCATAGAGACTTCCCAGCTTTTGGGATTATTTATTCCTCTGGAAAGGTAAAAACCTTCACATTTTTCTTAATATAATAAAATGAGTTGCGGTTTAAGCGTCTTGGTCCCTACCATATTTTTAAAGGATTAAAGGAGTTCAGAGTTTTTGTTGAGACATTTTTACACTAAACTTTACCAATTCTGGAACAACAGGGAGTTCTTATACAAAATCAAATACCAATCTACCTTCATCTCCAAACTTGGGAGATTTTTCCCAGTTCACGTAATTCCGTCTTGCTCTGTAATTCTGTTTCCCTTCCCTACACTGGTCTTACTCTCATCATTTCCATTACTTCATCTAAGAGACAACAGTTTAGGGTAGAGAGTATTTTTATTTTACTTGTCTTAAAATTCCCTGGCATTAGTTTAGCGTGGTAAAAATGTGATTAATAAGTAAATAAAAGTACTGGCATAACCAGGAACTCTGTTCAGAAATGGTTTCATTAACTTCTGCTTCCCCCTGCCAAGTGGGGGTTCTATTTTAATATCAATATTTAGCAGAATTCACACCATTTCCCAATTTCTGATCTATAGAACACAGAGAAATATTTCCAATTATCACCTCTAAAGTGTTTTCAAAGCAGCATATAGTGATTACCTCAAAAATAAATGGAATCGCTTAACAACTTCAGGGATTCAGCCAAACCACCAAAAAATCAGGCTTTTAACATTCCCCACGTGAATTTCTCCAGACTAGGTCTCAAAACCAGAATTAGAAGTTATGTGTGGGATTATGCTGAAAGCTCTCAACCTCTCCTTTCCTCAAAAGCCAGAAATCAAGGGCACTGGGATAATGATGGGACAGATTTGCACTAAGGTGCTTTATCTGGGGTCTATCCTCAGACATGGATTTACAAGAAGCATGAATGCCAACCCTGTTAACCCATAAAATAATTAACAGTGCCTTATGTTATATTTTAAACTGAAATGCTGCATTTATATTTGATTGTCTTTTAGTATAAAAGACCTTCACATAGAATACCAGGCTGGTCTGGGTTGGAAGGGACCTCAGAGCTCACCCAGTGCCCTGCCCCTGCCATGGGCAGGGACACCCTCCACTAGCTCAGAGTGCCCAAAGCCCAGTCCAACCTGGCCTTGAACCCTGCCAGGGGTCCAGGGGCAGCCACAGCCTCTCTGGGCACCCTGTGCCAGGGCCTCCCCACCCTCACAGGGAAGGATTTTGGCCTAATGTTTCATCCAAATCTCTCACCTTTCAGTTTAAACCCACCACTCCTTGTCCTGTCACTACACTCCCTGATAAACAGTTCCTCTCCAGAAGTGCACCTCATGTTGAAGAAGCCCACTCTGTGTCAGAGTGCTTCAGTAAAACAGGTGCCACAAAGATTGAAATAAAATTGAAAAAAAAATACAAAATTGCTTTTATATTTTGCAGATATTCAAAATAGTGCAGAAATATATATATATATAATGTGAACTTAGCTTTACTCAAAATATTTTATGGACTTTGGAGTTTTTTCAGGTAAATGGAGACAAACCCTTATTTTCTGGTTTTAACGTTTTCTCTCCTGCCCCACTTGCACCAAAGAAGGGCATGGAAGGAGGGCATAACATAAAAAAAAGTTGGGTTTCAGACTTCAACCAGAATAGTAACTCCTCCACTACATACATTTCACTCAAAAAGCCATTTCTTGTTGCAAAATGTTTCAACCAGGGGCTCGATCTCTCATGCTCACCTATGCTGAGCATCACCTGCAGCATTTCAGCAAGCCATACCTCCAGCAGGACAGCTTCTAGCAAGGCCTAAAACCAAGCCCAGCCACAATCCTAGAGGCTTCCATAACCACCAGCCAACTCAAAAGATTGTCTCCTCTACCAATCACTCCCAATGAGTTATTCTCCTCAACAAGCATTAACTTAGGTTCATCCCATCCCTCCCCAGAAGCCTGAATGCATCCCCAAAAGTGAGGCTTTCAGGCTGCTCATCCCGTGAGTGCATTTCACAGCATCCCTGTGTACATCTGGTAGATCTTTCTTCTTTCTTCTGCCCCCTCCCTACCAGTTCCCTCCCAGTTCCCTTCTTTGATTATAAGAGGGCTCCTGTACAATTTAATGTAAGGGAAACTTTCTCACAGACTTCAGCAGAGCTGAAGAGTCACCCAAACCCAAGGCTGGCTTTGCCCTGTCACCTTCTCCTCATCACTGCCAGCAGCAAAGTTACAAGCAAGTTCAGCAGGGAGAAGAGGAAGTTTTTCTCATAAACAGAGACTTATCTCTCATTCCCCATATCCAGCAAACACTAAATTGGTTTTAAAATAAATTTCCTTAACAACATTCCCCATATCCAGCAAACACTAAATTGGTTTTAAAATAAATTTCCTTAACAACCAAGTACTACTATTTAACAGGACCCGTGAGCACTTCTATAGCATTTTACAATTCCAAACCACTGCATAAGTATTAATTAGCCTTAATGACTCATATTACCTAATAAGATAATGAAAAACCCTGCAGCTCACACTATCTACTTCTGTTTTCAGCAAGTGATGACACGGATCTTTTAAAAGGATATATCCTCTTCTAACTCCTTTGCTGCACATACCTGTGATAGCTGCTGGAAATAATTCAAAGTGTCTCAGAGAATACTTTTTTCCTTAATTTATGAAGACTAAATTATTGCACCAAATACAGTCTTTTTCCACAAAATACAAATACAGAGACTTAGTGATAGTATTTCTTGCCTTAGGAGGCTTTCTAGTGAGCGGACTGGAGACTCGCTCTTTGGTAAAGAGATGTAAATTTGCTGCCTGTTCTTGATGCAGAATAGCAACATCTTTCTTGGTTTCTTTCTGGGTTGCCCCTGCCAAGGTAATACTTAATGGATTAAGTCTTGTGAAATAAATCCTGTAAATAGAATGTGGGCTGAGATCATTTCAACTCATTTCCCCTGCGTCCCCTTTCCCGTCCTGGAAGCTGTCAAGAACAAGCAGCCTGCAAGCAGCCTGTTCTCCCAGTGTTAGTCTTGAGTCTCACTAGATGCATAAAACAGCTTGTTTTTCACATACTTTCTGTGATGGCATTAAACAAAAATTGCAAGGAAAAAAACCCAACCCCAACCCTTCTCCATCCCACCCACTCCTTTAAACTGGATACAGCTGATCTTGCAAGGGCACCAAACATCACTTGGTTTGTCCATCCCTAGGCACCTTTGTTTATGATAGAATTACAGTTGAATATGAAGGATTTGAGAGAAATAAACTGAACCAACTGTGGGGTTTGTAAACAAACAATATGGTTTTGACGTCAGCCGTATCATTTCATGTGCTGGAACAGTTTCTATCACGCAGTCAGCTCCTGCCCCTGAAAAGTAGCTAATTTAATTTAGATGTATTCATGATATGGGACAGCATGTCAAATCCAAGAACTACAGGGTACTGCTGAAGGCAAGGTCTATGCTGGGAAGATTGCATAAGCTGTACTTTGAAGGAGCAACAGAGACCTTTTGGCTCACAAAGGAGAGGGGGGAAGCTGTGTCTACAGCAGAAGAAAGAAAATAAGAAAGTGAGAGGGAAGGGAAGTATACAGAGGGAAGGCTGTCAAGGGGAAGGACTTTGCTTCCTCTTCAGAAATAAATCAGTTTGAGGGTTTTCTTCTGTGTTAATGGTATCCAAAAAAATCTGCATAACTTTTTCCTGAGCAATAAATCCTATCCACAGCTTTTGGCAGGTCTTCCAAATTTGCTTTCAGTCCTTCTTGGGTTCCTCTCTCTTTCTGTAGTCACCCCACAGACAACCACCAAGAACAACTCATCCATGGAGATTTTCTGTTAGGTACCACTCCAGCACCAATGAGACTATCCACAGCACCATGGCCATCAGGCCCTGAGTGTGACCCAAGGGGCAATGCAGAGCCCCTGTTGTTGGAGCCCCACTCCATCCCCTATGGATTGGCAGCCTGGGCTGCTGATAAGCACCTAGGTCAGGAGCTGAGCCTTGGGTGGTGCAAGAACACCAGTAAGACATCACTTTGCTGATAGTGACTGAAATATTTCTTATGCTGCAGTTATTTAAGGGTACCCATGTGGGGAAATTTATTTTCATACAGAGCACAGTTCTGATTAGTGAAAAAAAACATTCATTGTCAAACAAATTCAAAAGACCTCCTGCTCTGGATAAAAAAACCCAAAAAAAAACCAAACCTGTAAGCCTATGTGTTTCTCAGCTTGGGCCTTAAATGATATAAATTTCTCTGGAAACATATTTCAATGAGCAGTATAACAATGATCTGGATTTTACTGGATAGCATTTTCTACTCCACTGATTCCAGCTCCCCAGGTTTGTAGAAAACCAGGCATGTCCCAGAGCTGTCACACTGCTCCATGCTGGGTACCACCAGCATCTTCCCAGCTCAGCTATCCCTATGCCTACATGTTTGAGAAGAGACCAGGAGACAATTCCCCTTTCAGCTATTTCATGCCACCGAATCCTGGCTACTTATTGAAAAAAAAACATTAACAATCAAAAATGTAAGCTTTTTCCAAGGAAAACTGATGCTTTCTACAAGAAAAAAAAAATCTCAAAAATTCAAACTCTGGTTTTAACCAAAAACACGAGACCAGCCTTAGGTGTAGCATTCAGACTGATACTAGAAGACAACTGCAGAAGTTATAACAAGTTGTGCCTGGTTATTTGCAGTGGAAGGCAAGCTGTAATTCCTTCCTTTGATCTATTTCTTGGCTTCAGGATTACATTTCTAAACCTTGCTTTTTAATCACTGTAAACATCAGAGCTGAAGAATTTGGTGGAGAGAAAATTGGCTACTTCTCTGTGGTTTTGATCAGACTGGGCTTTTGATGCCTTCTCCGTTCCAGTTTCGGTGCCTGAGCTTTATGAGTGACACCACCATGTAGTCTCAGACTCTGGGAGCTGCATTTCTTTCCCTCTGTCTCCATTCCTGAAGCAGATACAACCCCCTGGGTGGAACACTGTGCCCAGCTGAAGCAGGGCAGGGTGCCACACAGACACATTATCCCACAATAACCCTCAATATGCTGCGTTGTCACTTGATCTCTGAGAGGCAGCATCCCTCAGGAGTCAGCCTGGAAACTCACTCTGTTCCTTTTCCAAGGGTTCCATGCATTTCCCTCTGCAGTGTGGCAAACCATTGAAGCCAAGGCACCCAAGAACTGATGAAAGACACCACAGCACCATGGAGTAGAGGTGCCTGAGCTACCTTTAAACGAGATAACTGGGGTATAATAGCAGTCTTTCTGCCACAGGATGGAGCTCAGTGCAGGCTGCAAAGCATTCCTGGGAAGCTGGATAAATACTAGAGCATCTCTCTGTCACTGATTTCCATACTACGACCTCTTGGTTGCTATCAGAGCCATGCCAGCAGCAGCTCAAAAAAAGGCAGGTCTGAATCCCATTGCAGAGCCTGCACCATCAATATTCCTCCAGGTAGATAAAATTCCCAAAGACTGAGAAAAAAAACTGTGTAGGTGAAGGCCTTGATTCTATCTGAAGAAGTACAATACAAAAAGAAGGGGGGAGGGGGAGGTAAAAAGATCCAGCTTTTGTGAAAAATGAGCATGTGAACTCTGTGGCTTTGATTTTTGTCCCACTTACTCTGTTCACCATCTCCACACAGCGTCTCTCACACAGAAATGTATTTTTAACAAGGCTGAAAAGAACCTGCCAGAATTGGAAGCTTGAGTTACTTTTACCCTGGATAAAATGAGATGCAAATGTCACCTAAAAGGTTAATTTGCACAGGGAGGATAATTTTTTTTTCTGTTTTTTAAACCAAGCATGGCAAAATCAGTATTAATGAGCCTGATCATTCTGTGAAAACTCACTAAATAAAAGTATTTAACAAGAGAATTCATTAGAGTTCTCCTTCCAACCGAGTACAATGCACAGGCAGAAACTGCTTTGCTGAAGGAGTTAAAAGTTTCCTGCAATAATGCAAAAATGGCTCTACACAACAAACAGCCAACACATTCTGAGGCAGTTTCCCCACCAACTCCAACCTATGGGGAGCAAAAAGAAAAAAAAAATAAAATCTTGATTTATTATATAGCATTTGGATAGTTGGGAAAGAAAATTTGCCAAAGATCAGAATAATCGACTCTTTCACCCGAGCAGTTTTTTTATGGGAAGAAAAAAGCACAAAATGGGTCTGAGCAAAATAAATAAAAATTCCACACTTTTAACCAACAGACCCTTTTGCGTCATCCAGAAATATTTACAGACATTGAGAATCTTTTATCATCAGACATTCTGGCCTTTAAAATTACAACTTCTTCTTACATTTTTATCAGTGGCCTTTCAAGTAGCAGGTATCCCTCACTTGTGGCATCTCTTCACACCGTGTTTGCTGCATGCAGGAATTTTTCAAACTGCCCCTTGCTATTTTTTTTTCCCCTCCCCTTGAAATGCCTCTCCCTTGCTAAGCTATCATCTGTGAATTTTAAAGACAACACAGCACTAGCAGCATGCATCATATGAGTCACTGTCACTAGTGTCTCAAAACACCTGTTTTCATCGATTAAAAGGGCTGTTAATGCCAATATTAACCTGGAAAGGGCTAGATGCTTTAATACAATAAGATACAGCTGGGAAGAGGCTGCAAATGGAAACATATATTAGCCATTTATAGCATATATACGAGCCTCTCTCAGAGCCCGGTGACGGCATCAGCGCAGCATCCTGCTGAACACCCCTGCTGCTCCTCTTGCCCACTGAATTAGCACACAACAGAATCTCCCTGCTAAAGGTGTTGTCTATTTTGGACAAAAAAAGAGAAAAGAAGTTGCTTTTAAGGCAATCCAAAAAAAACCTATGTCCATGGCTAAATGAGACTTTTAATAAAGATGTTTCCAGTGTTTGTTTATTTATCAAAAGGAAAAAAGTGTTTCTCTCTGGTGTGTTTTGATTTTTGTTTCCGTGCACAAGAAGGAGGGGGAAAAAAGGACTTTACTAAGCAAGTCTTTCAGTAAGACACCAGATGATGGATAGTCAAACACAGAGTCTCCTGTAAACACAGAGGGAACCAAGAGGTATGAACTGACTCATAATTGTGTCAACACAGGTCGCAGACCCTTGGTTTATTTCAGCCTTCCTGTTTTTCACAGATTTCTTTTCACACTACACTATTTTTTCTAAGACACAGACTCTTTTCAGTACACCTTAGTGGGGTGCAAAAGCACGCAGGTTTTACACCAAAGTGTGGGTGTCTGCACACACATGTAGGCTGCTGTGCCACAACTACAGCAGCAGCTTTTTCCATCCGTGCCCTGCAGCTGTATTAAACTAACTCCTGACAGCAGTCCATGCCCACTCTAAATCAAAAGGTCCATCCCATCCCTGCCTCTAGCTTTTCCACAGAGGCTCTTGGGAAGCATCCAGAAAAGAGGAGTATGACAAAACCTCAACAGCCTAGTCCTCCAGTTGATGCAACCCTCTAAAACTCAACGTGTTTTTTTTTCTTTAACATGTGGTGTAGTGGCAAAACTGTGTCTGACCAGAAGTGCTGGGAGGCTGACACACAGCAAAGAGGTGTGTGATGAGCAGAACCTACCAGTGTTGGTCTTGATCTCTAGACACATTGAATTGAGAGTGTAGCCTTTTCCTTGTATAATTTTATATCTTCTCTTTGTATAAATGTATATCTTCCCCTTGTATAAATTCATATATTTATTATGTTTATTTATATATTTCTATTTTTTCCTTCTCTGCTGCTTCCTTAGAGATTGGGGNCCTTGTATAAATGTATATATTTATTATGTTTATTTATATATTTATATTTATATTTTTTCCTTCTCTGCTACTTCCTTAGAGATTGGAGGAAAAATCCTCTTTGGGGTCTCTATTTCATTATTAAATTTGACTGGCCCTGACCAGGAGGCTAAGAAGGTGTTAGGGATGGGACTGATGGGCAGACATATCAAGCAGTTGGATCCCCTGAAAGTCATAGAACAGATCAGATGATGGTTCAAGAAAGATGTTTCAGTACATTTCCCCACAAAATCACCTGCAGACACCTTGTCACCTGAAATCATAGAACCATAGGATGTGTTAGGTTGGAAGGACTGTCTAGTCCAGACTCTCTGCATTGAGCAGGGACATCTTCACTAGGTCAGGTTGCTCAGAGCCCCATCAATCCTGACCTTGAATATCTCCAGGGATGGGGCCTTCACCACCAACTCTGTGGGCAACCTGTGCCAGTGATCTACCACCCTCATAGTGAAGAAGTTTTTCCTAACATCCAACTTAAATCTAGTTTAAAACCATAACTAGAAAAAGGCAGATTTCCTAGTCCTAAAGAAGAAGAAATCTTAAGACCTTTTTTAAGGACTTGCAGAAAGTAACAAAATTAGATGGGTCCAAGCCAAAGAAGTTGTTCTTCCTTGGTTGAGACAATAAATGAAACATTTTAAGGCCAGACCACAATGACCTGCACTTGTCCCTGGGTGTTCATGAGCCACACAGAACCCAGTTCTTCACGAGCAACAGATCCATCCTGACCAACGGATGAACCACATACGTGCAAGCAACTTAATGCTACAGACCCAGAGTCTGGATCACCCAAGGTGTGTCAGATCCCCTTTATGAACAGCAACTGTTTGTCTGGGATACTTCAACCTCATCTAGATTAACTGAAAAAATGGCAGAGCCAGCAAGGACAGATGACCTTACTCAGACTAAGCAGCGCCTCATACCTTGTGTAATTACATCTAGCTCAGTGCGATGGCTACTCAATAAAAATCAGCCACAGCACTAGGATTTGGACCTTTTTTCCCAGTCTATAAAAGTCAGTTGCTAAAATTCCTGGTCAAGACCTAGTCTTTGTGGAGCCAAACCCACCAAGAGCATCACAAGGGCTCTTGCCCTGTTACTTCACCAACTCATTCACAAAAAAAAAGGAAGAAAAAAAAGAAAAAAAATTACATTCAATACAAAGCTGACACACACACACAAAAGCCAGAAGCAGCATTTCAGAAACAGAAATCTCTGGCAGACTCAATTTTTTTAAATATTACTTATTTTAGGATATTACATCTTGGTAAAGAGCAAGTATTACATCTAGACCTGTTTCTCCCTGTGGGAACCAACACTGATGGAACAACTGAGAGAATTCCCTACGTGAGCTACAGTAGATTAAGTCAGATTTGCTTCTAGCAGGTTCTGTACCTTCAGAAATGGTTCCAGGGTTTGTGTGTTTGCCAAGTGGCCATAAAGTGGGAAAAGCTACACCCCCCCTCCTTTCTTTATGTCTTTTAAGCTCTACAACAGAAGAGGAGGGAAGAAAAGTTTGCCAAAGGAGACCACGAGAAGAGTTTCAAAACATTCCACATATTTCCTCTACAAAAACACACTGTGAATTTCAATTGGACATAGTGCCAGGGCACTGTCACTCAGACCTCAGGAGTCCACCCAAGTTAGACAAATTATGCTGCTCGTTATCTCAGCTGTTATAGCTTCTTGCCTTTCATTCATTCACTGCCAGTGGCTGGATTTTACGTCAGTGTAGGGGAGAAAAGGAGCCTCAATTGCTGAAGTTAGCTCTTGTGGTGGGATCAGAGATACTGGGCTTTCCAGTGGAGAATTCACAAGGAGATAGCTGCTAGGCTTTGCCAAGGCAGCAGTCACAAGCATGCTGAATTTTGGCAGGTATGAGCAGGAGAAATGCTGTGTTACGGAAATGACCACTGCAAGCTCCCTTCCAAATCTTCAGTGCTTGGCCCACACCAATACAACAAAGTCATTTTAGAAGATATTACATATTTGCATGTCCTAGAAAAGAACTACACAAAGCAGCATTGTGGTTTGAATGGAGGGTGGTACTGCTGAGCAAACCTGCCTGGCAGAGGGCAGTGGCTGCTGCTTCAAACACCATACCCAGAGTAGCATTAATATTCACCTTCACCTACATCAGCAACCTCTCTGCTCTCATCAAGTCTTGTTTCCTCCCTGATAAAGAGCTAGTTATTACAAGGATGCTATCAGGGGATTCATTTCTGAATGTCCTTTTACAGCCAAGTTGGCCCTGGGTAGGTACCAAGTCATCTGTCTCATATGACAGATATTGTCCAACTGTAAAGTCCCCTTGGCTCCTAGAACCTGAGCAAAGCCTGGTCAGCCCCAAGCCCTGCAAGTGCAATATGCCCATCCCTCCTGCCTGACCCACGGTGCCTTGTTAGGGACCAGAAGAGGTTGAGTTTGCATGGTGGCATCACGGGAGGTGTGTACACTGCACACCCATCTTAAAATCAGTTCCACTTCATGATGAGTACCTTTCATGCCATTCTGCTGGACCAGTTCTGATGGACCATTTTATTTATGCAATACTTCCAAAGAAGGGAAAAGCTCTTACCTATTGTTCTTCGGAGTTCTTCACACTGGCTAATGTGAGGGAATTTCAAGATTTCCTTCCACTTTTTGCTCTTGCCTTTGCGTTTCCCTCCACCCCCTGCAGAGAAAGAAATACCAGGTTAGGTTGCTTTGAGGGCATAGCCCCATCCAGAGTTTACCAGCCCAGTCACAGTTCCTGTGGATAATTAAAGCTGAGACATTGTAGGTAGATGTACTGTAATAACTCACAACTTTTCAACCTGTATCTCCTCCTTCTGGGTTGGGGATGAGCCCTGATTCCAGCCCAAAAGAAGTGCTCTAAAGTGAACATCAAAATTCAGTTGCACCATGCATCCCTCACATTACATATACTGCCAACATGGCATTACACACTCTGGTCATCACTGCTTGCACAGGAAGAGAACAGTGGGAGAAAATCAATATAATATGTCAATGAAAACTTCTTTTTGGTTCTTTTTTGCCCTTCTTACTCTTTCCTGAGATTTCCAGAACTGGACTGTCCTCAAGTCAAATGACCTAGTTGGCTTCCTCCAGCTGTGCCTGAAGAAGGTCCAAGACCCTTTCCATCACCTTTTCCATGCTGATGAATCTCCCTCATCTGTATCCTTCCATAAATACCCTGCTGCAGGCATCATTGGCATCTCCAGCTACCACATCTGAGCTTGCAAGGGGGATGCCTTCTACAATGGGACCAGTAATGGTAACATTTCCAGCACAGCTCACTTTGTTCCTTGCTGGGATCACTTGACACTGCAGTGCCTACAGGTTTAAGGTCCCTCAGCCCAACAAACCTAACACAGACTGAGATGTTGTGTGTATTCTCCTCCAGTGTCTGGGCACTCAGATTTGAAGCAGCTCAGCCTAAGAGGATATTTTCAGATTTTTCTTGTCTTTTGGGGGATTTGCTCCCATCATCAGGCACATTTTTACCTCAGCCATCCACTGGGTTTCTCTTTCATGACTAAATTTTTTTATGCCACAACATTAACACTACTGCAGAGGAGGTGTGGTGCTGGGGGGTGGCTCCTGGCTCGTTTGTGTGCAGGTCCTGCTGGACCTGGCCTCACAGCCACCAGAGAAAGAGCATCCCTCTGGATGTGAAAGCCCAGATGCAGACTGAGGTTCTCCACGTCACTGGATTTACTGCAGTTCAACTCATGCACAACCTGATTCACTTGAGTCTATTTCACATGTGCTGTCACGTCGAATGACTAATTCAGAGCTGAGTTAATTCTGTAGAGGGGCTGGTAGAGTCACAGTTGCAGATTGAGGGTCTCCCAATTTGAGCAGTCCCAAAAGGTAGCAGTCCATTACAGAGAAAACACGAGCCTTGGGGAAAAAAATTGCAAAATATCTCTCCCTGTGGTGGCTTTCTGATCCTTTTGCACCTCACCTTCTATTCCTTTGGTTTTGGCTACCAATGGTTTTGTTATTACAGAATTGCTTTGAATTATTTTAAACTCCTGACTGGCAGGCATTTATTGCATGTCTACATTATGCAATATAGAGGGAAGATATCTGCTCTAGCCATGGAGGAACTAGCTTGTTTAGACTATCAGGAGCCCAGCTACACTACCCTTTCCAGGAATTAGTCTCTGGCAAAGCACAGAGGGCTGTGACTGCCCCCACGCTACGCAGCATTACACAACACAGATGTAACCTTTGGGTCTATACTGAACTCTGCTTCCACCTCCCCTCTTAGCCCATCCAAAACACTGCTGCTAAAGTCATTTCCTCTCTCATCCCTCCACCACAGTTACCCGAGGAGCTGCTCTACTCTTGCAGCCTGCAACCCTTGGTCTCCGAGGCTGAAGGTCTTAGGAATGCTAGAAGGCTCTGAGAAGCATTTTGTGGGTTTGGGTGGGCACTGTGGTGGTCCATTTACCAACTCTCATGGAGTCCACGGGCCTGCTCTGGTCACCAGTGCCTGCAGGGGTTGGATTCAGCAACCCAAAGGGTCCTCCACTGGCTTTGGTCTCCCTGACAACTCACTCCTGCAAGCCTGCACAGCTGCTCCTGCTTGCCCAGCTGCCACCCCCAGCCAGCCCTCATCTCCTTCTCTTCCATGGGCCTTCCTGCAGAGTCCTCAGTGCTCCTGCTCTTATACCTCATTGCATCCTACATAATTTCTCTGCCCCCTCTCTTCACACACTTCTCTGGGGAATGATCCTTCCTCCAGGAATTCCCATTTCCTTCTCTTTACCATTTATTCTCTTTGGCCATGTTTTCATATCTGAACTATTGCTTCATGTTCTTCCTCACACTCATTTATCTTGTCAACTTCGAGTTCTATGCCTTGATGCCATGCCTCCGTGGGAATTAGATGAATTAAGTATATTTATTAGTACTGGGGGAGGGATGGGAAAAGAGGAGGACAAGGAGCGAGTGAAACAGCTGGGCTGATGTCTAAGCAGAATGATCCCCCTTTGACAGTCACAGGGTTTGAATTTGGGTTTCTGGATCCCTTCCTCAGGACACCAGCTCCCAGACCTGGAGGGAGCACAGAGATATGGAGCTGCTTGGGCAGCAGTGCCTGCTAGAACAGGATTTCCAATCCCTTCTGGACACAGGAGGCAATGGGACTAAGATAAATGAAAGCATCCTTTAGGCTGCATCTGCTCAACACTGGCACAGCTTCACCCACTGAAGGTCTACCCTCTAGACCAAAGCACTGGAGATTTCTGAGGACACCTGCTTCTCCAGGCATCTTTACAAAAGTCCTCACAAAATGGTCGCATCTTTAGCAGCATCAAGCTGTGCAGAGCGATGCAAAATAGCCCTTTGCTCTAAACGACAGCTCTGAGATTAGTGCAGAGATGAAATCAGTCTGCTAAGCTGGGCCCAAACTTTTTTTAAATCCATTTGATGTAAAATAGATATTGATATATTTACATTGGACAATGTATTTCCAACATTAAATTTCCATCAAAACCAGGGAAGGGCTTTGCGGTCCTGTGTTACAAGCGTGATCGATACAGCCAGCGTGTTCTCTTCTCTTTTGTGGCCATCTTCCAAAAATAAGCAGCCTTGCCTGATGAATCATTTGCTCTTAGCTGAGTGTGAAGTAGCATTACTGTTTTGCCTGTGACGTCTTTATGTTAAAGATTCTGATCAACTGCTTTAATCGACCTGACCTTTCCGCTCTCAGCTTCTCTTGTGGAGCCAGCAGTGTTTGCCGGCTCCAAACGCTAATTCCAGGGGGTTTGAAGGACATAATGCAGCGAGACAGCTGAGACAGGGTAAATGGTCTAGCAGAGCTAAAAGCTAAAAGGGGAGGTTTCTCTGAATAGGTCAGTAATTGTGCAGGTTGCAAAGGGAAGCTTTTCACACGTCGCTTTGATTGCTGCCTTTGCGTTGTCTATTCCGGACGGGAGGATTTGCAATCTTCGAGGCAGCTTCTGAGAGCAAGACCTGATAGATGTGCAGTGCTCTCCATGTGGTGTTGGAGGGCCTGGCTGCTTGAAAAATCTTGGTTTGCTGGTGGTGATGAGAGGTGAGCTTGCAGCAAAGACACGAAATCTCAGCTCCACTCCCTTGCCCGCACTTAACACGTCAGCATCTGCAAGCCGAGGGCTGAAGCTAATTCTCGAACGTGTCAAGCCGGCCTACAGGAAACAAAAGCATTTGCTCTACATCCTACCTACTGAAAAATACATGGCATTTTTCATCTCATCTTGTGATGCCAGATGGCAAATCTAGCTCTGATCTCTGTGTGCAAGGAGAGAGACACATATAACCAGAGGCACATGTGTAAAACATTTGTGAGCAGGAGCTACCCTCAACCTAATGTGCTTACTCGGTTACCCAGGGTATGCTAACTCCTTTCACACCTGGCAGGGGTAGGGAAGTACCTGCATATTGTTAAGCCAGTGAAATATTAAGCAGCTTGTGCAAAATGCCATGAGAAATCAGAGACAGAGCAAGCATCTGAAGCCAAGTCATTGAGCCCGTTAATCCTGCTAAGGACAGGATCAAGCCATGTTCCTGCTCAGCTGATTAAATATATTTCATGACACAGAGTTAAACATAACGATGGGTGAATCCATCCCCACATCATGCCTGCAGCATATGCCCTCCGTGCCTCACACCACCATGAGAGGTGGCTTTGAAGCACAGCCAAGCTGGCTTCATATTTCTCCTCTGTTCTTGACCGAGCTGATAAACCTTCACCACACCCCATGCTGCCAGGCCTGGCTAGTCCAAGATGGGCAAACATTTCATTGCCTTCAACTGTGTTATCTGCAACCTAGTTAATCCACAATTAAGTAAACTATCCACAGATCACTGAAGGACAACTACAGTTTGTGTCTTCTATTTCACAACAGTAGCTAGAGAGCCTAGCCAAGACCTTCCCAACAAGCACTCTGTACACTTTGATTACACAGCACATGGAAGCAATGAAGCAAACTCAAAAAAGTATTTAAAGAGTCCAAAAATCATGGCTATTTTACTATTTCCACTCAAAAGAAGTTTAAAATTCTTCTCCCTCTTGCCAGCCTTCCTTTACTCACTCTCCCACCATGGTGCATGCTGTGATATGGTATACATGGAATGGCCATATTAGATTAAACACATGGTCTATCTAGCACAGGAAGGACCACAGGCAGCTTCAGAGGAACATCTCAGAAAGCTATTCCTAGAGTATGTGGAAAGCAAGAACGTTCTTCCATACCCTATTAGCACAGATATGGCTAACCAAAAATGAAGGCATATTGCTTCCAAAAATTTAATCTTAAATTCAGGCTGCTCTTACTCTCCTGGTAAATACCTTGGTCTGTTGAATGCATATTTTCTCAAGTGCCTCTTACTAATGAGATAGCATGAATAAAACTTATCAGCCCATCATTTTGCCCTAACAATTTGCTGTATCTAACTCATCCTGCCTCTACAGCAAACAGCTCCACCATGCTTAGACTGCTTCACATCAAAGTTCACCCTCATTCACCATTCTTCTTTCCTACTAGTCCTATCTAAGCTCAGCTGTACTAGAAAATAAAAAGGGTTTGTTTCTAAGGAGTGAAAGACACTGCTTGCTCTCTACCCTTCATCCTGTCTTTCTAAGCTGGAAAAGCAGAAAAAAACCCCAAGAACACTGGTTTATCCTCACAAGATGATACTCCTGACTAACCTGTACTTAAAACAACTGCTTAAATGACCATTAGGAACATCTTTTTAGGAATCCACTCCTATGTCACTCCAAGGAAAAGAAGAATATGGGGGCTGGATTTTCAAAGCTGGTTGGTGTCCACCATCCACTGAGAGGCAATGCCTCTGCAAACCAGTCCTCAGAAGCTCTTGTTCATAAGATACATAAGAAGCCCACATCACCCACAAAGGAGAATCACGTTACATAGCTCCTCTTATCGATGCTTATCTGTCTTATCTCCTGCAGCCTTTTCTGATGAACGTGACTGTGTGAACAGTCACAGGCTGTGATAAGGGGTTTGTGCCCTCCTTCCCTGCTGTCACGGCATGTTTGCCCATAAATCATCCGCATGTTGTGACAAATGCATCAGCCCGACAACCGCTGCGTAAACGGCAGATGCATCGCACGTTTAAGCCTTCAGAACCACAGAGATGGGAATTTCATAAGCAAAAACACAAGCTCACAAGCTTCTCCCCAACAGAGTCAGGCTGGCTTGACAATCTGGTTACCAGAGGACAGAACATTATCGCATACAACTGGCATCTAAAGTCCTCTTAACGCTGGCTTAGAGAAATCACTTGCCAGAAATCATAAACAAGTATTTATTATGGGAACATTTACCTATTATTTAGAAAAGAAGTCAATTAGTACTGTAAATACTGAAATGTGGCTTTAATGACACATTTTATATGTTAATCATAATTTATATGTAAACAATATGGTTAATAACATCCACTGGCCCGAAGGGACAGGAGAAGCTGTGCTTAGTCTCTGAAGGCTGATCCTCAGGGCTTGACTAACATATACCAAGGCCACTTCATTACTACTCAGAATATAAAGAAACCTCTACATAATTACATATTGAAAGGATCTGAGCTAAAGTGAAAATAAACATGCCTGTAAATTTTTTTTTCTGTTGGTCTCTAGTGGGCATCCCAGACTGTGGAACTCTCCACTCAAGTCTGCCTGCATCCTCCATTGGGTATTTTTAATGCACATCATAGATTATTTCAATAAGTTGCCTTTTTTGGAGGGAGGAAGGTTCACATATGCTGGGTGTACATTTCACTACTATGCATGTCAACAGGGAGTTGTCTGGTGATATCATTTCCCTGGGGACAGTTAAATTTTCCCTTGTATTAGCACCTTCAGTTTGTCTATTATGGCATCTCTCTCTTTTATGCCTTGTATTTTAACTGTACTGTGCTTATCTGCTGCTGCTGAGTGGGGGAAAAAAAGATATCATTGGCTATTTTGCCACAAAAAAAAATCAATCCAGAAGATATAAAGCATACTGAAAGTTTACAGCCTATTAAGAAAAAAAAAAGCAGATCTTATAAAAATAATTCCAGCTATGATCTAAAATAGTCAAATTAAGCACAGCCCAAAATTTCAACTTCTTACTCTTGACCTCAAAAATAAACTAGGCTCCTGGCACAAATCCAGGCAGTTTAGTTGTGTTTGGAATTCACTACTATGTGGCAGATAGTTCAACAAGCTATTGAGATGAACTGAACTGATGGTTTCAAATTGAAGAACAGTATTTGACACTGTAGTTGGCAGCAAGATCAGGGGAGATAACGCAATAAATTAATCGGGAGACACTGTGCTCCCTTGGAAGATGTTTGTGGAGCTGTAAGGTCTCTTGGAGAAACATGAAGAGACTATGATGTCTGAAGCTGGGGAGTATTAAGAGATTTTGTCAATCAGCGATGTAGGTAACAGATAACATTTGTCTGTAACGCTTTAGTATCGATTTTAAACAGAGCTGTTGAGAACCAGGGTTATCACCCTGCTAGGAATGCTAAGTATCTCAGCAGAGCTTTCCTCTGAACTGGAGCTGAGAGTCAGTATTTCGAAGTTCTAGAAAACTCTGATTTAAAGACATTAAACCAATTCATTTTTATAACATTTGAGTCATCTCAGTTATCGAACGTCAAAACATTATCATAGAACACATCAAATAGAGTGTTAAGATATAGCACTGGAACAAAATGGGTAGGGCAAATTGACATTCTTCACTTCGTTAAAATGATGTTTCTATATTGTCAAAAAGAAGGTAGAAAAAGAAAATCCTTTTCTCTCTGAGGTAGACACCTTCCTGCAAACCCTTTCAATTTTGACAAAACTTCATTCTCAGAAAGGAAGATTCTTTTGTCAGAAATGTTCTCAACCATCATGTTCTGAAGCACACAAGAATTAAACGAGGAACACGTGGCCTGCCTCCCCGCATCTGAATGCTCAAGTGAATCTAAATTCTCACGTTCATTACCAGTTTCCTTAAGTTAATTTGCACAGCTGCAATTTACATTGACTGTAGGAGAACCATTTCCTCTTCTTCCAAAGAAAGAATGCAAATCCCTGCTCCAGAAATCTTGCTTGATAACATCTTTCCGGGAAGGAACTCCTTTTTAAGCAGCAGCTTTCTAAACTTATGGCCAGTTCTACACATTTATTACCCAGTTTTAGTAGCATGTGTGTGAGCTGCTAACCAACACCTCCAAGCCCAAACCTATGTATGCAACTCATCACCCATATACAGTCCATGTGTCACCCACTGCCCGTGTAGCTTGTTTGGGAGCTTGTGTACTGCTCCCAGACTCAGTGGCACTCCTCAGGCAAGCCAAATATTCTCAGGGCTGGTCTCTAAAGCCAAAACACCCTGGAGGGACTTGTGGGTCATAGTCAGACACTGAGAGAAATTACTGGAAGTCAAAGGTTCTCCTGATTTGCTGCTCCATGTGTTTAGCAGCACAATGGGCAGCATGAGACAGGCAGAAGGAACAACAAGGACACGTGTCCCTGGTACAGACAAATACATGAGGCCCATCTCTTCTGCAAACTCTGGTGCCAGTTCTAGAGGGAGAACATGTGAAAACCCAGCCCTGAGCAGGGAATGATGTAGGTTCGGTCTGTCCCTGTCAAAGAGCTGTGTGGGCTTTTTCTCCCACAAATAGTTCTGCAGTCTCTAAAAAAAGAACTTAGCCTCTGTGTTCCTGACATTTGAGTTTTATAAGGAGTATTTCTGAACCATGGGGAGGAGATCCAGCTTGATGGGAGGTGAGAATTCAAGTGTGTTCCTATCAGCAGTCTGTAGCCAAGCTCTGAGAATTATGTTCTCTGGTTTTTTCACCCTCCCCTAAATAAATTTAGCAATGGGGCTAAAGAAAAGAATTTTAGTAAACATTATGAAAAATAATGGTTTGAGACAAGCTGTCTTATTAGGCCCAGCTAATTTATTAGTTCCATCTAATTGGTAGAATCAGTAAAGCTCTGAGATGCTCTGATAAGAACCCAGAAATCCAGATGTCTTCTGCTTCTCCTACATAAATAACAGCATGCTCCTTCCATTTAGATGGTTTACATCTGAGTCAGGGAAACAGCCACCAGAAAAGCAAGAACAAAACAGTGTGGAGTCTCCATGAAGGAGGAAGAAGAGCAAATCCCCCAAGCACCTGGAGGAAGAAGAGCAAATCCCCCAAGCACCTAGAGTCCACCTGAGTCCTGCTCTTTGTCAGGCAGATGTTTAAAGGTGGAGACAGAGGTCTCAGCTTTGAATGACAATGCCTGATGGGAAGTGACTCTGGAGGCCCTCTGTGCTGCCTGTGCATACACATACTGTACCGCATCGCTGCGTTACCCATCTCTGCTCCCACAGGTTGTCCCACCAGAGATACTAGCTTAGCAAAGGTGCTGCTGTGGACACTTGAGTAGAAGGGCACTGAGGAAGTGTTATTGGGAGCAAATTTGCAGTGGTCTAGAGGAACATTAAATCAGTTTCAGGGTGCAGGGAGATAGCCCAGCATCCATAACAAGTGTCATTCAGTGATGCCTGGCAGGACTCACCCATCTCTCTCAACTCTTTTCACAGATTTGATGTAAACAAGTGAAAAGAAGTGAAAATCAGGCAGGGAACTTCCTGAGAATGTGTGTGGGCTACACTGCTACACTGTCACATCTCTTCTGTGACACTTGAGCCCTTTTGCTTCCAGAGTTAGCCAGGAAGAAAAGCGCAGCTTGGAAACATGTGTTAGTTTGGGTTGCTTTCTGTTTGAGACCAGGATCAGCGACACCCTTCCTTATCACAAAGGCAGATAACGAACCTGTCTATCTTCTCAGCTCTCCTCAGTTGAACACCATGCCAGGTTCTGACCAACAGATGTATGCATAAGGCACAAATGAATCACAGAATGTCAGGAGTTGGAAGGGACCTCCAAAGATCATCCAGTCCAAGCCCCCTGCACAAACAGGATCATCTAGATTAAACCACACAAGAACGTGTCCAGATTGGTCTGAATGTCTCCAGAGAAGGAGACTCCACAACCTCTCTGGGCAGCCCGTCCCAGTGATCTGTCACCCTCATGGTGAAAAAGTTCCTCCTTATATTAAGATGGAATTTTCTATGTTCCAGCTTGGGACCATTTCCCCTTGTCCTATTAAATACAGGATACAGGACAAGCCTTCACATGGTCCGTGGAGGAGATGCAGAGAGGAGGTGAAGCCACCCTGAAATGCCAGGTTACAGCTGCAGTTACCACCTGGCAGAGGGGAACAGGCACTGGCACATGCTTTGGCTTTGGCATAAAAAAACACTTAGTAGATGAGAAGGTGGAAGGGGGTGCACTGGGCTGATAGAAATGGACACAGACAACTTTATGGAGATCAAGGTTGCAGCACTGCAGAAGTTTGTGTTGCCAAGGGGATGGAAGGGTTAAGATCACGGTAGGGAGGGAAGCAGTGGGGGCAAAAACAAGCAAAGAGGTTTGACTCTGCAGTTCACCTAAATTCTCCCCCTTACTTGGCTACAAAGCCTGGCATCAGCCCCATCATCTTGTCCAGCAACAACATACCAACAGCTCTTTTCTGAAGATCTCCCCATCACACCTTGCTAAGGCCACAGAAAAGGTTGTCCTCAAAACTCACTGCCAGCCCAAGACACGATGGTAACACAATTGCATGCGTCAGCATTTAGGATCATTATTGTAAAAGGTTACAGAAGGGATTCAGGTTAACGGAGGTAATCTGTGATTATCTGATGTAACAGATTGCTCTGCCAGTGACTCATTCCTTCTGCCACAATATATTGCAGCTGCAAATAGCAAGCAGGATGGAGCCTGCTCCCAAGCTGAGACTGTCCCTGTTGTTTGGAGAAGCCCCTGTAGAAGAGGGTGCCAAGCCATTGGCAAGTGTGTGAAAGCCCGGCAGAGCGGAGCGGGTCGTAGCGGTGTACTGCCTCGCTCATTCACAGGTGTTACTATAGCTACCAGCTGAAGGACTCAACAAGCAGAAAGAAAAAGAGAAAATTAGGAGGTAGAAGACAAAAAAAAAAAGAGGAAACTTGTTGTAAAGCAAACGAAAGGGTTCCTCTGGTTAGCTCATGTGCTTCAAAGCAGGGCTGAAAAGCGAGGCTTGAAGCCTGCGTGGCGTAAGCGCCATATGATGCAAGCAGCTGGCCCGCTCTTGTCTCGCCTCTCCCACCACCCACCCCAAGATCTGAAGGTGGTGAGCGCCATCCTAACAAACACAAAACAGCAGCTTCAGGCCAGGGGTGGATTAACTATTTCCTTATTGGTCATAAAGTCCTACACTTCCACTTACTCTCCCTGCAGCCCCAGGACCAGAATTAAAACAAGGAATTGATTTGGGAAAACAGGCCCCCAGGAGCAGGGTGCCAACAGGAATGATCCTATAACCAGACATGCCAGGAGAGAACAATAGTGAGGTCCTGCCATAGCCTGGAAGATAAAGGAAGCATCGCCACAAAGCGATCTCACACCACCCACACATCCCGGCATGAAGACCTCACCTCAGGTTCAGAGTGGTGCCAGATGCCCAAGCCAGACCAACGCACCCAAAGCAGCTGCAGCCAGGGACAGACACTTCTAATACATACATAAATCTAAATAAATGTATAATTCCCTCTCACATGCTTTCCTGACAGCCAGCTGTTCCCTTTGCTTGCTGTTATCCTCGCTTGGAGATTAATGTCAGTGTCTGGGACAGTTTATTAGCAATTTTTATTATGAAGTATATACATTTAGCTGGTGGTGGGCAAAAGCTAAGCCTCTGAGTAAATAAAATACTGGGGCAGCTCACAGGGAATGACAGAGAACAGATATCTGCGGGGTCCTTACCCTGGCTCTGAACGCCAATAATGGCAGGGGGTCAGAGATCACTGGGTTAATTGTCTGACGAATTAATGGTGACGAACGTCTGTTTCCCCTCTTGTTAAAACTGACACCAGATATTTCAGAGAAAGCAGAAGGGCACTTGGCCACAAAGGAATGTTTTGATGGCTGGAGCTGAGATTGTTGCCAGCCCCAGCCCGTTCAGAGCAGCGCAGGTCAAACAAAGTCTTTGTAGGAAACTGCTGCTGACTCCAGCACCAAACAGAACTTTTTGGGCCCTCGAGCAGCCACGGATTATCCTGTTCACTTTGGAAAGAGAGATTGTTTTCTTGGGTTTTTTAAAAAAAAGTAAAATCAGATACAAATCTTTGAATATAACAAGTGTTAAAAAAAAAAAAGTTAAATTGGAGTGTGAATTATGCCACAAAAATCAGGCTGAGTTTGTTTCTTCTTGTTTTCAAGAAAAAATTATATCAACAGGAGGAAAAAAAAAAGGGAAAAGGTAAAAATACCAAAATGTGACAAATCTCCAAAATTTTCTTTACATTTCCCTCTCCAGAAAAAGTCTTCTCTCAATGTCCTGCATAACCCAGTGATGCACCTTTCAGTGGAAAGTGTCACCATGGGAGGAGTAACAAAACTGGGACATTTTTGTCGAGTTAGTAACATTTTATGAAGCTGGCTGACACTATTAAAACAACTACTTCCACAGTGAAGAATGAGTTCTACTCACTTATTTTCTCCTTGTTGCTCAATCTCATTTCAATTCTGATTTTCTTGTGGAATTGGAGGAACAAGGATGAAAGTATCCCTTTGTTTTAAGGCACTTGTATTAGTTTTGAGCTGTTGTGAAACAGACTGAAGGGCACACATCTTTCCCATTCATCTGAATATGTGGGAACCCCTCTGGTGTTTAGTTTAAGCTATATAGCTTAAGAACTTTCTAAATTTTAAAAAAGACCATACCAACCTACTAGTCAGTTTCTGAGATCCTTAAAGAGACTTCTTACGTCACAAGTTGTCCCCCTCATTAAGTTACACATTGATACCTTTAATTAATAGTAGTACTATGTAACACCATCATCAAGGATGTGTAATGTTAAATTAGGTGACTAAAATCTATATATCCTTTTTCCACAGAGGTCATGTCAACCGGGGAACAGACACACTGGTTTTCAAGTAAATCTATGTGCTCAGTCTCTGACTTAGCTAATTATAATGGTGCCTTCAGCATCACTGTCTTTAAGTGTCTGCCAGCACATCCCTAACAAACCACCAGGCTCATGTTTTTCTACCCAGATGGAAAAGTCTGATTATCAGTTATCAGGGCAGAGTCAATTCTAACTCCAAGACTGGTGTCCCACGTGAATCTGGCTTGCTGAGCTTCAATTAACGATGGAGAAGTTAGTGATGAGCTGTCATTGAACCATGTGTTTGCTTGCTTCTCACTTCTGCCACTCATCAATACACAAGGCAGGATGGCTGCTATGGGGCTAAACAGCCGCCCTGAAGGCTTAACGTGGTCCTAAAGGGCTCAGCAGTTCCAGCTGGCAGAGCCAGAACCTCTAACCTGGGCTCTGCCAGAGAACTGCTTGTCCACATGTGGCCCAGAGCCTGCATCCTACCAGATGAGCAAAATTAATAGAGGGGCTTTTGCAGCAAGAGCAGCTGCTTTGGAAAGGGCAGGGTGCAGCCCACGTCACCCATGACAATGCTGGCAGTACATAAGGGGCAGTGCACCGCTGCCATGCCAGGGGCATAAGGTTGGTCACACAGAGCTGATTCTGGTAAATGAAGTGTATAAACTGCTTGTGTGGCACCAAGAGTCACTGAACAAGCTGAACAAGCCTATAGGGAAGGTACAGTCTCTGCTGCAAGAAACATTTTCTGTTCAGGTGTTCTGTAAAACCCATAGTTTGCATATTTTGAATTATGGTTTCTGGGCAGAAAAAAAAGAAAATCAGCTATTGCTTCAGACAGTGCTCTGATTTTTAAACTCACAAGACACAACCCTGAGCCATCACACAGAAACACCAAGCCTCCTTACCTCATTCAACTCCCCCTGTGACGCAGCAGGCTCTGCGCTGTGTAAAGCAACACAGCAGCAATCCCTGATCTTCATGTCTGAGCATCTGAGACACATGTGCTATTTTAGCACCTCTTGGGACAGCTCTGGGAGATAATGTAATTAATAGTACTTTGGTGACAGCAATTTACCACACCCCAGTAGGAAACTGCAATCTGTGCTGATGGAACTTGAACCCGATTAGGACTCTCTCCCTACCAGTTTCAGGTGTCTCCTCATTCGAAGCTAAGTTCACAGACAAAATAGGTCAGTAACTCTTCACAGTGAGCCAAACAGTCTCTTAATCACTTGTGTTTAATAGGAAGCAAATGACTGAGCACTGATAAAGTTCACCATTATGCTTCTGAGGAAAAGAAAAGTGACTACAGAACAATCTGATAACGAGAGAATTTGCTTCCTGTGTAACTCGGTATTTGTAAACCCTCTCCATAACCAAAATAATTTCAGCTGGCTGAAGTTGACATTCTAAATTCTGCTTTAAAACAACAAGATCAGGACCCCAGCCGAAAACTGCCCTTATGGGAAAGAAACGGCGCGAGGCAGGAAGACAAGGCTGCCCCTTGCTCCTCCTGCTCCGCAGACATGCGCTGCACCTTGCACTGGCCTCTCCAGTTCCTCACAGCAGGAGACACGGGCTAGATGGTGGAAGCAGGATGGTCCTGGTTTTCTTTTCTCATTGCAGATGGAATGACTGGATTTAACAGCCTGCCTCCATCTCCAGTAAACATACAAGTGGCTTATGTGCGTGAAGACAAGGGGTATTTCTTCAAGCTAAGGGCTAGGCTTTCAGCATTACCATAGTAGGAATTTCAGTTATTTTCCATGCTTTTGTACATTAAATCCTCTTGAAATTCAGGCAACAACTGCCCTACAGCCTGACTAGTGTCTCAAGAGCAGAACTAGTTCTCAACCATAGCAGCCTTGAGTCCAGCTATGACAAACACCTACAACTCCAGCTGATTTCAGCGGGAGCCGTGCATGCCAGCAAGCCCTTATACAAGTCCCCTGAGAGAGGGAGAGATAAGGATCCTAACTGAGGAGATCCCTCTGCACAAAATCTCAAGTACAGATGGTTTCTGGAGTTAAGTGTTGGTTTCGAAGGCTTCCTGGTATGGAAGTTTTTCATGGGAGAATAACGTGGGAAGACGTAGAAGAGTGCTTACAGTGATAGTAAAATAAATATAAATTATCTGTATTTTATGCCTAAAAAGGCAGTGTTCTCAATTATTAAAAGAAGAAATGTCTACTTCCCAGAGCAGAGAAGCAAAGACAGGGGAAAATCTGGAATCACACATTTTCCATGTTAGTAAATGACAAAGAGGTTTGCACTCTGCTGCCCTGGCTTCAGGTATCGAGCAAAATATTTCTGAGTTGTTTTTATATTAATAAAAATCAAACCCCCCAAAACATCCCTTGGCTTTTCAGCAGTGCCCTCTACTTAAGGACCCAAAAGTATTTTGCAAACAACAAATAGAAAAAAACCTTTCCAGCTTAAAGATGAATCTTGCCCTCGTATAAATCATCATGACTTTTACGGTCCTGTTGAGACACTCCACATGTACAACTGGGAAGAGAAATTATCACAGACAGTTTAAATGCACAACTTTAATTAGAAAAAGCAAAATAAAACCAGACCCATTCTTCTTGAAATGCTTTCCTGTTGATATTGTCAGAGGACTCAAGATAACTAGGATGCTAGACACTAAGGGGAAGAGAATTCTTTATTTTCTATTTACTCCGTTTGTTTTAAACAGCCCAGCTCTGCCAAGAAATGCACATGGTGGTGCAGTATGGATCCTCTCCACCAACTCTGAACTGCTGGTCACTCTTCAAGGGGGTTGCACACCACCTTTCTACTGCTGGGAGGAGAACAAGCAGCTGGAGAGAGCAAAAGGACCTGCTGAGAAAAAGGCTGACACTCCCCATCTACCAGATACCAAAGGAACCAAGAGCACCAATGTTTCATTACTTCCACTGCTCTCAGGACAACTTGTTTAACATTTGGTTTTTTTTGCAATGCCTGAAAGCCAAAAAATCCAGGACTTCTTTGTACAGGGCAATGCACGAACACAGATCGCATCCCCAAAGAGCTTCCTGCACAGCACAGCAGCCAAGGTCACTCCTTGTGACATCCTGGGCCCGTGGCTGTCACTGGGGATGCTGCCTTTGCTTTCAGCCAGGGTTAGGATTTCATCCCCTGTGGCTCCAAAGGGTCACAACTTTCCCACTCACCAACAAAACTGCTTTCTGAGGAAGCTCCATTTTTCAAAATGGGGTAGTATTACTGAAAAAAAAACCCATAAAAATTTGCCAGAAAAAACGAAGGCCTGTAAATGCACTGCTGTCCAGAGCTGACTACATTTCAAATGAATTTAATAAAAACATGAAGATGGAAAGAACATTGAAGAGTGAAGGTGAGTCAGACCCATTGTTTTCCCTCATTTTCACCCTGCCATCTCTTGCCTTTCTGTCTACCCAATTTCTGTCCATCTCTACCATATTAAGCATTGACTAATTTATTCTATTTTCCGGGATTGTCCTCTTTTCACCTCAAGACTCTTGTTGAATATCAATAGCCCTCCGCTTTAGATGCCACCTTCTGCCTCTGACCTCCTTCAAGCTGATCTGCTACCCTTCCACATCCTTCCAAGTCTTGAAAGCAACCCTGCAAATAAGGACCCAGAGCTTGTTGCTTCTCTTCCCTCACTTCAGGGAAATGCCTCTAGGAGTAGACTGTTCCCTTTCACTTCTCTCCCTCTCTTTGCTCCACAAACTCTAAGTTCTCCTCTGCTTACTTGCACACTTTTGGCAAACAGGAAACTCTCCTAACAGCACCACTAGACTAACCAGCAACCTAGTGTCTAGGACTTTGGGGCCTCCCATCAGGATGAGGCAATGTCTCATGTTTCCTTCATGCAGGATAGGATACATAAGTATTGGGGTTGTGGAAACCATTCCCGGCCTATATCAAACAGGGCCTGCACCACATTGTGAGGAAGCCCTATATGAACCTGGCACAGGCCAAAACTGTGCCAAAAAATGTCATAACAATGAACAATGTGGTCAACTCTCAACCCTCCTGCCATGGCTACACTCAGCTCACTGAGATAGGTGTCTGTGATACAAAGAAGAAACCCTCTGTTGGTTGACTTGACCATGGCCAAGGTTTCACCACGTGGCTTTGACCTGAACCTCCAGCTCATGCTGATGAACTCAGTCATATGTGGGTGCCTTTCACCCAAGGCTGACACAGGCATGCATCCCTCTCTGGAGAAAAAAAAAACATAAGGGATGCAGCCTGGCACTTCAAACCACTGGCCACAGGCCTGTTCATCCTTTTCAAGGGCTGACACAATAAGACAACTGAATAGAAGGAATTTGTGGTGATTTTCTCACACACACAAAAAAAGCCAGGAATAGGACTTAGACTTGTCCTGAAATCCAAGAGAGATACACCAGCAGATGTCTTCCATCTATATGACCTTTTCCACTGTGACAAGGGGGAGACAGGACATTAAATCACAGCTTAAGGTTTTTACGACTCTTGGCAAGCTTTTATGTGTTATGGGTTTGTTTGTTTTGGGACATTGTTTTTAGGCAAAGGAGTGTTATTTTTTGCACTTTTCATGGAACTTCAGCTGAAATACCATAAAAAAATCTCTGAGGCAATTTCTTTTGGGTGATTCGAACGTTTTCATATTCCCCTTCCAACTCACATTGCTCAAACCAGCGTGTTTAAACCAGGACAACCATGTGACAGGAGGACAGCAATTCATCTTTCACATCATCAAATCTTGGAAAACCTCACCGGCACATGCAGTTACATGAGGGAGACAGCAATTCCGTTAGTGGGGAGATCTAGACAGGGAAACATGCTTAGAGACAGTACCATGTCCTATGCAAATCCCTCATTGACTGCAGTGGAGAACACACAGTGACAGCAGGACAGAGCACAAGGAATGTGGGAGAAAGCACAGATTAATTGCATTTGTCTCCTTCACTTGTTTATACCCTTTGCTAGAGAAGAGCTCTCCTTAGCATGCTCAGTTTACCTTGCAGATGACTAAGCAGATGGGAGGATAGGGATGCTGCTAGGAAAGATAATCCAGAGGAAAGGACATTAACCTCAGACCCAGGGAGGATTAGTTTTAAGTCCTTCTCCTAGCACAGGATTTTAGGCAGAGGGTTAGGCTATAGCCTCATGGAGCTGAAGGCTCTGGCTCATGATCACAGATGGATTCAGGTGAGATGGCTGAAGCAGATACGCTCTGTTCACCCAGCCCAGCTGCCAGGGGTTATTACCCTTGGGAGCATAAGGTTTAATGGGCTGTGCTTCTCACTCACAGCTGCTGACATTCACATTATCATTCCAGGCTATAAACCATGACCACAGACACAAACACATCCTAGCTAAAGCTACCTAGGATCCCAAGTCAGAGCCCTTCAACTTGCCCTCCAGCAGTTCCTAGCAAATAACATGACTGGAGCTTCCCTTTGATACTGATGGGTCTAAATACATTAAAGACTGGGAAGCCCTAAAACCAGATGGAAATTTTCAGTGGAATATTTTTCCCTCAGAAAATATCAATCAGCCATAAAGTAAATGTTTCACAGATGTGTCAATCCCATTAACTTTTTTTTTTAAAGAAGACCATTAAAAAATTTTTCAATAAGGTTGAAAAAATTTGTTCTAACTTTGGATTCCAGAGTATTTTCCACCCTTTTTTAAATACTGCATTATATCATACTGCATAAAATACCAATGTTGCTATCATCTATTAGCAAATGAAACAGCTGAGCTCAGACATTTTTTTCTCAGATTTATTTTTCACATTCCCTTTGTCTTAGAATAGAAATATGTTTCCTTGAAATTTGGGAAGAAAAACACATAAACAAACAACATCCCCCTTAAAAAGAAAAAAAAAATCAAACAAAAAATAGACAAAAGCAAAACTTTTGGCCCTCAGCACCTCCCTAAGGCCCTCAGCTCTCGCAATCGCGAGGGCAGGTGAGGACAGGCTGGAACTCCGCGTGTTCTTTCTGAGTGACTAAAACACGACATGGGCCAAATGCAGCCACATGATACTTCCAAAACGAGAACACATATGGCTGAGCATTTCTGAAAAGTCAAAATCTGCTCGTGCTGAAATCAATGGGCGGTTTACTCCTGACTTCTGTGAAAGCGGGGTTAAGTCAACACTGGGTAAGACGGGAAAATCCCAATCCGAGATCAAGCGCCGCGTTCCCCCTAAAGATTATTCACAAAGTGTCTGTAGACGTCACGAGAGCACAGAAGGTGCTACAGAGCTGTTATTTTTAAGCTGAGGATGAGAAAGTAGGCAGCGAAGTGTAGAGAGTAACTTCTTACGCTTCTTTGTCACCACTCTTGTTCTGAAGCACAGGGAAATTATTTTAGAGAAAAAAACTCCTCATTATCTCTGTTTCTTCAGTTCAGAATAACCTTGTTTTTTTAATTTTATGTGAATTTTTACAGGTTTTCTATATACTTACGAATTTTCGGATACTATTTATTTCTGAATACAGCTTTTCTAAGACCCACACAATTTTCAGAAGAAACAAAAATGCCTAAGAACGTGTCTCTAGCCTACCTAGAAGACATCAGAAGGTCTGTTCTCCAGTCCTCTGCCTCGTACAGAATTTAAATCAGGTCCTAGCTGCCTGCAATGCCTTTGCAGAATCAAATACTGTGTCTACCTTTGGCAAAGAGCAATCTATTTGGAAAAGCCAAGGCAGACACTGAAGTGGATCACAGGGAGCATCTGTGCACACACAGACCAGTTCTAATCAGCATTTTAGGACTGTAATCCTCAAATCCAGTCATGAGCAATTATCAGTATAAGAGCATAATTTATTCCTTGTAGTCAGATACAAGATGGATATCCCATTGGGCATGAGCTAGATTGTTATGCTCATTTTAGAAGGCTTAGAAAGACCATTATCGTGTATGAAACAATAGCAGGCAGTCTGAGCCATCAGATGTGTTTAATATAGGGCTTCACTAAAGTTAGCACTGTGCTACGGGGCCAAAAATGTTGGCATGTAATGAAAGTACAGCAGCTTCTTGGATACTAAAACCTTCATACACTTCAAATCACAGAATCACAGACTGGGCTGGGCTGGAAGGGACCCCAAGGATCATCGAGTTCCAAACCCTTCTGCCACAGGCAGGACCACCAACCTCCAGACCTACATCTAGACAAGGTTGCCCAGGGCCCCATCCAACCTGGCCTTGAACACCTCCAGGCTTGGGGCATCCACAACCTCTCTGGGCAGCCTGTTCCAGCACCTCACTGCTCTCTCCATGAAGAACTTCCCCCTGATATCCAAACTTAACCTTCCCTCCTCTAGCTTAAATTTCTCCCCCAACATACACAATCTCATGCACACAGGCTTTTGGAGGATGACACTTATTTCATCAATGAAAAGAGAACACAAAACCCAAACATTTGGGATTTCAACACAAGCACCTTACAACATATTTAATTTACCTGACAGCACTCAGGACTAGTCCTATCTCAATTATTCTTAATTCCCACGACTCACCTACCTGACAATTATGAGGGAAAAAAACTCCAGAGGCACATGTCTCTACCTCACACTTGTAATTACAGCCACAATTTCAAGAAACACACTAGCAGTTTGCAAGCAATGGTGCCTGATGCAATAGCTGGGACTTTCACGTGCTCTCTGCTCAGGGTGATGCTCTTCAAGCACCATCCCTTCCTTCCCTGTTGCTGCTTTTCCCACCCTTACACAGACCAGCCTCAGCTGCCTGGCTTGTGAATCTGGACAAAAGCAGCCACTCAGTGAGGCCTGGCAGATGTGTCAAATATATCAGAAAGGAATTTGGTTCTGTTTAGCCCAGCATTCCCAAGTGCAACTGGGACACCCGTGACAAGGGCTTGCGGATAACACCCATCATTACAGCTTTATCCTTGGGCACTCACCAGAAGTGAGATGTGTTTTTCTAATCAGCTTGATATTTTGAGAAGGTAAATGGTGAATGGCAACAGCCTCAGCAGCGACATGAGCCAGGATGAAAACAACACCAACCACCCATGTACGCTCTCGGCTTCGTGGTGTGAGCCGCACACGGAGTGACTCCTAAACCCAGGAGGAAAGTGTCCTGCAGAAGACACTCTGCTCACAGAGGCATGGGGAGTGCCCAGGGACACCTCTTCTGGCTTTGGTCACCTCATTTGGCTTCTGGCCTCCATGGATTATGGGTATATTTCTGTACAGCTACAAACCTCTTTCGAAGAGTGATAAGTTTCCTGCGGAGTTACGAACTCGCTTCCTTTATTGCAAAGAAGAAATAAACAGTTCTTTGAGGTAAATCACACTATTTCATTTGTATGAGCTGGACGCTGTTCCAAAGTTTATGCTAAGTAAAATGGTAATTTCTGCAAAGCACTTCCTCAACAAAAGCAGCTTTATAAATGGAATTTGACAATAACAACAAATCTAATACCTTCTTCAGGGATTCTTAAACCTATATACTTGTTCCTCCCGAATACAAGAAAAATTCAAAATAGCAACATCCATCATTAGGTTAAATACAACTAGTGACACTTAACCTCTGATAATTTAACCAAGCAGAGTACCTTTTACTGGTAAAAGCTGCAGTAAATTAATGTAATCTATAAATACCATGATGGCTGAGCTGCAGAGTTTGACCTCCAGGTTTCTGATTTAAATGCCCGGGGTTATGAGCCCAGCATGCTGCAGCCATTGACTGCTGTTTGGGTTCAGTGCTGACAGATGTCCCTTTTCCAGATCTGTAAGGGGGAATGAATGAAAAGCCTCCGCACCACTCATGGCTGCCAAACAGCACATTTTTAAATCTAACTCAGAGTCGCATCCCTCTACAGCCTGCTGCTACAGCTCCAAAGATCTCTCCTGCAAGCAGTCTACCTTGTCATTTTTCTATGTGTGCCATTGTTTCAAGTCTTTCTGCTTTTGTGCAAAAGCGTAGAGCTTTCTCATCTCAATGCCAGGGACATAATTCTTCTGTTTGCAGGGCAGAGTGTGACCTCAGTCTTCTGCTCTCCCCGAAAGAGCGTATCTTCCATTGACGTCAAGGGCTCTGCGTGCAGAGGGAGGGAGATAAGCATATTGGAGGCAAGGTCTGCTCTGTGAATGAGAATGGAGAATTTTGCTGGAGGAATTTACAAGCCTCTCACAGCCTGCTCCCTTGATTAAAACCAGTGGGATTATAAGACAAATTCAGGGGCTGAGTCCTGACTATCGGACAGCTGTTTCACACAGGGTGCTCTGCTGTTAACCCATCTCGACAGTTTGGGGAAGACAAAAACCACCATTATCTGAAAAAAGCAGCAGGTCAGACGTAAAAAGGGCTGTGTTGGAGGGGAGCCACTGACAGCTCTCTGCATGGCGTGTCACACCTGTGAGCTCTGAGCTGCTCTTAGAAAACCTACATCCTGCTTGTGGTGCAGATTTTAAGCAATATGGACCCAGGGGTTAAATCAGGGCGGGGAGGGTGAGAGGGTTATACCCAGTTTTAACGATTCCTTCACTGAGAAAAGAACCAGGCGTGTGTACAGGGCTCAGCCCAGTGCTGCAGATGAGCTCTGTGTGAGCCAGTAACCCGAGCACAGCGCGGCACGGGGCACAGCAGGCACACTGCACAGGCTCCTCGGGATCCAAGCTGTGCTAGCAAAGAGCCCCCCACTAATTAGCCTGGGCACAACACTGCCCTGATGTGGCACCACTCTTGGTGTGTCTGCAGCGAACCCTGTGTGTGCAGGCTCAAGGATCTCCACATCATGCTCTGCTCCATTTGGCAGACATGCCCAGCGCCAGCAAAGGGACGGCAGCCTCACCTCCCACCACGTTTCCCTCTGCAGCAGAGTTTCTCAGTCTCACTTTGCCTGCTCCTGGTTCCTCTGGCACCTAAGAACTGGGAGGTGACCTCGAGTTGCCCAGCTTGATGTACCCACACCCTCAGAAATGGGCATAGACAATACAGTGCTCCTCAGTCTTTTGAGAAAAGCCACTTATTACAAACATGGTTACCGCAACAACAGACCGACAGCACGAGCCGATTACACTCTGGTGTACACCAAACCAGGGCTGTCTAAAGTGAACTTTGTGTGCAAGCTTTCCCACACAAAGCTGTTTCACACTTCCCCTTGTGCTGCTTTGCAGCGTACCGGCTGGGTAAGTTTTATCTTCACTTACATGTGTCACCTTTGCAGGCGTTGCAGTGACAGTGTAATACCGGCTGCACGGCACCAGTGAGTTCTGGTCACAAACAAGAGACAAAGTAGGTTTGACAAGACTCATGTGTAATAGCTAAATGCCAGGGGTTTGTAGCAAAATCTGGAGGAAGGGAATGCTGTTGCCAATGATTTTCACAGCTGAACTGCTGTACCTGGCGGAACATTGTACTAGAAACTTCTGTACACGAGGACCCCTGAAGAAAGCAATGCCCTCTGTGCAGATGGTGTGTCATGTAACAGAGCTGAAGAAATACAAGTGACTGTGCACTTCAAGCATGAGTGAGGAGGCACAGACAACAGGTGGGGTTTCAGTCTACACTTCTGGACTTTCAATGTAACCTCGTGTGTGCTGTCAAAGGCTACACGGATCGGGAAGTCACACTGCTTTGTGGGCTGATGGATGAATTATATTCTGCAAAGAAAAAAAAAACAAAACAACCCAAACCTTGCTTAGACAAAAACAAAAGCATTTCCTGGTGAGACTGCATCTGGAATATTGTGTCCAGTTCTGGGACCCTCAGTTCAAGGAGGCAGAACTCCTTGAAACAGTCCAGAACAGTTCCACCAAGGTGATGAAGGGAGTGGAATATCTTTCTTACGTGGATAGGCTGAGGGAGCTGGGTCTCTTCAGCCTGGAGAAGAGGAGACTGAGGGGTGACCTCATTAATATCTATAAATATGTAAAGGGTGAACATGAGGAGGATGGAGCCAGGCTTTTCTCAGTGATAGGACAAGGGGCAATGGGTCCAAGCTGGAGCAGAGGAAGTTCCAAATGAATGTAAGGAAAAACTATCTCTCTGTGAGAGTGACAGATCACTGGAACAGGCTGCCCAGAGAAGTTGTGGAATCTCCTTCTCTGGAGACATTCAAGACCAATCTGGACACATTCCTGTGTGATGTAATCTAGGAGATCCTGCTCAGGAAAGGGTTTTGGACTGGATGATCTTTCAAGGTCCCTCCAAGTCCTGACATTCAGTGATTCTGTGAAAAACTAAACATTGTGAATGAAATATGAACGGACAGAACCAACTCAACCTACTTCAAGGTCAAAGCCCATTCATAAAGGTTTTGGCATTGCAAAGGAAGGAACAAGATACTCATTTACAGCCAAGAGCCTCCTCCTTTCCTGTTTTCCTCCACCCTGGACAGACCACAGCAGGTATGTTAGAACAATATAATCAATGATCAGCTTTGATATATGTAAGACAATGCTGACAATGGCTTTCAGATGAATCACATGCAGAGCTGTAAGTTATCAGTTAAGGTTTCTCAGCTTCAATCACAACATTCATTCGTTGTTTCTGCTTTATACTTCAGAAAACAGCATTTGAAAATGTCTACTGAAGTGTTTAATACGAAAGCTGGGGAAGAGACAAATGATAGATCATATCCTGAAGTACGAGATCTCATTTTCATTTTCCTACTCTTCCTACGCAAAACCACAAACTTTATAAATCATGATAGCACCAAGGTTTTTCAAAATCTTCCTACAAAACTATGACTCCCTGCAAAAAGCTGTGGCAGTGAGTTCCCTGGGTTGACTGCTCTTTTGCAGTAGTATTTTTTTCAATGATTAAGTATTGCTTTGTTCTTTTCAGCATGTTAGAATATGTTTAGAAGGCCAAAGCAACATGGAAAAATGTAATGTTAAAGCTTCAGTACGATTTCACACAGTATTTTTTCTATTCTCTAGTTACCTCTTTTCTTTTTTAAAAAAGGGCACATATGCATTTCCAAAGTATTCTGATCAATTAAATTAAGGCATTTCCTCCAGTTCTCTCTTTTCCCTCCCCTTAGGATTTGACATAAAATGCTGGTTGTCTAGATGCCAGGGGAAATCATGAATTAAAATACAGAGCCATCCAAAACATCCTCAAGACCGTAGTCTGACACTGTGGTTTCTGTCAGCAACCACACTTTCATCTTATTGGGATGCCCTTGAAAAAAAACCCACTGCTGTCGGAAGCAAAACCTGTGCCCAATTCATGGAAGGCATGAATGCAGCACAAACTTCACAGGCCAAGGAATTCCACAGACACCACACGGATTAGCTGTGATAACATCTTTCCCCATAACGTTGAACAGTGACAGAAATAAAAGCTGAATGATTTTAACACTTAAAAATCCGGGGCCAGCCCAGCCCCTGAAGCAGGGTGGTGTGTGCTGCATGGGAAGAAGCTGCCCAAAAGCTGGCTTGTCTCATAGTGGAAAACTCTACCTCATGTATGGAGATCTTAGAAGGACAGAGAGCCTTCCCAGCAACACCAAACCATCTCTCTGATAGTTGCTGTCTCTTCTTGCACCTCAGCTGTTAGAGACCTATGCTTCAGCAGAGCAGCCCTGGGGCTTCTCTAATTTGTTCCTTAGGACTAGACCAACACGTCAAACACATTCCTCAATGATTTATAGAAATCTCTGAAGTATATTAATTCACCAGGTTACACTTTTTGTGTTCCAGTTCTCTTGTATTTTGCATTGCAAGCACAGCAACTCTTGGCAGCATGGGATGTTCCTCATAGGGCTTCCCCAGCTCCTCTCCTGACACGATGGTCAATGCCATGAGATGTACCCACTGCAGACTGAAGGCTGTGTTTGAACAGCTGCCACACAGAAGATAAAGTTTCAAAGGGCAGAGCTAGCTCAGGGCCTGCAGGTATTGATCATGAAAATCCTTTCTGTGAATCACAGGAATTTCTCAGGCCTTAAAAAGCCAGATGTTTAAATTCAGACTCAGTCCCTTTAGTTGCCATAAATCAGAGAGTGAAGCGTAGCAGCCAAGAAATAAGTCTCTCAGAAAATGGGAGTTATAACACTTCATGATGTACCCATCTACAGCATCAAATATGTGAGCACTGGGGATTTCCAAGCATTCTGTTAACCTGCCTTTACCAGGACAGCCCAAGAAGCACGACCCAGGAAGGTGGGACACAGACACTGGCACCCCACTGCAGCACATCTGTGAGTGCAAAGGTCAAAAAGGAAAAGGGGGACAATATTTTTGAAGTGGTGACTTTACTGGAAAGCATAGCTCAAAGCAAAAGATGGTCAGCCAGCTGCTCCCTGTCCAAGAACTTGCTTTCCAGATGGCAGTGCCCCTCAGACATCCCTGGGGATTGCTTCAGGGGCAACGCCAGAAGGATCAGTGCAGAGATGTTTGAGTAAAACCCCTCAGCCATGATACCTTTCCCTAGTCACACAGTACGCTTCTCATAGCATGTTGATGTGAAACCCTGCAGGGCAACATAATTGCACTCCTGTTAATTTCCTGCTCATCATTTATTAGCATCCCGTGTCCTGTAGAGAGACCTTTGTATCCCATAGGCAGGATGTTGGTCAGTGAAGTGAGGAAGCTTACAGGCATAATCCATCCCTGGTTGAGGCTCTTAAACAGACCCAAGGAGGGATATTTCAAGAACTCATGTGGTCTTATTTGTTGCCGAATGTGGAGATGACACTATGCATCCTATTCATCTCCAGTGCCATCACCACCTTGGCCAAGTGATGGCCATGGTGGCTTCATCCCTAACTCGTCCATGTCTGAGACGTGGTTACCTCACAGAGACAATAGAGAAGCTGGATGCTCTCTGGGGCTCTGATCACAGTTTACATTCGGCAGTAAAGACCCATCCCCTGCCAGAAGTTGTCAGGAGCTTTCCACTCTCTATTGATTTCCTCACACCACACTCAGCCAGGCCACAGCAGCAACCTGTAGCCAGATGCAAGGGAGATTTCCTGCAGCAAGCCCAAAGTGCCCAGCAAAGATTTTATGACAGTTCCTTTCTGCAGCTCAGATAAACCAGGAGGGAGAAGTTAACAGTCTCTGCTGAACAGCAGCAGGTTCAAATAGACATGTGATGGGCCACAGCTCCAAAAGATCAGGAATGAGAGCTGTTAGCCCTGGGTGTGAGCTCTTTCCCCAGAAGAAAAAAAAAATAAAATCCCTCAGTATTTTTGGCAGCCTTCAACTGGGGCCCATCAGCGAGAGCGGCAAGGTGCCTGCTCAGGAGCTGGCTGCAAGCCTGTCCCCAGCCAAGCGTGCCAAGTCAGATGTGACCACATGCCCCAGACAGTTCATCGTCCTCAGCATGGCCCTTCCATCCATCACATGTGTGCAGTGAATCTATGTGATCCCAGGGAAGACCTTCAGACCTCCCATGCTAAGAGAATTTGTCAATAGAAGGGTTCCAAGTATGGGACCTAAACAATAAAGACTCAGGTCTGCAGTGGCAGGCAGGATGAATGCAGGAGGACCTCACTTCTCTGGGGAGATTTCAGGCTAATTATGAAATGAAGCACACAGAACAAAGAACCAGCCTGACCTGGTAAGGGATGGGTCTGCAGGCAGGCCCCAGCTTATCCCACAGAGGTTAGGGAGAAATTCTGTCGGTATACAAAGTACACCAGACACAAGCCTGAAGGAGTCAGGACATTGGGCTGTTTCTCAACAGTTGTCTTGGGAAGGACCATCACTTGTGCCCATTTGGTGAGCCTAAGGAACACAGTGAAAAGCAGAAGTGTGACACACTGTGACCCAGCTCCCTCCAGGCCTCTTCTCATCCCTGGGCCTGAGGGGAAAATGGGTGTTTGCGCCATGCTGTACCAACTCAACCCCTGCTCATAGATTCAGCACTTCTAGGACAGCATTTGGTTGCTGGTCCCCATAAAGCTGTACATCAGCAGGAACTGGTCCCAGACAAAAGAAATGTTTTTCCCATGGTGCTGCCTTCCACACCTCCTGAAATTTCAGCATCACAGTCCTGAACCAAAGGGCAACAAGCACCTCACATGCCACAACTTGTGTGGCACAGTCACTGTGTGTGGTGACTTTGGCTCTTTGAGGTTTAAATCTCAGTGACAAGATGGGGACGTGGCCTCTCTGCCTATGGAGGCACTTCGAAAATGTTGCCCAAAGCCTCAAAGATTACCCTTAAGAGTGCTGGATGAGTCAGGGCCACCAGTGCTAACACACATCCTCACCAGTGTAAAGTCAGTTCAGACCAGCAGACCATCCTGTCCATGCAGAGAGCCTCCTGCTATCACCTCAGGGTAACATAGAAAACCCAGCTGCTATCCTCAGCACATAAAAATGTCTTATTCAATGACCAAAGGTGTTATTTTGAAATCAACAGGAGACATCATGCAGAAGTTTCACAGAAAACACCCTAAGCCAGCTTTAAGAATAGGATTATCTACTGAAAGAGGCTAGAGGGTACTTGTGGTGGTCCTGGTCTTCTTGGCCCTGCTCCAGTCTCACCAGGACCACCACTGCCCTTCAGGAGCCTCTTCATGCAGCAGAAAGGGAAAGGAGGTTTTTAATGTTAAATCTCTAAGGAAGATTTACACGGAATGACTGCGAGAAAAGAGGAAATTCACACTCGCCAACTGATGAAGCACTGAAAAGCAATAAACTGTGATGTGCCAGCGGTGGGAATTAAGGGTGGCTGAAGAGAAAGAAAACATCTAAAAGGCAGGGAACAGCACTAAGGGAAGGAGACAGATCCTCTACAAAGACAGCGGCAGGCAAATTAGAGAAAGAACACAGAGGCGGATGTTAGAAAAATACAATGTTCCTGTGGGTGTATCACTTATCAGCCATTCTTGCACATAAAACACTTTTTTTCAACATTTAGAAAAGAAAAAGAATGACTGATCTGTAATTAACAGAAATAAAGGCCTGGCCCAGATCCTAGGCTGGAATAACATTCTTGCAGAAGTGGATTTTGCGGAAATATCAGCATTAAACAGGGCAGGGCTGCTGCAGGAAGAGGGCAAATCCAGAATAATTGGACCAGTCTGCCCACTAAGAGCTGCCCAGCTGGGGATCCCATTTAACAAGCCATTTAAATCCTATTTAACAAGCCATTTAACAACAATATGACCCCATGATGATCCCATGATCCTGGGGGAACAATTTTGCATATTTGATACAGGCACCTTTTGCATATCCTGCTGCCAGTGTTTCCCCTGCATCCTCCTTCCTGGGGCTTGCTAAGGAAAGAGACCCCATGGCATGGCCACAGACACAGTTTAGGGTATAAGGGGAATTACCTTGCTCTCCTCTGTCACTGGCACAAACCCACACCCCATGGTGAGAAGATATCAAATTTTATAGCTCCTCTGTCTCAGCAGCCTGCAACCTCACAGGCCCATTTATTTTGATGCTCATCAGCTTAAGTGAAGCCAGAAAAAGTCTCTTTGCTACCATCAGTCTCACCCATTGGTTCTGAAGGACAAACTGTGACCCAAAACACTCAGCTCTAGATGATTCCATCATTGATGTGGCACCGTATCTACCTCACATTGCTAATTACTGTGCCAACTTTACCTCTACTATGTGGTCTTCTACCTCCTCCTGTCTCAGCCTCCTGTTTTTAATCCCCAACCTGTGCCAGCCATTGCAAAGCCAGGAATGCGGGCAAAACTACCACCCCCTTAAGTGGGTTGATTCTTCAAAGCAACTAGAACAACAAAGGGCAGCAATTTATCAGGAAAATATCAGCTGTCAAGAAAAGCAAATGCAAATCACTTCTCTGCTGACTGTTCTTTTCACGACTGCTGCGCAATTGTCTTGTTGATTCCCACAGCTGGATGCTGGAGCTTTCTCCTTGGCATATGTAATTGAAAGTGATGCTAGAACAACTTGAATAAGTTGAAATTGATTTCATCAACTGTGTATGTGTGTGTCAATAACACATGTGTCTCTTTTTTCCTCCCCTCCCATTGTCCACTAGCATGTTCTCCAGCTCAGCAGCTGCTGACATTTTGTTCGATGGCACGTTTTCCTGCTGGGAAATGATGCTTCCAAATGTTCCACGAGAAAGTACACTATTTATCACCATTTTCACCAAAAATTATCAAAATAGTTCAGACTTGACTGATCTGGGATACTACAATTTGATAAGGTCATAATGCATCATCTTGGTTTCATCATTTAGATTTCTACCTTATTATGAAGTCATAGAACCAAACACCAGCTGATACAGGTAGAAAGCTAAAATATCTCAGTCTCATCAGAATATTTAACAGAGATACTAACCAATGACAAAACATGACAGGAAACACCTTTTTGAAAAAGAAAAAGCACAATTTGTGTCCATGGGAATTTCACAACTTTCAGTATTTTTGTCAATCAATCAGAATCTCATTGCTTCAATACCTCCCACGGAATAGGTTTTCCACATGCCAAACAGGACACAGCAGACTGCAGTCCCAGGCATGGGAAGATAGAGAAATCTGCAGAATGGACTGCAGAGGAAACTTCTCTTATTGCCCTTACCCATAGACACAGATCTTCATTGCTTCAAGGCAAAAGAAGAATGGCCAGACTCAATCAATGGGTCTGGGCTTTGCAGCAACCAACTTTCCTGGTGCAACTTGTCTCTCATCCTTCTTTTGCCTCCTCATCCATCTCCAGAAGATATTTACAGTTTCTCTAACAGTTGTGCAAAACTTTAAAGAATTTTAGATTAAAATAGATTTATAAGCACCTACCTCTTGCCCCATTAATCTTTAGCACCCCATGTACTCTGAGTACAAGCACTGGACTGAGCAAAAGCTAAACATCTCTGTAGCTGTGGGCTTCTCATATGGCAGTGTCAAGAGTCTGACTACCTGAAGGCTCCTTCAAGAAATTTGTTAGGTATGAAATTTTTTCTTATGACTGATGTTTTAAAGTGTAATAGCTATATTTAAACCAACAAGTAAACAAAACATCAATTGTTTTGGTGCACCTGAGCAAACAATTGAAGTATAACCTAGATTAAAAAAAATTAATTACAGTATTGAAAAAGGCATTATCAACTAAATACAGCAACTGAAGAAATTACAGCTCATGAATATGCAAATTACCTGACAAAACCTTTCTGTAAATGCTCCAGTAATTTTCAAAGATAAACCTTGAAGGAGCTGCCTCTTTCATTTGCAGTTTTATCTGTTGATAAATATCCAATGCTCTCTACCCCATTTTTAGGAAATATTTTTTATGCAGTCATCATTTAAAAGCACTTCTTGGAGATGAAATGCATTAAATGTACCCGAGGCTCTCCTCCTGCACTAAAGGGCATTTTTGGAGCCTGAAGCACAAGAATTTTTATTTCCTTTTAACATTCAACATAGTAAGTGAAGACAAATCACCTTGGGCCTCAATGTCTGGCAGTCCACAACGTAGCGAAAGTCATAAAACCAGACACAACATCAAACATCCAAATTGTGTGGCCATCTAGGACAAAACTTGGGCAAGTAAAGACCTCATGAGATTTCAAGAAGCTGCACTGATGTTGCTCCACTGACTCTTAACAGAGCTTCACCTTTGTGCTCAACTGAAGGGGTGGGAGAAACTGAAGATGAGGAATGCTCAAACACTTTGCTAAGGCACTTCAGACTGTCCTGAAGATGAGCACCAGGCTGCTCTCAGCAAGGAGGTGTGATATGAAGATGTGAGATGACTGAAATCAGTGGGGAAGCCTCAGTTGCTTTTAAAGACAACTGGTTCCTATCTGACCTGCTCACCTGGAGAGCCCCAGCTCCATGGTCAAGTGCTGTACATCCTATTGTGCTACCTAAGAGGATGAAGACAGTAGTCTCACCAAGATCAATTGTATGAGACAGCATCTCATCTCCTCTCACCTGCATCTGCAATCATCTCTGCTATTAACACAAGATTCATTAGAGAAGGAACAAGAAAAATATGTCCAATTAATATGTATTCCAAAGAGGCTGCTTTGTAATCAATTGTCTTCATTTATCAAGGTATTGAGCAGATCCCAACTCTCGAGCAGCACGGAAACCCGACAATGCTGAAGGAGAACCACTTCTTGCCTTCCAGAGATTCAAATCTCTCTCTTCAGGAGACTTGGTGGAGAAGTGAGAACAGCCAGGGTCTGACTCACGGCACCAGCCACTGGGAGCGAGTGTGCCTCTGATGCTGATTTCACAACACACATACTTCAATGGCCGTGTGTGCTTCCACAGCATCAGCAGAGCTCCCCTGTGTGCTGCCTGCCCTTTTGACAGGCTACCCTTAAGGCTGGGCTTTGCTATGCAGGGAATATTTAATCCATCTGGCATGAAAGCACAAGCAGATTGCCCAGCTCTCACCTACCAACAGACTACACTGGTTTTTATTTTGGTCACTACAAGCAGGGAAACTTTAATGAAAGAAAAGGAGTTTTAGAAGACTGTTTCCCTTAGCACAGAGATTTCCCTAGCACAGTCCCAGAGCTTCCTTGGAAGTCACTCAAGGGTCTTTTGTTTTCATGCTTCCTCCACTGCCCCCCGAACAGCCGTCACATACATAATCCCAGCCCGAGCCCCAACACATGCATTCCCATCCAAGAGTCCGAAGGGCAGCCAAGTCCAGGCTGAAGGGCGTGTGAATTATTTAGGTGGGCTGTGTCCTACTAGTCTGTGGACCTTTATCACCCCTAGGCTGTAAACCTACATCCCAAGCCTCAATGTGAAAGATGATGGCACATGATGGACTGTTTTGTTACACTCAAAATCTTGTTTCATTAGTAAGGAGGAAGCATGCCATCTATATAAATGTATGCATATATATTCATATATATACACAAGGTCAAGTATTTATTGTTAGAATAACTGAAATCTTAAGACCCTAATTAGTATTAACCTATATTCTTGATTTATTTACAGAAAAGAATGAATATTAGCATGGCAAGAAGTGCTCTAAACACACACATGCAATTTATCATAGAATCATAGGCTCGTTTGGGTTGGAAGGGACCTCAAAGATCACCTAGTTCCAACCTCCCTTGCCATGGGCAAGGACAATCACATGTGCCATGTAATAGACTCAAGTACCATATTCCAATCTAAATCCCCCTACCTTGGGGCTGCTCTTCTGCAAGCCAGCAGCAGGTACTAGCCATAGCTACGAAGTATTTCAGTTCACAAGCCATGTCTCTGCACAGTGCTTTTCCACCATTTCACTTAGCATTCCCTCTCACAGAGTCCAGCTCACCCCATCACCACCAACAAATGCATGAGTTAAAGCATCAGCCCAGCTAGAAAACACACATCAACACCAAATATAAGCCCACAGTTCTGTTAAGGATCTGCTGGGTTGGGCTGTTGTGGAGCCAAGGTATGTAGGAAAGGACCTCAGGTAAATTACTGTGATTTCTACAATCCTGTGTCTTCCTTCAGTGCATTTCTATGTGTAACTACTATGCATATCAGCAACTTCCAATGTGTTTGCTCAAGCTGCTATTTTACAGTTTGACCACAGCATCACTCTTTACAAGAGGAAGCAAAGCTCCAGAAGGCGGCAATTAACTCTGCAGCCCCAAGACACATGTGGTGTGGGTAGTTTTGTGGAAGCTCTCCACAACCTGGGAATTTGTAAGGAATGCTTTGGGATTTGAGGAGAGGACTCACCTTACCCTGCCATGGTTTTAAGCCATGGGATGATGAGAAATTAGAAATATTTTAAAAATGAGAAAAAAGTATTTACAACGCATCTGTTCCTCCTGTATGCAAACAAAGCCTGCACGTACACATAGACATAGGGATACTCAACAGATCCTACCCCTCTGCTCTCTACCTGTCATTCTTTTTTATTGCCTCAGACTGCAAACTATTTGGTCATAGGCAGCTTGTTCCTATGTTACTCCACAATAGCAGGGCTGCAGTTTTGTTTAGGTCTTGGAGTGACAGCTATGATGAACACAGTACACAAAATAAAAAGCTTCATAATTTAGTGATGAGACACTTGTGTAAACACACGTGAGATCCAGAGGAGACTCAGGCAGAGCTGGTGATACTCATATTGCTGGAAACCGAGAACACCCTGACTCTGCACAGTTCCTCAAGAAAGGAATGTGTGTGTAATTTTCATGCTGCCCAGTAGAAGTATTTGTTCATTTTCCATCTCTGAAGTAGGATGTACATTTCCCACCTCACTGAGATGGAAAAAACCCCCAGTGACTTTCTTTTCCTGCTCCGACTGCCAGATGACTGTCGGATCAAGGGATTAAAATACATTTTCCTCAAGATCAAGCCAATCTCTTCTGGCTTCACACACAGTTATGTGTAATTGCTTTTCTTTTGCCTTAAAACCAACATAACTTTCCCCTGGAAATCGAGTGGATTATACTTCTTAATGCAGAAAGCCATTTTTTTTTTGACATAAAGTTCATTCCACTCTTAAAAATAATTAATTTTCAGTACTAAGGGGAGAGCAAACGACTTCATATCAGTGCAACAACATAACAAGAGGACTACAGTGCTGAGGCAAAGGCTCTGGCCCAAAAATTCAGCATTAATTTTTACATACAATTTTACTATTTAGCAACTGAAGGCAGCACTCTATACATCTTGAGATGCATGCTAAACTTAACAGGACTTAAAGATGTGGCTGCAAGCAACACTGGCATGAAGGAGTCTAACACAGGCACTCCCTGTCTCCCAGAGAAATGACTTTTCATCTGTCTTTCCAGTAAATCCATCCCAGCCTGGCCTGTGCACGTGACTTTTTATCAGCACAATGATTATGTGGCAGCTGAAACCCAGAGATATTGATGGGTAATTTTATGAATGCTTCTGCCAGTAGATGCTTCTACGAGGTATTTGATGGAGGGAGTGCTGAGCAATGCTGCCTGTTTGTGATACCCCCCTTAATTTACTGGGATGAAAAAGCACTCAGGACCTCTCAGGATATCTGCTTGCTGATAAAGGGAGAAATGCCCTTTTCTGCTTGCTGGAAAGAAATATAATAAAAGGCAAAATCTGCCCCCGAAACACAGCAAGGTTCAGAGAACCGACGTAAGACTGCACAGTTAAGTGTCATAATTAGCTGAGGAGTCCTTGGCATCCACAAGCTCTGACTCCCTCTGATTGGAGACAGTGTTGCCACTTCCTCGTGACTCATTTCCTAATAGGGAAAAATAAATAATGCTGGAATCCCCAAATACCTATTTTCAGCCTTCTGATGAAACTGAGGATGTAGAAGAAGAAACGTCTCTTCTCCTGAAAGATGACAGCAAAGGAATGAAATGCTCAGATATCTAATATGGATCAGTTCTTTAAAAAAGAATATATATATAAAAACAATTGAGAGCAGATTGTTAAACAGGTCCAACTGACCAGGTCCCAAGCAGTGGGAGACTGTTACGCTCCAGCATGACCTGAAGATCTATTTGTACAAGCAGAGGATTTTTATTTTTTGTTATGGTTTTCCTGAAATTCTCAAACACTCCAGGATGGAAATGACACTGTAAGTGCTACTGATGTTACTGTGCTTGGAGGGAGGATGGTGGGGGAGGAGTGTCAACAGGGAGTGAAGCTGGGGGTCCCTGTGTGCTTCAGCTCAGAGGCAGAGGAGAGGCACCAGGCTGGAGAAGGATCTCCAGGTGGGTGAGAAGTATCACCACACCAGTGGGGAACACTGACATGGGAAGTGGTAGGTCTCTCCCTATATACTCACTCCAGTTTTGGAGGAGGGTGGGGAGTGGGGATGGTATTGGGAGGAGGCAGGGTGAGCTTCCTTACAGACTTGGCAAATTGAGATTATTCAGATGCAATCTGGCCTGATTTTGAATGCTGGATCTCAGCGCAGACCTAACTGAAAGGCATTCGAGCCTTTAAAATCACCTATTGCTGGATACAGCATTGCCTTCAGGTCTTTTGAAAAAAACCTCTACCACAAAGCAGGGACATGGAAAACACTAAAAAATAATAATAAGAGCTTGCAGATGTTCTCAATTACTCATTACCAGCACACAGAACCCTCCCCACTCAATCTGCGGGCACATAATTTTCATCCTTCTCCCCCTTGGCTTATACAACGCTCCACACATTTACTCTCATCGAAGCCTGGTTGCAGCAGAACTAACCTTAACGACCTCCACGTAACGTGGGGCTGGCGAAGCCCCCTGCACCCAGCAGCTCAACCGCAGCCAAGCCTGCACCGCATCACAGCCCGCCACGCACTGGAGCGCAGGGCTGCTGCGTGCCTGCACCGAGGCGGTGCCGCTGAGTAACGCTTTTCCTCTCCTCCACCCTCAACGTTCTTGTAACACAGAAAGTGGCAGAAAATAAGCATTTAATACTGTCAGTTCGGCCACACTCCGCAGAACTTGAGGATCTTCCTCCCACTCTTGGTTTTGCTTTTGTTTTGTGGGGTTGTTTTGTTTTGGTTTTTTTGATGTTTTTGTTTGTTTGGGTGTTTTTTTTTCTTTTTTTTTGTTTTTTTTTTAACTAATACCAAAGTGTCCCTACCAGCCAGAGCTGGGAGGGTGAGTTGATGAAGCACTTCCCATCCCTCACCCAGTGCAGCAAGGGAAGCCGGGCGAGGAGCTCACAAGAAGGATCTGGGCATTTTGTTTTCAGCTGGGAGAGAGAGGGAATACGAGCTCGTATTGCACGGCAGCGTGCAAGGGAACTGCAGACACCTGGGGACAGGGACAAACAGCGGGGTGCACTCGGGTTTTAAAGCATACAGCCGCATAAAAGCACTTCTGTAGGCACAGCCTGAACCCCACCGGTTGCGGTGACCACAGAATAAACATGACAACTAGGATTTGATATTGCACACAAGGAAATATTTCTAATGTTATAAAGCAGTATCAGAGAGCAGCTGTACTGAGCTCAATCGGCACATACCACAAAGTACATACACACACCGTGCACTCACAGGGTACAGCACATCCTGCACCGAAAATATGGGACATTCGGCTGAAAGAAGTTTTTTGAGGGGCTGCAGATAATGAGAGAGAGGAGTTTAACGTGGCAGATGCTAGTTTGGGTCCCCAAATAGCTCTAAGTGTCAAGATAGCTCCTGTGGTGCAAGAAGAGAGCTCAGCTGGAGAACACGGAGGTGGGAACATGGATTTATGTGAAGGTTCAAGAAGGATCCCTGGTAAAGCACCCCAGGACCATGTTTGTTTGGGTGTTTTTTTTTCTTTCACTGGTCAGCTGGCAAGCAGCTGGCAGGAAGGGGACTTCTGCAGGCAAGGTGAGTCACCAGCTCAGGGCTTTAAAATGCCAAGCCCTCCATTACAGGGGTAGCAAAGAGGAAGGATTTATTGCAGCTGGCATTTCTAGAAGAAAATAATTTACCTTACCCTTTTAACGTTAAGCAACGCATACAGCGCTTGCTAAAAACAACACCCCAAAAGTGACGTGAAATATCATGGTATTATCTCCAGGAGAAGATTAGCTGGCTGAGCCTTTGCTGTTTTGTTCAGCCTGTAAGGCCTGGGTGATGCATTAGGAAGCACGCTTTCAAAATCATTTTTTCCTCAGGCATGACATGTGAAAGTATGCGTAGACTATGCCTATGGATGTCTACGCCCTCACATTAGCAACACAGTGTACCCAACTCTGGTTTTTCCTTATTTATTCCTTTTTTTTTTTTCTTCCCCTAGTTGTGATAATGTCAAGGAACCACAGTGCTTGGCTTCAGCATTAAAAGAAACACTCGGCATGATCTGAGCTGACCTGCCCTCCTCCTGACAGCCCTCTAAAGTTAATACAAATGCAAACCTCACAGACACCGAAACGAAGAACATGGAGAGGATCCTAAGCCCAAAATTGAGCTATGGAACCCCTCCAGGCTCGGGAATGTTTTGTATTTCTTCCAGTTACCCAGGCCAGGTCTTCAGCTGCTGCAAACGAGCAGAAGTGGCTTTGCTCTGCCCCAGCTCCCGTCCCCCACCCTCTCTGAGGAGAAGGCGCAGAGCCAGGCCCTGTCGCGGGTCAGGTCCAGCCCACAAGCCGCCAGCCGCGGCTCTGCGGTCTCTCCCGACCACGGAGCATTCGCAAGCCTCTCCGATGAGCTTCCTGCCATCCCAGCGGGGATGGCGGGGGAGGCAGAGGAGCTGCCAGGGTGCCCACAGAGAGGAGCCCACCGTGGGGCTGGGTGCTGAGCCAGCACCGCCGCGGCTCTGACGTGGTGCAGCAAAGGGGTGATGCTGAAATTTGAGGTACACGGCCGCTGTTCGTGGCTTTGAGGACAGGCAGGCTGATGGGGAAGCTCTTGGCAGGGACAAGGGGAGCCACGAGCAGCACTGCAGATCCAGGCAGGAGAAAAGAAAGTGAACCCCACATTTCTGCCTATGCCAGTCTCATACATCCCAAAGATGTGCAATCACAAGCCGCCCCCCCCTCGCACAGATCCCATCGCTGAGGTCTTCAAAGAACTTAAACATCAACTTCCCGTGGAGGTCCCCTTAACCGTTGTTTATAAAGGGGGTAAACAGAAAAGTTAAGAGAAATGCCTGTGATCTGACTTTTCAGCAAGGCAGAGGTTAGTGGCTGCTGAGGAGTGCTGAAAATGCTCACACTCTACTCAAAAATAAACAATCAGGAAAATTAGGCTGTCATCTGTCAAGTAACAAGCTAGTATCAAAGCAAAAAAGTTCAACCCAGGGCCCTCAAGTCCTTCTCTAGCTATCTGGTAGTGTTTAACGCTTTCCCTAACCATGGCCCATACAGTAGGGATTTCTCTATAAAATACAGAGTCTGGCACGCAGCAGACCTTGTGTCTCAAACATTCAATAGCACACAAATCTCCAAAGGAAAAACATTAGATGGACACTTGAGATGTTTAGCTTCAGATGTCAGACCAATTTAAAATTAAAACCATATCACCAGTATGTTTTCCAAGAATGGCATATTAAAGTATTCATCCATCTACACAGCACAAAAAAGAAAGGCTTGAAGCCTATAAACATCAAGTCTATGACTACATCAACTCTTCCTCTCACTACAGGGGTGAAAACATAAAGATCAAAGGGGAGAAGATAGGCTTCCTCTGTATTAGAAATCTATGAAGCTAATCTATAGGAAAGGAAAAAAAAATAATCTGTAGAGAAACCTGACTTGCAGAGTCCTAAGAAGCATTGCAAACAATCAAGATTATTAAAAAAAAAAACCTCTTCCAAAATAAAGTAAAGCTTCTGACTCTAAATGAGCTTTAATCCTAGGCACGTTGGGTTTCGTTTCATTCAGACCTTGAGCCAAGCCACAAAATCTGGGTCTGACCATTTCCCAAAATTCAGAGCATTCCAAATACAAAGGTTTTGCTTTGGACCCAACACTAATGATGTTATTGTACGGGTCAAATATCTTATTATAACGATAGTAAACAGCAAGGGAAAGCTCTCAGCCTGGCCAGGGCTCCCTCTGCCAGTTAATCACAGAAAATGTTCACAACAGTGGAATGAAGGACGATGCTGTGGATAGCAGAACTGGCCACAAACACTGTAGCACAACAGATCAGCAAAGTAGTATCTGTACCCTTGGTTTAGCAAATTCAAAGGCTGAAGCAAAAATGCTTCTTAACTGACGTTATGAGGTATCCAAAAGACCCTCCATGCTATTTTTCAACCTGCTCCTGATCCCATCCCTTTTGGCCACCCGCTGTCTATGCGGATGAATACATCTGCCATTCATCTCCAACCACCTAACCAACACTAAGTGGAAGGGAACAAAGTTGATGCACAGTTGAATTTGATTTAATGGCTTCTAAGGTGAAGGGAGTGACTGTCCAGTGTGGAACAGCCCTGTTTCCTGCAAGGACAGGGGCAGAGAAAAGGAACATCTATGAACAAAGACTACTGAGAGAGGCTGAGAGAGTTGGGCTTGTTCGGCTTCGAGAAGAGGTTTCAGAGGGACCTTATAGTAGCTTTACAGTACCTGAAAGGTGCCTATAAGAAGGCACAAGGGCATGGAGCAACAGGACAATGGGTGATGGTTTTAAACTAGAAAAGGGAAGATTTAGATTGGATATTAGGAAAACAATTCTTCAATATGAGGGTGTGGATCACTGGCACAGGTTGCTCAGAAAGGTGGTGGAGGCCCCATCCCTGGAGATATTCAAGGTCAGGCTGGATGGGGTTCTGAGCAACCTGATCTAGTTAGCGGTGTCCCTGCTCACTGCAAGGGGGGTGGACTAGATGCCCTCTGGGAGTCCCTTCCAACCCAAAACATTCTATGATTCTATTGTAGAAAGCATGAGTGCTACACAAAGCCAAAGAATGTATTGCAACAATGACACACACAGAAGCAAACATCTTTTATGCATCTGTAGAAGCATCAGCTTTCTATGAAGCTCTTAAAGCACTTCTAAAATGTCTTAAGATGCATCCATCCTGGTGGGAAACCAAGTTTGTTCTCAGTTTATCAGCAGGGAAATAGAGGTAAAGGTGGCAAAATGCCTTGGTACAGACTCAGGAGGACACTGATGGAGTTTGGGCATGAAACAGAACAGGACCTCTCCCCAGCCCCTTCACTACATACTACTAATATCTCACCAAACAAGACCTAGCTGTAATACAAGTAAACCACAAAAGTGCCAGTTGCCTGAAAACTCATCAATAAGCCCAAATAATGACTTCCAAAGCCTGATCAACTGGCTTTTAACTTGAGTTTAATTGGCTGTAACGTGTGAAGCCCCCCCTACAGTAAAGCCGATGAAGTGGAGGGTCCCTGCCCGCACACGAAGGAGGAGCTTGACCTGGTGAGTACAAATGAGCACTAGGCTTTGTCTGCAGGAACAAGTTGTTACAACTCATTTTAAAGCCTTGAAGGAGGCACAGGATGTCTAAGGAAAATGGGACATCGATTTCCTTGACAGAGATGTCCTGCCTGGCTGCTCTGCTCTTCTTGTATTTCTGATACACGGTTTGGTGCCTTCATTCTGTGACAGTGGGACCTCTGCCAGGTGTTGCTACAGACATTCATAGTGAATGGCTTCAAGTGTGAAATCAACCCAGTTTTCTCTTTTTACAGAGCAGGGAACTCTCTTTGTGATCCAAATAAACCTTGAAGAAGGCTTCAAGCCAACTTCGTCACTGTTTGTTCTTACGTAACTAGACTAGGAACACTCAGTACTCAGAAGTAACAACAATTCTCTCCTATATACCTAAAAACCTGCATTTACTTCAAACTTATCAGTAGCAAAAGCCTGTCATCTTTGGACATCATCCACCAGAACTGCCCCAGACAACTTATCTATTATTTTTGGGTGCCAACACAAATGGACTCAATATTGTCTGCATTTATCAGAACGGATTTGTTACCCGACGTGCAGATAATAAAACACAATTCCTTGCCTAGTGGGTCCAAATATTTTTCTGCTGAACTAAAGTGACTTTTTGTATTATATCCATGCATGAAATCCGTGGCTTTAGGAATACAAGGCAATATAATCCTCTGCATTCATTCTTCAGGGCACAGATAAGCACCGCCAAAACCTGTCCACAGAGATCAGCTTCCACCTTTGCTTATGGTTAGAGCAAACAGTGCAGAAACCACAGTCACCTCTTGTCTCCACATCCAAATCAGCTCTGAGACCCTCAGCACCAGAATCACACCCAGAGGGAGCACCCAAAGATTTCAAGCTTGAGCACTACAGGACTGAGGTCCTCCAGGAAGACCTCCTGTGTGATGGATCCTGGCAGCTCCATCCCAGGCAGTGCTGCTACTGAGGGGCATCCACAGCCAAATCCCTTCCTGTGCTCAGCAGAGTCATCCTGACCACTACAGATTTAGACTGAATCCTGGCTGGCATCCCCTGCTAAGAAATATAGGAGGAAGAAGCCACCCATATTGTTCTCACTGGAGAGTTATCTCCTCGGGGAAGGAGGGGAGCAGAAGAAGCAGGTCTCCCCACTCTGACAGCGGAGCTCCTCCACACCCAGCCAAAGAGAGATCAGCAGAAACAGGCTCAGGCAGCTCACAGGAGGCTTTGCACCATGATTTAAGCATCTGACTTTGGATGTGAAGCAGCCCAAGTTTCGGAGTAGCTCTTAGCCAGGTACTGCGATTGCTCTTAAACTGATGGCTTGGGGGTTTTTTTCCCCTTAGTGGCTTACAAAAATCCAATGAATATCCATAAGCAGCTGCCATCCTGATCCAGCAAAGGCCCTGCAGGGTGACAGGCTGCTTCTGAGCAAGATGTGGAGCCAGGCTCTGCTCCTGAAGCTGCTAACAAATTTATAACTGCTCCAGACCAGGCACAGAGGGAGAACTGTAACACGTACTCACCACCGGGTTACGCATACACAGCCGAAACTGCTGGGTGACAGTCAAGCACAAGTCCCAGAATGTTTAACCTGCATAAAGGGCTTTAAGTTCAAAATGAAATGAAATAAAACCAGCATTTAACTGCACATACAGCTTGCTACCACCTCTGGTGGCCAAGCCAAAAGTATTAGGTAGAGTTAACTTTGGCTGACACCACAGCATTTACTGTTTAATTTCCTGATACTTAAAAAATAATTTTTTAAAAATATCTGTATCTTGAATATATCTGTGTTACTGGGAACAGCTCCTTATTTCTTTAACAACAGCTGTGTTTTCCAATTCACATTTCACAGATTTTTCTCCTCCTAAACTCAACTCCATCCAGCAGCACCCACAGCATCTTGGCTAAAACCTCCCTCCCTTGGACAAATATGTCACCAGATATTTCTGGCAGGCTGTCCTCTCACAGATAACTGGAATGCCCAAGCTAAGAATAGGATTGACTGCTTCTCCAGCTACTTTGTCCAGGTGCCTGCAGAAGGTCACTTGGTGTGGCAGTTGGGCTTCTCAGAGGGAGAACTGGGCTGTATCTCTGGCAGATCATCAGGAAGCATGTGGAAGCTTGGGTCAAACACATCAAAAAGCAGTGCTAAGCATCAGACTTTGGCTGTCCAGTGGTTCCTGGCTAGCATGATGAAAATCTTAAAAAAATCCAAACAAACCCTTCCTAAATATTTTATTATGGGACAGTCGAAGCATTAAGTCTTCCTTCAGTCATCTGGCTCTAGTTATTGCCACAAAAAAAAAAATCTATCAAGATTAGAGAAACTGGCAGTATGGTCCAAGACATGACTTCTTTTTTAGGTGCTATTGCCTACAATTCCAAACTATATATTTAATTAAGAAGCAAAATACTTCAGGCAAACAAGTTAAGCCTTCACTAGAGAGCCAAGACGTAGTGCAGGTGCACTCAAAAGATTCCCAAGTAATATTAATCATAAAACATTTACAAGAGGTCCTAAAGCTTCATGGTCTTTTGTCGCATTCTGCAAAACATCACTTCTCTATTTTAATTGTGAACACTATTAAGTGGCAGGAGATAAAAGGTCATACTCCTTGAAGAGACACCTGTGGGGAAATAAGGAGAGGGGTTTTGTACAGGAATCGAGCGTTGCAGGAGGCACGAAGCACAGAGGAAGGTTACGTACACGTCAGGCTGTACCGTGAGGCACTGGGAGAAGGGCTCGTGGACCTTGAGATAAAGTAGTAAGAACCAGAGTTTACTGCAGTCAGGCTGGCTGAGAGCCTCAAGAAAGGCTGCAGCAAAGGAAGAGGAATCACAGCTGGGAAAGAAACTGCTGCTGTCTCCCCCAGGAATTTCAAGTGTTTTCAGCCAGTCGTGCAAAGGAACTAGTTCTGTCACATAGGTGAGCGTGTATGTCTCTGCGTGTGCGTAGGTATGTCTGCATAACGCACGTGTGTCATACAGAGACTGCATGGAAACACAGTTATTCAGAGATTAGCCATTTTGAGATTAGCCATTTTGACTCCTTTCTATAGCTTCCTCTGAGTACTTTCACAGAGACCTGCAGCCTCTTTGCCAATATGCCGGGGCAAAAGTGGAAGAAATTAACTACATGCAAAAATATCCCCTCTGTCAAGTGGAGGTTTCCTCTCTGCGTGCGTGCAAGTACACAACTCCCCTCCCATTGTGTCCCGGGGACATCAACTGTCCCCCAGAAGGGCCGACCAGCCAGGCACTGATTAGACTCCAGCCACCTTATCAGCTTGCCAAGCACGCTCCATTAAGATCTCAACACCAGCCTACGTCCTCATCTTATCCCCAACCCAGCATTTTCCCTGATGCTTTTCTCTTACGTGACTGTGTGCCGCACTTGAGGTCCAGAGACTCGGTGGGGACACGAGCCCAGTGGAGACAGAAAACAAAGCAAGAGCTCCCTGCAGCTTGGCCCAGCTCCGAGAGAGATAAGGCTCCCGGAGCTGTGTAGGGACCGACGCAGCCAGGATTGCCCTCGCCATACGACTATCTGCTGTGGGCAGCGAGGTTTTCCTTGCTGCTGCTGGGTCACACACCGTAGCTGCTCATGACTTCATGATAAATATGTGGCAACAGCTGTTTCCACATGCACAGAGGAATCGAGGGCTGATAAGAGGCTGAAATTCTCCACACCAAGAGGGAGATGTAGACAGAGAAGTTTTGAGGGGGCACCACTTCAGACAGGCAAACACGCACAGCTAAACAACCGCTTCCAGCAGGTAGGAGGAAGGGATAGAAAAGTGACCTTTCCCATTAAGAATTATGTATTTGTTTTGTTTCCCTACAAGTTATTTTTTCTGGCATCGTGACATATAAAACATTTTGAACTTTCTAAGGAAACTGTTATTAAAGCACTGAACATTACTGTGAGGGAGCGTTTGAAAAACAGAACAATTAGGTATTTTAAAGTTTATCTAACTTAGTCACCAGCACCTATCAGATTTGTCACCAGTACAGGCATACAGTTTTGGGGACAGTTTAATGATTCCTGCATGCTACACCCCTGCCTTTAAGGAGAAGAGACCTCTTGAGAATTTATCCGTGTCTATAAGCTACCTTCCACCTCCTTGCTGCAGGGCACACCCTGCAAAAGGAAAACTTCCCAAGAGAAAGGCAGGAGTGCAAACCCTCAGGGACTCACTGAGAGCAGCTCTGTGGATCTGGGGGTCCATCATCCCCAGGTATGCACACAGAGCCACAATACTGGCAGAGCAACAACCGAAACAGAGTCTCACGGGGGATGATGTGATGTTATGTTCTTTACTTTCATTAAAATTCAACCATTTCAGCTCAACTTCTAACAAGTTCCCCAGAAAAAAACATTTCAGAGCCACTGCCAACGTTTAAGGCTCTCCAAAAATTCGGCCAGACAGAAGAGGAAATTCCATGCAGTGTACAGCAAGTCTGAAGGTGGGATTTCTGCTAGATAACGGGAAAGACGTGGCTGTGCTCGGGCTGGCATTTCCCTAACCACTTCGCGTGAACTTCTCAAAGGTGTCCAAGTAGGACTTTCCTCCTGATGCCACAGGACTGCCTGAACAAAAAGGCAATTGTTTAAAAAGCACAGAACAATCAGAAAGGAAAAACTCTTTTCTTCCGAGCTGCTCTGTGAGAGCAGTAATGGGGAATTCATTATCTTGTTCCTACTGGGAGGGTACTGAGGGGTAAGATCCTGCTGCATTTCACATGGTTACTGTAATCCCATCCATCCCATCTCATCCAAAGCCAAGACACTTTCCCCTTTCTAAAATAAAAGGCAGAAAGCCTATTTGAATTTTATCCAAGGTCTTGAAGAGCACAGGGCACCCCAGTGAAAATTCTCCTACACCTGGAACGCGAGGCATCTCTGGCCAGAAACACGATGGAGGTAGAGAGATAAAGGCCATGACAACATTGCAGCACTCAGTTTCTCAAAACAAGAAACTTGAGAGCAACAGTAGTGAAGAAAGTAGAGAAGATGTAGTGGTGTTTTTCACAGAGAAGTGGGACACAACAAAATAAACGTGACTGCCCATGGCTGAGAGCTGGTGTACAGCCAGGGCTGTGAGTGAGTGGTTATTTTGGCCCAGGAAAGGGAGAGGTGCAGGTGCCGTTGAGGACAGCATGGGCAATAGATAGTGCAGTGCCAAAAGGGTCCCCAAGATGATGAAGGGAGTGGAACATCTTCCTTCTGAGGACAGGCTAAGGAAGCTGGGTCTCTTCAGCCTGGAGAAGGGTAGACCGAGGGGTGACCTCATTAATGTTTATAAATATATAAGGGGTGAGTGTCAGAAGGATCAAGCCATGAACTTCTCAGTGATGGCCAGTGACAGGACAAGGGGAAATGGGTCCAAGCTAGAACACAGAAAGTTCCATGTGAACATAAAGGAAAAACTATTTCACTGTAAGGGTGATGGAGCACTGGAACAGGCTGCCCAGAGAGGTTGTGGAGTCTCCTTCTCTGGAGACATTCAAGACCAATCTGGACACATTCCTGTCTGATTTAATCTAGGTGATCCTGCCCAGGCAGGGGGATTCGACTAGATGATTTTTCGCCATCCCTTCCAACACCTGGCATTCTGTGATAGGCTGCTCAAAGCCTGTTAAGCCTCTTGTGCAACACTGGATTTAGGAGCTGAGGCAAGAAATTAAAATTGGGGAGAGATAACAATGGATGGAGCTGGGATCAGCTTTGATCTTTGGGGTGGAAAGTCAAGATTCACAGGTGGAAGCTTCATGGCTGCCAGGAGGAAGAGACACTTCTGTTCCAGAACAAGGGATTGGTGCTGGAAGCACAGCATACATGTGACCTGAAATCCTTGGGAGAGAGGAGGTGAGCTACACAAAAGGGCTTCAGCTACCTGTTCAAGCATCTGTGCAAAGAAAGGTTTGTCCTGGGGTTTTTTGGGTGAGGAAAAAAAGTCATTTCACTACCAGTGTGCAGTGCTCTCAAAGAAAACGTAATTCACTTCACATCCCAAAGCCAGATGACTCACAGCACTTCTCCAGCCCTGCAGCCAGCATCACAGGCTGGTCTGCATCACCCCTTGTGAGGCAGCAGCACCCAGCCAGCCTCACCCCACCGCAGACCTGGTCAGAGGCTCCCATCAAGGGGTTGGCAATGCCCAGCAGTGGTCCCCACAAGGAACCAGTTAACAGTGATGGCTCTTGATTGTCATTTGCAGGCACAGGAGTGAAGTATCTCCTGAAACGCCCCAAAGGGTTTCAATTCCTCTTAGCAGGATGACTTCAGGATTCCCCTAACATCAGGCAGATGCCAGGTCAGATGCCTTGGGCTGAGGCTTGAGAGAGCTCAGGGCAGGGTTTTACCAACCCCAGCAACCTAGAAACAGGAACTACAACACCAACCTCGATTTCTGCAGCACATAATGTGGCTTCAGAAATCACCAAACAAGATCCCATCTCCTGACAGATTTAAATAGACACTAAAACAAAACAAAAAAACCACCACCCCACAAACAAACAACCCAACAAAAAAGCCCCAAACCATCCCACAGAGACATCACACCATGTGTGGAACCACAAAGGGCTTTAGAGCCCAAAATCCAAACTGGGAACTCAAGTAACTAGGATTTCCAAAAAACCCTATTGCTTTCATTGCCATTCAGTGCTAAAAGTCTTCTCCACATAGGAAAATGATCTATTTATGTTTCATTAGTGCCAGTTTTGTATATACCAATAGTCTGTGTGTATATAGGAGAGAGGGGAGTACGCCGTGCAGCTGTGAGCTTTCTTGGCTAATTACTTGTTTTCTCTTTCTGAGCAAAATAAATACAACAACAAAATTCAACAGGGCATAACAGCACATCTATTAAGGCTGTACATTTTCTATCAGACTCCACTGGTATTTGTCTTAGCCACACTCAGGCTAAGGAACCCAGTCTATGGCATCACTCGTAAACAGGAGGTGCAATGACCTGCACAAACACATATACTGAACCATACCCAGGCTTGATGTGGAGCAATGTAAGGCAGGGATGCCAGAATGCCAGTTAATTAGACCTTCAAGTATTTAAAGAAGAATCCTCTCTTCAGCAGCAGCATCAAAACATTTTTTCCAAGGTTTGGAAGCCGGTTACATCCCCTTAACTTGAAAGGTTTTATAGAAAACCATAGCCTGAGCTGGGCTACTTAAAAAAAACAAACCCAAAACCAAACAAAATAACACAACAAAACCAGACCAAGCCCAAAACCAAGCCCACAGTTTATTTCAGCTTCAGATTTGGTAACAAGAAACGTCCCGTGTTCTGAGAATGCTTTTGGAGCACAAAACGCATTAAAACCACAATTTGAAAACAAAACTGTTGCAGCACTTATTACCCCCAAGCTTAACACCACCCTGGGCAGCACCTGAATTATGATGTTTTATATGACAAAACAAGAGAAAGTTTTTGTAACTGATTTGCAAGCACTAACTTCTAAATCACAGACTGTAGCACGGTGTACTTGCACTAAGGAGTAACAGATACTTGGGGTCCCGAGGCTGACAACTGGCAAAACCTACTGGTGTTCATATCCTTGGGAAACAGATCCCAGACTAGTCCTTGAAGCACACTGATCCATGGAGGGTTGCCTTGTGGAACAACGGTTTAAGATGAATTCTTGAAACTCTCATGGATTTTGCTTGTGAGTCCCCTTTCAGAGAGGGTGACTCTGAAGTCACATATGTTCTGCTTTGAAGCACGATGTTCACATGTATACATTTCCCTATATATAAGGGTTTATGGAGCAAATTCACATTCATGGATAAAAATGAAAATCAAATATGTTTAATAACCTGTCTAAGCACAAATTATTTTCCTTTGCAATAAAGAACATTGTTCCTAAATGTTTAAATTAAGTTATAAATCAGAAAACAGAAAGCATTACCCATATGTTTAATTTTACATCAAAACTATTTTTTTATTAACCATGTCTACAGATACATACTGTTTCCCATACATGAGTTCAAAGAATATTCTTACTATTTAAAATATGGCCTTCAATTTGCCTCTAACTGGAGACATTTATTACTCCCGTATTTCACTACCAGTAATTATTGCCGGGAGCCATACAGCACAATCTATATGGATCACAGGGAGGCACCTGTGTGGATTTAAAGCTTAGCTAGCCCTAACATTACTTAACTGGCTGAAAAGGTTCAATTCATTTAAAAGAGCAAGCTGCAAATAAAACTTACTATCACCACTATTTTTTTTTGCATGACATGCTGGTACTCGATACAGAAGTAACGGTAATGAGCTGGAATGAGTAACAGGTTGTAGCTGTGCTTAAACAGAGGGGAAACCCACTCACTGCTCTGGCCTGGGTACAATCCAGGAAATATGGCAACACAATAATAAAAAATATTAAATATAATATTAAAATATTTTAAATGTCATAACATGGTGAACACCAGACCAGGAACAAGCAGAGTCTTGAGTTTTCTTGTTTAAGAAACAAGGTCTTAAAACTTTCTCCCTTCTTTCTACTCCATCCCCCTGACTTGGCCAATCCAACCTCCCTGGGAGTGTTAACCTGTCCCTCAAGGGACTTAGCTGCACCATGCACAATACTAGGGCACTAGGCCAGCTCCTTCAACCCCAGATGGGAAAACCTACCCAGCACTGAACCTTCCTTGACCTCTTCCTCTCCAGGATGCCCAAAGACCAGCACTGACCCAGCAGGCCCACGGGCCATGCTTTGCTCCAGCACTTTGCTAGGGAGAGGGCAAGAAGCAGTGTGGCCAGCAGTATGGTTACTGCTCTGTGACTCTGGAAACATCATAATGCCTGATGGAAGCTCATTATATAGATTATATAGGTATATAAGAACTCATGTGCATATATATGCATGAACATCATCATATGATTAAAATAAATGGTTTCAAAGCTAAACTTAAACAAGGAGCATATCCCCTTTTTTTTTTGGCTGGAATGGATCATTTCAAGCAGCCTTCCCATTGCCACACTGTCTCAGCATCGTAGTCATTTCTGCTACTTTTTGTTAAAAGCTCAAATAGATTTTACCTCTGCTTCCCACAGAGCCAAAATATTTTACCTTAGTTCTACAGGAGGAAGAAGATTTATTGTTTGAAGCGTAGTAGCATGAAGAAATTATATACTTGGATATATTTTTAGGTATGGCTTAGAAGAACAAAAAAAATGGTCCTGAGCAGCTGGGAGTTCCCACATAAGTTACTTCAGTGTTTGCCAGAGAAGTTCTTTTCTTTTTCATATAAATGGCTTTGCTTTTCAGCAACATGCATTTGAACCCCACTGTTTTCCTCCAAGTTGGCCAGCATCTTAATTTAGCTGCCAGATTAATAGGTAGCTACAGTAGCAGGAGCTCTTGTTTTCCACTTTAATTTATCATTTTCTATCTTAGAAAAATCTCAGATCTTAATCTTCTTGGGTAAATTGTCTGTAGGAAACAAGTGACTCTCCCACTTTTTCCCTATGACATTAAGTCACGGCAGTAAAACACTTCAACAGTTGCAGAAATATTTGCCAGAATTCAAACAAGCCACAGTTCGCTGCACAAAAGGACAACTTCTCAGGTTATAACGAAATAACAGGACTTAACCTCATGGATTGCAAATGCCCACTACAACAGGGAGCCAAGATTAGTGAGCATGATGCTCAGAAGGTCTCAAGGGACCTGTATTCTGCTGCCATCTCTTAACTATCGCTGAATACAAAATACATGAGTTTATTGTGAGAGCATAAACTTTGCAGGAAGATATAATCAACTTTACAGTACACATGCATTCCCTTTCACTTGTAAGCACTGAGCAGCCCAAAACTTAAAAGGCAAAAAAAAGATTTTCAAAAGTTTCTGGGAAATTTTGAATTTCATTAAGCCATTGTTATAGAGAAAAAGTACAAGTTTTGGTGGTCAAATCAGGATACTTAAGAAAACATGAGGCAGGCTCACTTTCTGTGTCTCAAAGAACATGCTGTGCTATAACAATGAAAGCAGTTATCCCAACAAATATCACAAAGAAGCAGAAAGGGTTCACCTGGATTACCTAATTTTGAGAAGAATGATCCAGACATAGCCCTGAGACTCTCAAACAGCCAACTTCTACAGTGACTTCACAGGGAAGTCTGCTGGGCATCAGCTGTAGGAATGTTCCTTGATCTGCTTGGACATTAGTGTGACATTAATCATGACGGCTCCATAAGATAATTAATGACGGCATACATTTTTTAACATACTGAAATAGCACAGCTAATAGCAGAGCCAGGCTGAAAAATTACTCAGAACTATTAAACAGAGGAAGATTCCTGAATAATTAGGGTAAGATTTTACAATTAGTCAATCCACATACTACAAATTACTACAAAACCAAATAAAATACACTGGTTTAAACATAGGAAAAAAACAACACAGGCAGCTGTAAAAAAAAAAAAAAAGAGACACCACACTTAGTTGCATATTCTATTTTTTCCAGTGCAACAAGCACCTGCATTAAGACCCCCTTTATTATATCCTTGATTTCATTTACAGAATGTATCTCTATTGCAGTAGAGGATTTGACCATGAAAGATTAAACACTCATCTCAGAAGCACATGCTAACCGGTGGTACAGGCCATTCTCCTGTTCTCTAGCCTTGCCTATCTTGCTTTACAAGATGAAATAAACCAGTGCTGGGAGACACAAATCAAAACGAAGCCTGGTGGCCTGCTCCCACTCCAGTTTCAGTCTCCTGAGTCCTTTCCTCTTTCCAGGTGCAGCATTTACTCATGGTTAGAAAATTGCTCACCTCACCCCTGACCCCAGCCCTCTCAAACAGCTGCAGGTCTCTGCTACATCTCCCAGGTCTGGAGGTTTCTTGTACTCCCGAAGGGGTCATACCAGTGAGGCCTCCCACCTTCCCAGCCTGGCAGTGAGGGGTGCAGAGCAGAGGCTAGAGCTCGCTTGCTGCTGCAGGAGAGTGGTTACAGCATCCTCTGGGGATGCTGTATTCTATTCAAAATTAGAGAGGGCTGCAAACATTCAAATAACTCAAGGCACTGGACAATCCCCATGCAGCTAGGTTTGCTATGCAAACAAAAGCCAGGACAAGGAAACAGGAATTAGATCCACCAAGGATTGGATTACACCTTTAATACTCAGCTGGAGGAAGGGGCAAGGGCTGTACAACTGCTGGAGAGGAGGACAAGCCCCATGAGAGTGGCTCACCTCAAACTGCTTTCCCTGCCTTGCAGGGCAGCGAGCAAGCTGTATTTGGCTGGCTTCTCTCAAGGCACCACAAAGGAGACGGATCCACAGCACCCGGGCACACCTTACAGCCCCCGCGTGGCTGCACAGCAAGTGATTCATGTTTCAGTTTCCATTAAATAGTTACCACAGAAAAGATCACTTCCAAACAATTTCTGGAGGGAGCACAGCTACACAACAGAACCAGCTTCTGCAACACTACAAGATACACAATATAGTGACGTCTTCACAACAAGCATGTAGAATAACACCACCGGCAGACACAGATAGCTGAGGAGAGGAGCATTTGGAAATGTTAACACCTTCCTAATCATGGGTCAGGTCCTGATGGAAATCCCCATCACTTCACACTAAGTCGTTAATGGTTGGTGTGTGGAACACCCCTGGCTGCTTGTCCAATAATGCAGCTTCAGTTTTAAAAACAAGGTAAAGTCAGAGCACAAGTTACCGTCACACCTATGCCAGTTGTTACAGATTTTGTCAAAGTCTAGCTATTTCATTGCATTTTAAATATCCAAGTATCAGTCTGGTCAACTAGACCAATTGTTTCAGTAGGTTACTGTACAGAGATGAGACAAAGGATTCTTGTCTTTGATCTAAAAAATAGAGGTTTGGGACCCTGCAAAAACAGTGAAAGCAGCAAATAGAAAAGTTGAGGAGAAAATTTAAAAAAAAAAACCCTACAGACTTCAAAGTTCCGTGATTCAGGTTGTACCCACAGTCTTTTTCTAATATATATATTTTTTAAAAGGGTGTATTTAGTGTTTTTTATTGTTTTAGGTATACAAGTCAAGTAAGACAGGGCTTTCTGGAGAGCCTCGAAGGCTGAGAGTGGCCAATGCTCACGTGTCTGCCAGCGCTCATCAGCTGCAGCCCAGGGTAGAAGACCCCTAACACTCTTCATGTTGTTCACAGCTCCTGGTTTTTCACAGCTCCTGGCTTTTGATGAACTTCTCTCAGGAAAGCCTCCAGACCTACTCTGCTTTCTCCAGCCTGGAAAGGTCGCTGAAGCAGGCAGACCACAGCAAACCTTATTTGCTATCTCTGTGCTCGCCTCATTGGCACAAGGTGATACCAGTATCCCTTCACAAGCAGTAAGCAAGGCCCTTGGCTTATTTGTCAGAAGTGAAAGGAGCTGGCAACCAAAGATGTTTTCTTGTGCTTTCAGCTTAAAGGGATACACTCTCAGCCAGAAGGTTCAATAGAAAATGGTGATTTTGCTGTGTTCCATTAAATAAAAACTAATACCATTGAGCTTGAATTGAACCTTTGGCTCCTGACCAAATTTCAAGGCTTCCTTCTTTTGACAGAATACATATACACTTCATGCAGAAGATCAAGACAGTGGAATAAGACAGAAGCTGTTGGGAAGCTTGCCACAAAACTGAACAGAGCCAAAGAAAGCCTCTCTCCAACACTGAGAAGAATGAGTAAAAACTACAAGACCTGAGGTTATAAAAGAGGAAAGTCATTCCCCTTCCTTCAAGTCAAGAGCGAAGTACAGCATCAGACTGAGCCTTAAGCACAATCAACACAGGAAAAAAAAATAATCACAAGATCTTTTCAGTGACTCACACCTAGGAGTACTTTCTAGACTGCAAAGCCCTGAGGTAAGCAGGTAGAAAAGGGTAGGAGGTAGTAGGACAAGGGGTAATGGCTTTAAGCTGAAAGAGGGTAGGATTTAGATTAGATACGTGGATGAAATTTAGATGAGATCTGAGGGAGAAATCCTTCCCTGTGAGGGTGGAGTGGCCCTGGCACAGGGTGCCCAGAGAGGTCAGGACTGCCCCTGGATCCCTAGCAGGGTTCAAGGCCAGGTTGGATGGGCTTTTGGACACCTTAGGCTAGTAGAGAGTGTCCTTGCCCATGGCAGGGGGTGGCATTGGGTGGACTTTGAAGTCCCTTCCAACCCAAACCAGCCTGGGATTTCTGAAAAGGACACATCAGCTGTGGATCCTTTTTTAATTGTTCTTCCTGACTGCAGCAAATGAATCAAGCAGGGGTCGTGGTGTAGAAGATGGCTAAAAATACAAGATATTTATATTTTATAGAGTAAAAGTATCATAAAGATATTTCAAAGGGTAGACAAAGCATCCAAACAAAACCACAATTGTGGCCACTTTTTAAATCTATTTAAGTGCTGAATATGTACCCACCGAACAGTGTCACAGAGTGCAGTGGCATTATTCTCAGACTAAGACAAAGAGTATAAGATTCTAGTCCTAAAATTAATAGCTGTGTTTACAAGCTCTTTAAGATGCTGCCTATTTTTACTCAGTGAATCATTGCCCTTCTTTACAAATTATATTTCATTAATCTTTGCAATGCTCACAAATCTCAGGGGAGTTGCTCTGCTTACATACCAAATCCAAAGTTTCAAGCCCAAACTATTTGTCACAGTATTCAACTTCAATAAAAAAAAACAACCCTGTATTTATTGGAAGATGCCATTTCCTCACATTCTCTTAAACCAAACCAACTGATTCCTGTCAAGCTGTTCCTCTCCCTTTTTCCTCCATCTCCCAGGGAAAACAATGAGACTTACAAAGAGCAAAATACTCTCCTGTGCAAAAATTATGCAATCCTAAAAGTTAGCTTTATCCTCCAGCTGAACTTCATCTACTAAGATCCAATGATGCTTCATCTGTGAGAAAATATTAGTGAAGTTAATACATCACTTGTGTTTAAAACACACGTTCGTCACGATTTGCAACCGACCCAGATTAAAACACATGTCTGTGGGGAAAAAAAAAAAGTCAAGATCAAATGCTCAAACTGCCCCTATCAACAACTGTTCACCTTAGGGGACTATTCACCTCTGAAATTTACCTGCTTTAGCCTTTACAGGATGGCATCTTCAGCTTGTGCCCATGCTAGCAGATTCACACAGGCAACATTGCAGCCTTCTATCATGGTTTAGCTGGGTAGGCAGCTAAAACAACCACACAAGTGTTTGCTCGCTTCCCCCACCTCCTCCTCCCTCCATAGAGTAATACAGGGATGAAATGGAAAAAAAAAATAGTAAAATTCAGTGGGTTGAAATAAAGACAGTTTTGTAAGACAGAAAAAGAAGAGGCAAATATATAACAACAACAGAATATGCAAAACAAGCGATGCACCTGGACCCAATGGCCAGCTACTACCTCAGCCATGCCATCTCCCAACTCGCCCAGTTATGTACAGAGCATGACACCTTACGGTATGGAATATCCCTCTGGGCAGTTTGGGTCACCTGTCCTGACCGTGTCCCCTGCCAGCTCCTTGGGCACCCCACACATTTTTCTTTAGCAAGGCAGGATGAGAAGCTGAAAAGTCCTTGACTACTTAGCAACAACTAAACCATCAGTGTGTTTTCAACACGATTCCCATTGTAAACCCAAAGCACAGCACTACACCAGCTGCTAGGAAGAAAATTAACTGAAACCAGGACACCTCTTTGATAATGTGATGACATATCCTAACATCCAAGCGATAACCTCAAGCCCAAAGATTAGCAAAGGGCAGAGATCAAAGCTTTGCTGCCTGCCCTCCTCAGTATCTGGCCCTAGAACCATGCCAGACCTCACGCATTCAGCTCTTCCTTGTGCAGAATACATACTGAGTTTAATACTTGGAGTTTCATTCCCAATTTTAATTACTTCAACTCATTGTACTTAAACAAAGCATAAAAAGAAATCACCACATTTTTGAAAACTTAAGCCAGACACTCCAAACAAAAGCATGGTCTGTCCTCACCTTGTAAAATATCTCTGGGCTTCTATAACAAGCTTCATGCCATCACCCAGCTGGTAAACATTTTCTTAAAATTATATTCAAGCAATCCCCTTTCAAAGGATTTGTAACATATAGACTTGAGTTTCACTTTGGAAGGGTCATTTACACAGCTCTTCCATAAATTTTAAAAAGCTGCCTTCTATTTATGCTAAACTTTCCAATTACTAGTTTGTTTATACCAACCACCACAAGAAGGTCTTAGAGAGGTCACTCAAGAACTAATATATTTCTCTATCTTCTTTCCCAACTACGCTTGCAAAGCCAGAGTTTACTTCCTTCACTTGACTCCATGAATAATCCCAGTGTCGTGGTATTATTCAACCTGTAAGCTGCTAATGAGCAAGAACAAACTATTAGCAACTTGGAAACACAGTAAGCTAAATATTAAAGTGTCATGTAGTTGTATTGAGCTGTTATTTTTTTAGGCAATCTGTTCTCAGTGCAGGCAGCCACAAAAGGGTTGCAGAGCATGGTCCATGCCGGTGTGACATGCATTGGCAGTCACTCGAAACATCCAATATTTGCAACATACAGAAAAAAAGATGTGCTCCCCATGAAAGCTGGAGGAAAACAGCATCCCAAAAAAGGAAGAGAAAACAATATGTTGAATCCATCAAAGCTTGTTACTTCATAGACTTTTCACAGCCAAATAAACATTTTGCAGCTGGAGGTTTGCATGAGCCAGAATAACAAACGTCCCGAGACCTTCTAGAGATTTAACATCAGACTGGCTGATGAAAGAGGCTGACCCTGTGCCCAGATGCAAGGACAAAGGCAAGTATTTAGTGTACAGGCCCTGACAAAGAATTACTTGAAACCACTTTTTAAAATTTTTCCCCTTGGGATTGGCAGGATTGGAGGATTGGGTTGGGTTTTTTGGATTTTTTTTTAAGCACATTGTGGCCAGTGGCCTACTGGCACATACACACCTCCATAGCATCAGAAGTGATCATTGACCTTACAGCAGCTTCAGAGACCTGATGGATCAATTTGAACAGGGCCCATTTTAGCAGTGTCCACTTGGGACCTGTCTTTCAACCCTTGGTGCAACCCTGGGGGTGTTTTGCCAATCACCAAGCGTGGGGATGGCTCCTTCAAATACTGCCATCAGCTGGCAAATCCCAACATTTCTCATTCACAGGTTTGCTTTTCTTCACCTTTGGAACAAGCTGGTGGACGTCAAAGCTACTTGGGCAGGTGGCTTTTGAATGGCGAGGGGTTTTTTTGGTAGTGACCTTCACCAACAGTTCTTAAACAAAACTGTTTCTGGAGAAGAGACCCTATTGTGAGCCAGCAGCAGTTGACAAGGTAGGAAATCAAGGATAAGAATTTGAGAGTGGAGCAAGGCCGCTAGTGGGATGCCACCAATCTGCGATAGGACTCTGACAATACCAAGTATTCATAAATGGTCTGGAAAAAGAGCTAAATGGCAAGATTACATTTGTTGCCAGGATTAATTTCTTCAGGACAGTTGTAACAAAAACAGCCTGCAAAGAGTTGCAGGAGTATGTTGCAGTATTGAATCATTTATATTCATAAATGAAAGTTATTAAATTCTGGTGTCAGACAGCACAGTACTGCATGTGAAGAAAAACAACTCTTGCTATACACATCAAAGGAAGGGCTCCAAATTAAACACTACAGCTGAGGAGACAAATTTCTGAGGTTGCTGTCAGTAGGCCCAGTAACAAATGCTTATGGTGGTGGGGAAAAAAGCAAACAGGCATCAAGTTAAGGTTGTGACAAGAACAAAGGATGAAGGGTCAGCATCACTGTGCCACTGTCCACAGTGAACACGTGCTGTGTAGTTTTGGCCACCCGTTTCAAAAAGGTTATGGAATTAGAAGATGAAAAGGAACAGAGATGACAGACTTGGACCTTTCTGCCTGGAGAAAGACTTCCTTATAAAATCATGAAGGACCTAATGGAAATTAGGCAGAATCAACCTCTTAAGAAACCTCAACCATACAACAGAATTATTTGATTTGTAGATAATTCCCTTTCTTTCCCCTCCAAAACACACTCACATCTTCACACCAACTGCTTTCTGAGGTTGCCAAAATACAAGTCATACATCAGCCCAGAGTCCCTCATGAAGTACACATGTGGGGAAGCTCGTGTGCTTTTGTTACATGATAGAAGCCATCACCACAGGAAGCTGCTCAGGCCAAAATTATAAATGTGGTACAAAAAAACAGATTAAATAAATTCATAAAGGATAGATCCCTTTATTAAAGTACCACAGGGCAAAGCCACCTCCTGTCCATGAAATCCCTAGTGTGGGAGGATGAAAAGATAGGCTTGAGGAACGACCGTTCCATCCATGCCTTTCCATAGGTACCTGCTGGTATTCCCTGTCGGTCAAGGACACGTGGTGAGGAAGGGCTTTACCCCTCAAACATTTTTCTGTTACCAGCTCTACAAACCAGAGTTAAGGTATTGGGGTTTGTTTTGTTTTGTTTTTCTTTTTTTAATTCCTGAACTATTCTTATGTCTCATTGAGCAGACAGTGAGAGGAGATACACGCTACCAGCACAAGGCTTCCAGGAAAGGTGTACTGTAACCTTGAGAGAAGCTTACATCATACACAAGTCATCTGGATAATTCTTCCTAAAACTCATCTGCTGGTGAAATAAACAAAGCAGAAACTTTCCCAGATGCGTGCTTCATAAGGAGTTATAAGTCAACGTATGATTTATCACTTGGCATCCTCAGAAAACACAAAATCATGATTCAGAGATGAAATGTAGATGTGGAATTGCTATGGAGGGAGACAGAAAGGGTTTATTCATAGACTAGTCCCAACTCCTGTATTTGTAAGCTTTTTCACTGCTTCCAAATGTTGCACGGGACAGCTATTCTTCCTTTAATAGTAAGGAGATTAAGGCTGAGTGTTCAGATTCGCCTAATTTTCCGTAACTGTTAGCCAAGTAAAATTTACTCTGCAAAACTTGCAGGGTGAGCAATTGCCTCTCTGCACCGTGTTTCTCAACAAAAGGAGAGGTAAGTTGTCTCACTGGATTGCCGCTGGAGAAATGTTTGCCACACAAGCAGCGAGGTCAGAAGGCAACCTATTGATTTCTAGAATGCTTATCGCTGGTGTCTCTCTTGGTGGACCAAAGGCAACTGGTTTCACAGAGACCCAGAGCACTGAAAAAAAACCTTAAAAAATAATTTATAGGTGCCAAAACTAAAGCAGATTGGAAAAGGCACATTGGGAATTCTGTTCAGGCAATCTAACCTTTGTGCCTAGTAAGAAACAAAACAAATCAATGGGGGAGCAGGAAGGAAAGCAGTAGGAAGATGAAATTAGTAGAAACCCAAGACAAAAATAGAATGACAAGCATTGAACAGCACCAATATGAAATATATGTTTATAGTCCACAGATATTTTGGCAACCTTGACCAAATGATGGTTTAGCCCAGCATCCATTCTTCCCAAAACATCTGCTTGTTAAAGAAGTCAACTCCCTTGCACTGTCTACGGGGGTATTGTGTTAAAAACATCAAGGAGGACTTACAGGCAGTGTTTTCACTTGGCATCACAGACATCTTCCCTTTGTTTACAGACCTCCTCTTCTTCCATCTGCCTCTCACTTTTTTTCAAAGGATGAGATTTTTCCATCAGTGCCTTCTAGAGATGCTGCCATGTGAGCACAACTATAATATCACAGAGCTTCTCCACTCTCCTGGCAAGTAGTCCTGGGACAAGCTAGATAGAAGTGAGGGAGCACGCTCTGGCAGAGTCTATCACTGTAAATAAAGTCTACCTATAGAATCACAAAGGTCTCCCAAGCATGTGGATGGGGGGAGGGAAAAATTTTCAGTCATTTTAGATAGGAACATTGTCCCACAGACTAAACACTGACCAAAGTACAGCTGGGGACAATACAAGACAGAAAATCCATATGGCCTTAGATATGCCTGGTAAAGAAGACTTTAAAAATATTCAGTTAGATTGAGTTAAAAAGTACATCAAAGACTTCCCAAATGTAAAGGTGGTGTCAGAAACAGGGCAAGAAATATAAATTAGAAAGATTAGACAAGTGGGAAATATAAAATATGGGAATCACAGAACGTTTGGAGTTGGAAGGGACCTCAAAAGATCATCAACCTCCCTGCCTGAGCAGGATCACCTAGATTAAACCACACAGGAACACATCCAGATTGGTCTTGAATGTCTTCAGAGAAGGAGACTCCACAACCTCTCTGGGCAGCCTGTTCCAGTGCTCCATCACCCTCACAGTGGAAAACTTTTTCCTTATATTCACAGGGAATCTCCTCTGCTCCAGCTTAGGCCCATGGCCCCTTGTCCTATCACTGGCCATCGCTGAGAAGATCCTGGCTCCGTCCTTACCCTCACCCTTTACATATATGTAAACAATGTTGGTCTAGAAAAATTCTGACCACTGCTAAGACAGATGAGGTTTAGGCTCGATATCAGGAAGCATTTCTTTACTGAAAGGGCTGTTAAGCAGTGGAACATGTTGCCCAGTCACCATCCCTGGAGGGATTGAAAAGGTGATTAGATGAGGCACTGAGAGACATGATCTAGAGGTGGACTAGGCCGGGTCAGGCTGTGGTTGGACTCGATCTTAAAGGTATTTTCCAACCCATGGGATTCTATGATTCTACTGCAACACAGACAAAACATATCCATCCATATTCACTAGGAGAATGATGCTAAGAAGAAGGGAAAGATCCAGGTGCACTGGGATCTAATAAACAGCACCTCAGAAGTCACCGTGCTACATGCTCACACAAGGTCAGCACTGGCTCTGAGTAAAGAAGCAAAAGTGGTACTGTACCAAAAATAAAAGTAACATCTGGAACTTCAGCCTACCAGGAAAAGTCAAGCTCACACTGAAATCATGCATTCAGTAGGACCCAAGAGAATACACAACCAATGCAAAAATAGCTGCTACTGTTTATTAACTGCCTCTTCTGCATCCTCAGGGCAACAAGGAACTCCGTAAGCAACCTCACTGATGGAAGCTATCCAAAGACCCTGACATAATCCCTCTTTGGTACTGTCTCTGCCCTAGGGTTCCTCCCTATTTGACCAGCTTTTTCAGCTGATTTTGAGGCAGACCAAGATGAGGTGTGAATTCAGGACCAACACCATCCCTAGGGCTACCTCTGAGCAACTCACCCCATGGGGAGTGAACTTGTGCTGAAGCCTGACCCCATGAAATTTGCCGTAGAACAGCCAAGCTGGAAGGAAGAAAGAACAAAACCTGTTAAACTTGACAAGACAATAACTGATGAGAAACAGAAAGTACCTGGAGGATGAAAACTGTACAAAAGGGATTAGATGAGTAAGGAGATTAGAGTAAGGAAAACTTAACTGGAAAAATCAAGATTTCTTGGACTGCAAAAATAAAGCTTTGAGATAGACCGATAAATTGAGTCATTTTTATACCAAAACCGTTTCAAACCTTAAAGAGCATGTGGAGAACAAAGGACAAAGTGACACAGCAGGCCTTTCCCAGTGGCTGCTAGTGGTTTGTTTCACCTCAGCTACATCCATGAAGCTGGAACAGCATTATGACAGCGAGAACAGACTAAACCCTGACCATAAAAAACTGCACTTCCAACCACGGCTCCCCCCCATAAGGGCCATGGGACTCCTCAGGCATAGCCAATGTACTTGTAGGGCTGGAAATGATGGCTATGCAAATTTTTCAGCCCCTGCTGTGCCACTCGGAAGTTAGCTGTATTTTTATACTAGAGCAGAGCCAGCCACCCTTCCTTCACTAATATAATTTGCATTATTCACTCCTGAGTCCCAGCAGAGCCTCCAGTACCTGTGTGTACTTCTACCCCTTACAGCCTGCCCTTTTTCCCCTGAATAAAGGCTTGTGACAGTCTCTTCACCTGTACCTGAAGAGACATCATATGAACTAGAAGCAGCAGAGCCAGTTCTGCCAACTTCCCAGCCTCATCTGCCTTCCTCTCACCTGCATTTTATTTCATTTTTTTTAAACAAGCAACTCCATGGATTTTAATTTTTTTGCTTTAAATAAAACACCCATCATGTCTGCAATATTTTCTTTAGAATGTTGACTTTAATTTTGGTTTCCCTGCCTAATCTTTCTCACAAAACAGTATGCATTTTTCTAATCCTCCAAGCAAAATAATTACAAAGATAATCCAGGCGAGTGTAATCAAACTACAGGGTTCTTTATTTTCCAGGCCTTAATTTAATTTCACATCCTGTGGTCTTAAAGAAATACTAGGATTATATCATCTTGTTATTGTTTAGATTATATGCCTGTAAAAATGAGATCAATTCTCTTCTTACCCATTGCCACACAGAAAACTCATAAAAACACAGAATATTTTTTGAAATGGAGTTCCAGGGAAAGATCTCATACACAAGCACTAATTAAGATCTTTAGCACCTATTTGCATGGGGGAGGGTAGAAAAAAAAAACAGGATAATAAAAAAAGATGGGATAGTAGTACTTCCTATCTAGCTGTAAAGGGAGAGGAACCCTTGCTTATTCGGTTGGGTTTGACTAACATTTTATAAAGACAGTAACTGATCTGATAAAATATTTTGCTTTAAAACTTTTTCAATCCATCAATATGGATCCCAATGTGATTTTACTGGTTTTTCAACCATGGAAATAATCCCATTGACTCCAGCACCACTAAATCAGAGTGGTGCATTAAATCCTTTGGCACTTAAATTAGAGCTTCAGTAGCTTTTGTTGGATCAATACAAACCAGAAACCATTCTCAGAGTAATGCTGGCATAAAAAACAATGGAGGAGAAGAATCAGCTACATGTCTAAATACATAAGGTCAATGAAGGAATGAAAACACAGCTCCTGTCCATACACATATAGAAGGACCCTGCCTACATCCTGTCAGTCAGCTTCGGGCTTTAGGAGGATCAGAGCACATTTGCATTAATGTCTGAACACAGAAGTGGGGCTTCAGATCCTTCACCACAAGCAGAGTCCTCAGCATGCAGATGTTCATCTTCTGAGTTGGGGAAGAGCAATCATTAGCAGATGTTAGCTAGCAAAGCAGTACCTGGAAACGGACCTCCTCCTCCCAGATGACAGGCTGAAAGGATGCAAGGGTGGTTTTGTTTTTGTCAGGAGCAATCTGTTGTACTGTCCTCAGGTGTAAAGAAAAAAAGGCAGCAAGGTCAGCCACCAAACAGGTATAACATACCCCCAGGGCCTAGAAAGAGCAACCTCAGGGCTGCTGCATTCCTCTTTGGCTGTTTCATCTTCCTTGCCTTCCAAATGGGGCAGCACACCTCCATCCACCAGCTCACAGGTGACAGAGGCATGGATCTATGCAGTAGGACCCATCTCAGGGCAAGACTGGTTGAGGCTTTTTTTCTGGAGCTGTTTCCACAAAGACACACGTTTGGTCAAAGTGCTGCTGACCAGGTAACACTCAGGAGAGCATCCCTAGAACCACCTCTTTCAGACATTTTTGCCTAAGTTAGCTGAGAATATTCTTGATTAATACAAAAAGATAGATACAGTCACAAAGTTACACCTGTGTCTTGAAAAATAATTTTCAGTGTTTATCCAAGTGGACAATTTCGGCAACGCTAAGTTAAAACCTAAAAAGGAACACATTGACAATGAATACAGCAAATCTCTTCCTAGATTTAGGATTTTGCACCTGAGGAAAGCAATCCCATGAGACTAAGAGAGCAGATCTAAGTACCTCCATAGATAATGTGCTCTAGAAGTTTTACTAGCCAAGAGCTTCTGTTTCTTAACAACCTGCAAGACCATCACAGCTCAATACTAAATATTTTTTTAAGTGCCTACAAATCCAATAAGCTAGATGGCTATTATGCCATGACATCACTGTCCCAACCAACAACAAGCATTAAGGGGCATGCATAGTCCTCTCTCCTACAGATGTTTGGGTGGAAGAGCTATTGCTTTCTCCAGGACTGTCACTTCTCAAGACCTACTCCCCATGACTGCAAGAACCCCAGAAGAACAGAACACCCACCAAGGACAAACCTACAGCTGCTCTAACTTGCTCTGCAGCAGCTCTGCTATTAAAAAAAAAAAAACAAAAACAAAACCAGAACAAAACCAAAAAACACCCACACACACACTTTCTCTAAGCCAGGTATGGCTACAGAAATAAAGATCATCTTTTACAGCAGGGACTTAAGCCGTTCAGACTTACACATTCTTTTCACAAAGGCTTGAAGACCACTGCTTTCTGAATTTCCCTGATGAGAACATAATGAAATATTCTGGACTCATCAAGATACCTTTTTTCCCCAGAAAGAAATGGTTATAGGCTTGAAGATTAATCGAATGTTTTTAAATCACTGGTTAAAAGCACCCTGATGCATCCAAAGTAACTTTTTTTTTTTTTAAAAATGTTACTGCAGTGGTGAAGAGCTCTTCTTGAAATCCAACAAGAAAACTAAACTGAGTCACAGCACACAAGCTTCCTCTGCTTATAGAGAAAACATTTTCCTTACAAAGTACTTTGTTTTTATATTGAGAGGACAAGACCTCAGATTCTGCATTCAAATCACCAGTTAATGAAGTTGCTGAAGTTAAATTGCAATAATAAGATTCTCCATGAGGTTTTGGCTGTCGCTATAGTCACCTTTTTTCCTTCAAAATATGCTTTTCATTGTTCTACTGCCCTTTTTCCAATTGCTCTGCAGCCAAGTTCTTGGAAAGCAATCATGCTTCTTGTTTAGGATTTATTGCTAGTCTTTTGCCAATGAGGACACGCACAAATCTGTCCTGTGATCATCCTGCAAAAGCAAGCTAAAAATACAACAATTTATGAACAAGCACATTTCACATGTTATATGGCATCAGCATGAACTCATCAAAACATTCTAAGATATAAAAGAAGGTCGTCCTGTTTGGCTAGGCTGATCAAAGGCTCGGCTTGGGTGCTGAAAATAAGTTAATTTTGGAATTCCAGTCTACCTAAAAAGGGGGGAAAAAAAGCATTTGTGATTTGTTTTAATGGTCAACGGGTGGGTTGTTTGGTTTGGGGGTTTGTTTTTTTTTTCTTTATCAGGATTATATGGCAAACTTTGCAGTTTAGAAACTCCAGGTCTGAGAAAAACAATAGTTTATCTTCCAACTCATCTGTTTTAACACTAATAACTGATGACTAATTTAGTTATCACTAAAACTTTAAAGTGATGCAAATTGTACAAATTTGTAAAGGGCAGCTTCAGAGTCAAGTTGTACCTGGGTTTGGAAACGTGTTTTAGGTTGTCCAAGAAAGCTTACGCACACAGAAGCAGCAGGTGACATGAAGGAAGACTGATCTTATGGCTTGGGAGGAATAGATGAAGAGCATCCAGGCAATCAACATACCCTGGTCATACTTATCTGACCATATTGTTTGTTTTTCATGCAAACTTCAACTTGCAGCCTCTTAGAAAGACTTGTCAGCCCATCACTCCTGAGAGTCAGGCTCCATGGATGTGTTCTAGAGCTGAGTTATGGCTCTTCAAGTTCCTCTGACACATTGGGAGGCTCAGTCTTTGATCTCTCCTGGACCCCTCCACTGGCTCCTTGGTTCTGATAACATTCCCTGTCAAGCAGCCTTAAACTGGGAAAATTAGCTGGGATCCATACACTGCACTGCTAGCCATAAACCCAGGTTGGTGAATCGCTGTTACTGACAGAGAGGTGATTCTGTGGTTCAGGCATGATTGCCAAGACTCAGAAACAAGACTGCTAATGAAAAGACCCAGATAAATGTTTCACCACCTTGTGGTTTGGGGTTCTTACTCAACCTGAAATGATAGCAATTGTTATTATTCTGCTTTTCTTTTTAATGATTCTCATTTTTCTTGTCTTCCCCTCTCCGCTTATTCTTTTCCCCAGGCAATACGAGATGGTCCCAAATAACTATTTGGTTCCTATAATTAAAGCAAATGAATTTTCTGTTCAGTCCTAAAAAGAGACCAGCGATTTGTGAAATGGGATTTTGCATCTGAGAAATGAGAAATGATAATTGAAGAAACAGCATAAATTTATTCCTAATAAATTATAAATGAACTCTCAAATGCAATAAAACTCCATTTTTAAGTGTTCAGACTGGCAGACCGCTGAGCATAACAAGGAACTTCTGTGCAGTTTTGTGTCAAAACCTTCATATTCTGCAAAAAGATGAATATTTCCTGCAATGTATTCTCTGCTCAAAATTATTCAGTCCAATACATCTTTGTATGTGAACTGCATTTACTCTTTTTGTTCCTCTAATAAGACTGTTCATGTATCACATGGCATCGTTTAGTTCAGGGTGTGCTTCTCATCGTAATCATCAGGATTCAAGCAGGAGTATTTGTATAACAGTTATAAAACTTGCTTCCTGGTATTTTGGCTAAAAAGATCACTCTACATTGGGAGTCACTTTAGTATGACTTAAATCACGAAGGAACTTACACAAGGGACCACAGAAAAACCATTAGCAAGGCCAAAGCAAAAAGAGTCGCAAAATTCAAACTAATATTTGCTAGAAAATGTTTGTGGTGGTCACTCAGCCCTTCTTCCAAGCCCCTTACAAAAGTCCTCACCACTGGCCTTCACGCTGCAAGTCTACCTAAACCTCCCTTCGAAACTAACCCTGAGATTTCCCTTTTGCTACTGAGACTGGGTTTGCGTTCCCTTTACAATCACAATAAACTTCTGCTTTTACTGACATCTGCAGAGTGGATCCCATCATTTTCCTTCTTCTGATGTTAAGTACCACTTCGCAGGCACCAACCACTACCTAATTAAGCTAATGCAACTTTCGCTTTTAACAAGTGGAAACTCACATGAACGCACTTGGCTTCGGCTACAGGTTCACCCAGCTAAATCTACTGATGGAGTCTGCTGGACCTTCAACAAATTTGTTTATACATACCACAACCCTTAATATATGAATTTGCTTTTACTTTTGGTCTTCCATATTCATCTTCATCTGAAGTGACATCCACCTACGCTACTCCCTGCAAATCTTAGAAACACTTTACTCACAGCAGCTTGCAATGGTAACTGCAAATGTTGAAACATATGTAATACAGATATCATGCTTGTGACTCTGATGTCAGGTATGTAACTCATCTTTGGTCTTCATTTCCAAACGTTTCATGCTCCCTCCAAAAAAAAAAGTCTACAAATAAGCAAGCACCAGGCCTCAAAAACAACAAAAAAAGTTGCTGGGGCTTCAAAAATGATTAAAAGAAAAGTTGGAATATAGTTTGGAGTAAATCCTGACCAAGTTCTGCAACTTGGATTATAGCTAACAGCTTCTTCAGTATGACTTCGATACAATAAAACATTACTGTTGCCATCTTGCTGAGTAGCATAGAAAAAGACTGTGAAACTGAGTAGCACTTTTAGAATAACTTGCAAAACATTTGCTTTCTGAAAACAACACACAATAACTGTAATTAATACCAGCTCTGTAAGGTATTCTTAAGGTCTACAGAGTTCTAAACCAGCATCACATTGCTGGAAAGAATAACTGCATCCTAAACAGTACCTTAAAACAACAGAAAATTAAAATTCACCATCAGAAAGATATAATTCACTGACCCGCTCAATGGAATAGCACCTTTGCCCTTATTTTTTCTAGAGCTTTTTTGGGAGGCGCCAGGACTTTACTCTTTAGCTAAGCCTCGCAAGTTCAACAGCCCATGAGTTATATAAACATTATTTTACAATTTCAACTATTTTCCCAGCAAAAGGATCACTCCAGGGGAGGACTATTTAGATGATTTCTTTTACCAAACATTGCCTTACTCGTACTCCCATCGCTTCAGCATGGCCAAAGCTGAAGTCCGCCCGAGTGGTCCCCGGCCGCGCTGGCGGTTCCAGTCACTTCAGAGGAAAAAAAAAAGGTGGGGGGGAAAGCTGCGGGTTGTACCGCACCTAAACCTTCCCTGTCCAGCAAGCGTTTTCAGGGAAGAAAAGTTTGAATACAAGCTTGGGGGAAAGTCTTATTTTTAAGCAAGCAAATCAATACATAGACAGAAAAGCGGGGACAGAAGACGGTCGCGTCTCGGCAGTGATGCTGCAGCCGTGAGACGTATCGGCACTCATCCTCCCGCCGGGGGGGTTGGGGTGGATGCTCCGGGACGGATGGGGTCTCCGCGGGCAACCGGGGCAAAACCCGAGCCCCCGGCCCCGCTGCAGGAGGAAATCCTCCTCCGCGTACACACCGCCCTGCGCGGAGAGAGGAAACCACGTCCCGTCCCCCCTCCACGGGTGGAAAAAAATAAAAAAAAGCCCTGCGAGCTGGTGGGTATCGGGATCCGGCTTTGTGGGTGCTCGGGGGCGGGAGGGGAGGTGTCCAAGGGAGCCTCCTCCAAGAGTATTTTTAAGGCGCGCACCGTGCCGAGCCGCGGCCGCTCCAGCATCTCCCGGAGCATCCCACGGCTGGCA
>VXBZ01011332.1:469697-512855 GCA_013399135.1 Heliornis fulica | reverse complement strand
TGTGGCACCGCGGAGCGGCCCCGCAGCCCCGCGCAGGCGCCATCTCCGCCGCCGGCTCCGCGGGGCCGGGCACGCCGGGACGTGTAGTCCTGAGGCGGCTCCGTCGCACCTGGCGCCGGGCCCCGCAGCTGTCCCCGCGGAGGGGCGGTGAGCGCCCGCCCGAGGGCAGGGTGCGGGTACGGGCCGGCCGGAGCGTCCCGGGCGGCGGGAGTTTTGCGGGGATGTTTCGGTGTGGCGGGGAGGAGCGGGAAGCGAGGTGGNCGGGCCCCCAGGGCTCCCCGCCGCAGTCGTGCCCGGGACCCGAAGGGCTCCGGTCCTCCCGCTCAGCCCAGGTCCCCGCAGGGCTTCCCGGCGCTGCCCCGGCAGGGTCCCCGCGGTTACTCTGTCCTGCCTTGCCCGTGTCGCGGTCCTGGTGCTCGTCACGGCCCCGCAGGTGGTCACAGCCTTGGTCAAGCGATGCTCGCCTCTCCCGTCGGGCTGGTGGCACGGCCTTTTCGGAGAGCTTAAAAGTCCCCGAAGGAAGTACCCGAGGGAATCCCATCTCTTCTGCCACGCTGTCTTTATTCCTGATAAGCCGTTGCGTGAGGCATCAACCACTTGTGGAAAGTTTGTGAATTTTAAGTGCTAGATTACAACACGGATTCTCTTCTGTCTGCATAGGACAGATGTTCATGTCAGCATGATTCTGATTTTCCTGGCAACGGGCTAGATCGATTCAGCAGGTCAAGCAAAGAAAGAGGAATAAAACTAACCCATTACTTTCACTAACACTCTTACCCCATCTGATTTTGCAACGATTAAATCCACACAAAGCTAATAAAACTAACAGGCATCTTGTTGTAAGTGGAATATAGATGCAACTTTTTCTTTTTTTCTTCTCTGTTTATTGTACTAATAACATTTATTTCTACAGCCAGGCAGAAATGACGTGCAATAGCCAGACTTGCAGACTGCCTAGGCCACGTTTTCTGAACCCAGGAAATAAAGGAGACGTGCATTTAATGAAGAATACCTGGGGTGTTAGGCTGAAATGGCTGTAATAAATGCCTTTTGTACCCAATTAGGTGTTGAGAGTCAGAACTTTGAAAGCTGTTGTGCATAGCAGGTGGCACTGCTACGTACAGTCTTCTGCAGCATTTCTCCTATCACTTCAGAAAAATGTTCACCTCCAGAAGCCTTGCCATGTTGTGACTACCTTCTCTGTAATGCCAAATTCTGTATAGCTGCAGATGTGGCTGTAAATACTGGCAGATTTATTTTTTTTTCTCTCTGATTAAATAATTCTTAAAGGATAAATTGCTTCCTGGAAACCAGAGCCTTAGCGTAGAGATGAGGTTTGTAGGGAGTGCCTGCCCTGCTTGTTGTTTGACCACTCCATCAATGCAAAGACTTGTAAACAGAGCAAATTATGCTCAGGTTGTAAGTGCACCTCCCTGCCCAGCCTCCCACAAATGGTCATTGCTAGGACACCACCAGCATCACAACACGGCTGATGTCAGAAGACGCAGTTACACTGTTTATTACGTACAACATTTTTAATGCTACAAGCAACCACTCTCTCCAAAGGAAAAATGAACACAAGTGTGTCAGTCCTCATTTTGTGAATCATACTTGCTGCAGCAGCCGCTGAGTGTGTACTTGCTGCATCTCAGGATGATGACACAGGGAGCAGGGAGGGATTTACCTTCATGGGAGACTCCACAGGGAGCACCAACTCTGGCGTGTAACTTTCATACAGGTCCCCAGATGAAAGCAGCAGATCTTGAAGATCTAAAGCACCTGGAAATCTAAGGGTTCTACTGCTCCTCTTTTATCTAGTATATGTACCTCTGTATAGTCAAGTGGTGGGCAAACAGCCATCAGCAGTGTCGCCCCAGGAATATGACTCCAGCGTGCTGATGTTGTCCTGTATACTTTGTGAATGTTTATTTAGTTCTTGGAAGGGTAAATAGATTTATCAAAAGAGTTACAGCAGATCTATATGATGTTCATAAATCCCATGGAGCTACTGCTCTGAAGCACTTCACATTCCTGGCAACCGGGGCGCGGTTACACAGTCCCTTCAGAAAAAGGGGCGGCAGTTGAACAGTGCTGGGCTGCTGCCAGTGGTTATTTCAACTAAGCTGGATGGCTTTGCACTCAAGTGGACTAGGGGCAGTCACATAACTCAGTGTGGCTGAGTGCAAGCAGTGGAAGGCTGAGGTCTGCTGCTGCACTACTACACAGTAAAGTGTTCATCCTAGTTATGCATCAACATGGAGAGTGGTGATTCTGACTTCATGGTCATTGGGAAAAGCAACAGAGTGGCCTTTCTTAATAATTCCCACAGCTTTTAACAAAGTTAACGTGCTGCACTAAGACATGGAAGGAGGTGTGTTCACTAGCACATACCTTGCTTCGAAAAACAAACCCAAGACAATTGGTCTTCACTGCATCTCTCTTTTCAACTAGCTTTTTAAACCTGAGTATACCACAGAGAGATGACAAGGGTCTGCTTCAGCAGAAGCCTCAGATGGATTGCCCCTTTCAGGGATATGGTTCCTCATGGATTGCTGCACCAAGTGCCACTGCTCAGAGGTACTTGCCTTAAAGTCCATCAGCTGGTCTTTGCAAAATGCACCGCGGCGTTTGGAGTCTTACCTCATGACTTCTTCTTAGCTGTCAGTATCTTCCTTTTTCCGTCATTTGTAGCACCTGGTTCACAAAAAACAACAAAAAGTAAAAAATATTAGGAAGAGATAGATTTATTTAAATCGATTTTCTCCTGTGACAGCACAGGCCCTCAATTTCAAGGTACGTCCACACTTGATTTAATGGAGCAGTCAGGTTCTCTGTGAGTGAGTGAGAAAGAAACCCCTGAGTATGTTCCACTACTTACCTTAATTCTTTTCACTGTTGTAAACTTGAGTGCTGAAATACTCAAGCATGGACTTGAAGACAGCATGGCAGGGAAGGAACACAGGTCTGGCCTATGGATCCCGACTCAACGCTTGCTGCAAGAAAAGGGGAAAAATTAGTCTGAATTATATGTGGAAGCAGCAATTTTGGAAGGACAAAAAGAAATAAAAGGCTACCAAAAACTTGTTAAACTCTGAAAAATGTGCTTTCTGCCATGCTTAATGTGTTTGGTTCTGCTTTTTAAATAAAACATCTTCACCTGAAGTCGTTAAGGCAAGGCTCAGAAAGAGACCTCTTTGAGTGCTGAACGTCAGGATAAAGCAGGGATGGCAGCCATCTTCCCTGTATGGGAAAAGAGAGGTTTGTAAATGAAACGCCAACACCGTGCGAGACCCAAATGCATCAGAGTAATAAGAATAGGAAAGCAGCACGGCAGAGTGTGATATTCTGAGAGCTCTAAGGGATGAGTCATCGGCAGGGTGGGCTCACGCAGCTCCAGCCAGAAACACAGCAGCAACACACCCAGTTTTATCCAGAGAAAAAACACTTGGCCGCAGTACAGCCCGCGTGAAATGTCAGGATAAGATCCCAAGTGAACCTGATGTCAAAAAGGGCTTTTGCCTAAACTTATCAATTGGAAACACGACCTAACAGCAGCCATCTCCCAGATCCACGTTACAGTACGCAATTCATGCGGTTAAAGCCTGATCACTATTAGCTCCAGGAATGGCTTCTGAAACTCATTCCCACAAACAGGCGAGTTCTTTGCCTCCCTCTGTGGTTCGGGACCAGCACACGGGCCTGGGGAGAGCCCTCGCAGGCAGCTGTGACCTTCTGCGGAGCCCCTGCGCGGAAGGACAGAGGCTGCCACCTACCAACAGCCACGGGGCGATGCATCCGGTGTCTAAACCAAACTTTTCCCTTCGGTTTAGATAAAAATGTTTATGGCTCTTTTGTTTCTTCACATTTCCAATCTTTCTTTTTTTTTCCCCCCTTCAGTTATCTATTTCCTTAAGGTAGAGGACAAATGATTGTTCCAGCGTTTAACCACAGGGAATTAAATTACCTCCTAGAAGATGAGCGGGTTTTATTTCTTAAACAAGCAGACATATGCATCCCACACTCTGCACAGAATCTGCCGTTCGGTGACGTGCATCAGCAGGAGATCTGAGATTTGATTACCCCTTTCCACAAGTTTAGAGAGAAGCAGCTAGCTTTTCACTGATATTTTGTGTTAATGATGATTTTTCAAAGAGATCATGAAAACCTCTCACAAAACAATAATGGTAAAACATACGAGCATTATCTACTGCATTTTATCAACAGAGCTCAAAGGTTTTTACCAGGAAGGCATATTTAATTATTCCCAGATAGGGAAAAAGAGGCACAGGGAGGTATGTATCCTAACCAAAAATAAAATTTATTTCTCCCATTATCCATTCAAGTGCCTTATCCACCGCTCTGCACCTTGTAACCATGCATACTTCTTCCTAAAAACTGACAAAATCCCTGGAGAGTCTTTCACAAACTTCATATGTCTCACTTTGAACCAGGCTTAAAGACTCTAATCCTTCACATGCAGACATGTCTGTGCACTGCTGAGCTTGCACTGTACCAGTATGAACCAGCACTCCCTCACTGCAGGATGAGATATGACACTGGCAAAGACCTTTTGAAGACAGCAAAGCAGATGACCAACAGGATTCAGAGAAAGATGAACATGTGGTATCACTTGGTACATTCATTTTGAACTTTGAATGTCAAGAAGAACCAGGTGTAGCAGCTGCTGTAGCCTGTGCAAGAGCCAGAGATGAGGGAAAAGGAACAACTTATTTTGCCAAGCGTGCTTTGGCAATGACAAGGTCCATCTTCAAATTGTAGGGTTGCCCAGTAAAAAGCAAAATGGAAAATAAACCCCCTGTTAAATGGCGGTAGTTCAAGCTCCTGCCAAGAAGTCTGAGAAGCTGAATTATGCTGCCTTCATAACAAAGCATGAGCAATATTTCCCCACCTGCAAGCCAAGTGTTTAAACAAAGAGTTTTAAACAAATACAACTTTCCGGGGAGGGGGGAAGGACACCGATTTAGAATACATCAACTTAGAAGTTGTGAATAATCATCTGTTGGTGAGACAACCATCCTCAGGAAATCCTAGCAATAGCCCTTTTCTTGCTGCCACAATGCAGCTCCCACAGCTGAAGGAAAGGAACCGCCATGGCCCAGCCATCACCCGGTACACAGCCTGCTGCCCAGCCACAAGGGACTCGGCAGGGCAATGTCTCTCCTTTGAGGGGATGTGCCACTCTGCACTGCTACTCAGGGAGTTGGCACAGGTAATGGCTGATGTTTCTTTGCTACTCTTCACTACCAGCCACTGCTCTGCTCATGCCCTGGGTTCTGCTCCACTGCTCAGCAGCCCTCATCAGTGGCACACAGACCTCCCAAACCTCTACTCTGAATGCATCTCTCAACAACAGCTCTTTCCCTGTCCAACTCCAGGGCTGCACGCTATAGCACAGCTCACCTACACTGTAGCTGACGTATTTTCTAACATACAGATAGTTTACTCACTTCCACTTTTAGGCTTTGAGGGGTTTTTAAGCAAGAATGCCCCTATCTTTTAAGTAACAGACATACAAATAAGCTGAGCTCAGCCAGCCTTGCTCAGTGACCTTCCCAGCAGAGTCCTTGTCCAGCTGACACTTTTAGGCAGCCCTGATGCACTCACGAGAGTCAAAACTGAACTCCTCTCTCACACACCTTCAAGTTATCCTTTATAATGAGAAAGCTAATGAGAAGCAAAGGGTATATATATATATGGTTCCTTATCCAAATCTGCCAGGTCAGTGACCACACACCAAACTTATGTGCAGCGATGCACACGCACATGCTCAAATGCACATGCAGAGCTTGTTAGAAGGTATTATGCCTGAAGGGAACAACTTGAAAAGCAATAGTGATGACTGTTTGAATTCAAGGAAATAAGAAGATGCAGGAAGCAGTCAGACTTCTGTGCTGGTGCAATCGGTACTGGGGTATCTGGACCCTTTAGTGTCCTTTTTTTCTTTCCCCTAATCTCACCGTGGCTATAGGAAGAGTTCGCCTCTGGACCCTTGTGCAGGACACCTCTGTCTTCATCATCTCCCTCTGGATATCTCCATCTTCATCACAAGCCTAGACAGCCACCCAGTATCTCTGTACACATACAAGTATATAACATCATTCTGGCAGCTCTCCTGGGCCCTAGAGTTTTTGAGAAGATTCTCAGAGCCATGTTTCCAGCTGTCATTGGGAACATCTGTATTAATAAATTCAGGAGCACCACAGAAAACTACCAGTGAGTGAAACCAGAGATGTTAAATGCTCAGAAAGATCTCAGCATGCTTTTGGACAACACTGTAGACAACAACATTTTGGACAACAGTGCCCCAAACAATTCCTAGGCATTTTAGAGTTATAATTACCAGCTAATGGCTAACCCTAGCCAGCAGTTGGACACAACTTCATTCTCAGAGAGTTTACTATTACAGTGGTGACGGGACCATGCCAGCCGGATCAGTACCAGCAGTAAGTCTGCTAATTTGTTGTGAAGTATAGCTACAGTATCCATTTGGCTTCAGCCCCAGTTGCTGATGGCTGAGCTTATTGTGCCAGTACCTCCATAAATCATCCAGTCCAACCTCCCTGCTAAAGCAGGTTCCCCAGAGTAGGTCACACCCGTAGGTGTCCAGATGGGTCTGGAATGTCTCCAGAGAAGGAGACTCCACAACTCCCGTGGGCAGCCTGTCCCAGTGCCCTGTCACCCTCACCATGAAGTTCTTTCTCACATCGATGCAGAACCTCCTATGGTCCAACTTGTGGCCACTGCCCCTTGTCCTGTCCCCACAGGCCACTAAGAAAAGGTTTGACATCTCCCTTTGTCTCCCACACTTCAAATATTTCTAAATATTGATGAGAAATCAATGAAGGCTGCAGCCACACGTTCGGCTTAATCAGCGCTGCCCGTTAGCGGCAAGAAGCGCTGTGAGGTGCAGCAAGCAATGGCCGGATGCATCAGCTCACAGCCAGCTGACGGCTATCGCGCCTTAACTGTTTAATTACGATTAAACACCGATAAACCAAGCGAGTTCAATAAAGCCAGAGCCGGCTGTATTTGGGAGGCCTATATCCGAAAGGCTTGCGAGCACAAGCCACGCTGGTCGTTCCGTTTCGGTCTGTAACAGCTACGCGGCCCAAAAACAGCTCCCGCCTCAGCGCGGCCACCGCAGCGATGAGCGAAGACGGCGACCGTCACCCTGCGGTGGCCGCAGGCTCAGCCGAGGCGGGGCACCTCCCATCGCTCTACACAAGCGCCGGCGGGCTCGGTGCCGCCCCGCCTCGTCCCGCCCTCCCGCAGGACCCAGCTTCACCCGCCGCTGCGCACAACATGGCCGCCGCGCTGGGACGGTTCCTACGGGCCGCGGTGAGCGAGTGACCGACCCTCCCCGGCCCCCAACCTCCGCTCCCCATCCCCTGGCGGCTCTCTGACCCTCGCTGTGTCCCCGCAGGTGCCCGCCGCTGCCGCCGCCGGGAGGAGGCTGACGGCGCGGTCCTTGCCATGCGCCCGCCGCCAGCTCAGCCTCGGTAAGTGCATGGCGGGACCGGGAACGAACGCGAACCCACACATCCCTACAAACCCCCTCGGGCGGCAGGAACGTCTCCGGAGGCCTCCCGGTCCTGCCGTCATCGCAGCCGCGCCTGGGAGGAGGTAGCGGCCCTGCCCCGGGGCTCGTCTGGTGGCGGCCCGGCCCGCAGCTCGGTTTTCCCCTCTTCCCCCCCGCAGGCGCCTCGCGGTTTGCTCCAGCGGTTACGCAGCACGCCCCGTTCTTCAAAGGAACGGCCGTGGTCAACGGAGAGTTCAAGGAGCTGAGCCTGGATGACTTCAAGGGGAAATACCTGGTTCTCTTCTTCTACCCCCTGGACTTGTGAGTACGGGTTTCGCGCCGTGCAGACGCGCCTCCTGCCTCGCTGAAGGTCATCGGTGCTGCGGATCGTTGCTGTCTGGTTTTACCTTATCCGGGCCAGTTTGTGGCAGATGTGTCGGTTTCTAGAGAGTGACCGATAAGACTTAGGAGCAAACGGCCACTGTGTGCTAAAGCAGTAGGTCTGGTGGCTGGAGAGCATCTCTTGGCTGCAGGGAGAACTTCAGGGAGATAAACGTGGCCTTGTGCAAGTTGAGGTTCCTCTTAGTCGGTGAGGGCACGGCCCTCAGGTCAGCGTTGCATTGGAGACCCTCCTTTTCAGCAGCAGGGACATCAGAACTGCTGCTAGACAGCTCCAAGGTAAGAGGCAAACAAATAGTTGAACCTGTCCAGAAGACTCAAAATGCTCAGAGCATCCTGTTGTATGTGGGCACGTGAGGAAGGACTTAACCTGCAGTCCTCTCTGCTGTAGTTTCCAGAAAATCTGTCTGTAGCAGAGATGGAAAAGCCATCTCTGAAAAAAAAAAATCTGTCTGCAACCAAGAGTTGAAAGGTGGCTGTTGCCTTGAGACTGGCTGAAACTAATCTTAAGTTAGGGAACACAGTCAAAATGATCTGGTTAAAAGAAAATATGCTGCTGTGTTAATGTCTAGAAACAGATGTGAGTTTCTTTTCCAAAATATCTCAAAAGACTGCAAAACTATTACCTTTTCTTTCTTCCCACCCAGCACCTTTGTCTGCCCAACAGAAATTGTGGCTTTCAGCAACAAAGCAAATGAATTTCGTGATGTGAACTGTGATGTGGTGGCAGTTTCTGTGGATTCTCACTTTTGCCACCTAGCCTGGATAAATACACCACGAAAGGTAGGAATCAAGCAGCTTGGCTTATCTCTTCACAACAGCTGATGAGAAGAGTTGACATGTGTTTCAATAAGTAGACTGCCTATAATGATGTATCTAAGGATTAACTTCTACACTTGATGTAATTTTGACCTCAGTCTTTGTTTTCTTGATATTTTCCTTAATAATCTGGATGTGATTTAGACTTTTGTTTGTTCTCTTGCTGGTCCTCTAGATTACATCATATTCTTACATGTCTGTCTTGGAGACAAATATTCAGTGTAGATGTCACTGCCCTGAGGTGCCTGTTGGAGCTGATGGTTTGTGTGCACCCTCTCAGAAAATAAACAGAAGCTCCTTAGTCTTTATTGTCAGCCAGTACCTAACAGTGTATGCAGAATGGAAGCAGAAGAACTACCAGCTTGTAGTGGAGCCACTGGAATGGTTCTAGTTCAGCTTCCCTTAGGGAAAGGGGTAAAGACAATGGGCTCCTACTGGACAGAGCCTCTTTCACATGTGCATGAAAATGTGTGTTTCTGATCATATAAAACCTCTCACTGGTGAGGTTAGTTGTAGAGAATCAGATGTGTCATGGGAAGGTGCAGAAGCTCCTATGCCACCAGTTGTTACCTGGGTGCACAGACTAGGGTGCCTCAGGTGCATAGCTTCACTAACATGCAGGGGAGGAGGAGAGCTTGTTAGGTTTAATATGGCTCAGCTGAACTTATTGAGAGTAGTTTTCTGCATGTTTTTTTCAAAGCATTAAAACATAATTATGGAGGGACTTCACTGCTTTATGGGAAAGCTCTGCAGTGTATGTCACACCTAGTGAAACACCCAGCAAAGGTCAGAAAGAATTCCCTGGTGTTGCAGATGGAAACTGACACCTGGAGAAGCAAAGACCTTGGTTTCTTTAACATCTGTGTTTGAAGCTTGGCGTATGAGAACTCTGTTACAGAGAAGCATTTGCAGGATCAGGGTCTGAGTGACTGAGATTACACAACAATTCACTGATGATACCAGGAATAGAAAAGCTAACAAACTCTGGGCTTTTTTCAAGGATAGAGAGCTTATCTCTCTCGCAGTTCCAGTGTGGTGCAAAACAGAGAAATCTTGGTTGACTCTCCAAATAGCATTTAAATTGACTTGGAGGGGAAAACAATAATATATGCACTAAAAAGAAAACATCAGAACTCCTTCATACTTAGCAGGGCTGTTAGAAGCCTTGTGGTTTCTCTGTCTGTAGTATGCAGGTTTGGTTCCCTTCCATCCCCACTTTGTCTTAACTCTCAACACTTAACTATGCAGTAGAAATCTCTGTATTCAAAGCTCCTGAATACAGTACGAGGGAGATACTTCTGAGCATTTCTGGTGGCTGTCATAGGTAGCCTTTTACCACCAAAGTAAGCATTTCTGAAATGCTCCATGAAAGTTGCCATGCACCACAGATATGAAGCGTTACTGGCTAATTTAAAAAAAGAACAAAACCAAAAAAACCCCAACAGAGCCAAACCAATTGAGCAATAACTGCATTCCCGTGTTTCCTTTCATGATTCTTCTTGTTTGTGTACCCTCAAGAGCACCAAATCCAGTGACTCAAGAAGGCTAATACTAAAATAAAAATATTTTGTAACAAAATGGAATTTTACTCCTTTTCTCTAGAGTGGTGGTTTGGGCAAAATGAATATTCCAGTGATGTCGGACCTCACAAAACAGATCTCCCGTGATTATGGTGTTCTGCTAGAAGGACCAGGCATAGCACTAAGGTAATGTATAGCTGTTCATAACTTGGTTATGGTACAACCCAGTTTAGCACAATGAGCTGTACCCTCCTACCACAGGAGAAAGTGCTCGAGGACCAAGGGAGGACTGTAAGATGTCAGTTTTCAGAACTGCTGCTGGATCCCACTCTGGGAAAAGGGCATGTGGCTGTTAAGCTGAGACTGGTGCTAGGCCTCTCTGATAATGTGTGTAGGGGAAAGCCAGCCCTCCTGGCTGTGGGAGAGAGAACTCTGTCATTCTGGGAAAAAGTAAAAGAACATTTTGCAATATTTTATATTTTTCATAATTTAGGTCTATCCTATCTTTTGAAGGCAGAACAGCTGCTTTAATTTCTATGTGAGTGGTTTCTAAAGCAGTTGTGCTAGAGGCCGCCACAGTCAATCCTGGAAATACCATTTTTTTATTCTAGGTAATTATTTTTCCACCATAGAAATACTTATTAAAAGCAAATAGCAGTCCCTGAGTTTCACTGGATTAGGTAGGAGTCTTCTGGAGACTCTTTGGAAGAAAAACTTCTGACACTTGTTTATTGACAATTAATATGGTAGTACTGGAACATCTTACATGCATCAGGGATTAATTTGGTAGCTTAGTGTGTAAGCAACTCTTCACATAGTACCTTTGGATTTTCATGTCAAAACAATGTGAGAAGGATGCCAGCCAGTAACTTTGAAATATAGGTGGAATTATGAAGTTGTGCCTTTGTTACACATCTACCTTGATATCATGTCTTTATGTATGCTTTGTAATTTCACAATGCTCTACCAGTTGACTTGTATTTGACTTTTGCTGCACTAAGAGTATATCAGACACTGTATTGCTACTCTGAACTCTGACGTGTGCAGCTAAGAATAACTACCTTGCTGAAATAGTTCATCCAGTTTCTTGCACTTGGTCTTGGAACATGATTTGCATTCCTGAATTCTTGCCCAATTACAGAGGTCTCTTCATCATTGATCCAAATGGGATCATCAAGCATCTGAGTGTCAACGATCTCCCTGTTGGTCGTAGTGTGGAAGAAACCCTCCGCTTGGTAAAAGCATTCCAGTATGTGGAAACACATGGAGAGGTTTGCCCAGCAAACTGGACTCCAGACTCCCCTACAGTAAGCATCTGCTAAATACCACTCTTCTAAATATAGACACTGGTGTATTTTTGCATGGTTGAAGGGGTGAGAACCACTTCAATGTGAGGTGCTTGACTGAATCTGTGCCTGTTTTGTGAACCTCAGGCTTTTGTTGGCTGGACTGATTTAATCTATTTATAATACTGTGTGACTTCTGTCAAGGAATTAGCTGGTTTTCCTTTAGAAGACAAACTATATTGAAAACTTTTGACTTGACCTGTACTCTCCACCAGTTGCCCTTAGAATTTTTTTTACTTATGGAATGCCCTGCTTAATATAAAAATGTTGTATATACTTAAAATTTGCAGATAGGAGCTTGTACGTAATTTGAGCTTTCATATTTCAAGTCCAGAAATAGAGCCTGTTGTGTTTATAAAGTGGGCATGGATTTTTGAATAATGTGAAATCTGTGGGTTTTTTCCATCTTAGTTACAGCACATAACTAAACTTTCTTTTCTTGACAGATCAAGCCAAGCCCAGAAGCTTCTAAAGAATACTTTGAGAAAGTGCATACATAAACACATGGATAAAACTCTTACAGTACACTGAAGACGTTAGAAGCAGCTGTGATATAAAAAAAATAAAGTTCTAATTTCTCTGATGCTTAAAAAGAAATTAAATGTTGAAATGTTTACTGGCATACCTGTCTTGTAGGTTGTTTTTTTTTTTAAAAATACAAAGGTGTGGGTTCTTCCTCCCCCTTTTTTTTTTTTTGCAACTCTTATAAAGCACTATGACCCTTGTCTTCCTGAATGTGATGATTACACAAAATACAGTTGTGTTCCTCTGGGCTTTTCCTCTTAACTGTTTTCCTTAACTAGTTTTGGACCAGCAGGTATCCAGTGTTTTCTCTGGTGGAAAAATACTGTAACAAGGTTTTGAAACAATTGGGGTGATACAGAACATAGTTTTGATACATGGTTTGCTTTTTAATTTAGCAAAAGAAAAAGAATGTAATGGGGGTGGGGGAGAGAAAAACCCAAATAAAATCCCTGATTTTGTGTATAAGTGCACTATAGTTCTGAATGTAAGTGTGCTGTTTTAATCCTGCATCTAGTCAAAGATGCAGTGTGGCTATGCAGGAACATTAACAAGCATGAAGAGCTTCCATCCTGTTTGGGAGATGATAAAAATCTGAACTCAAATAGTGAGCTTAATTGTCTTCTGTTACTTAAACTGTTACTTATTTGCTTGAATCTGTATCCAGGAAAAACTAGAAGGTGAAGTTTTGCACTGATTGAAAACAATGAAGCATTATCTCTAGCTACAGTAATAAATCTTAGCATTCAGTACTAGTGGGTGTGTTTCTTTTCTTTCCCTTTTCTCCTTAAATTATTTCCATTTAGTATATTCTCAAATCTATTAATTTAATCTGCTGTTATTTTGCATATCATTAACTGTAATAATAGTATTAACATTAATAACTAGATTATTCTATTATATAATCATATCCATCCCTACATTATCACACTATTAATATATCATTGTCATGTCCATAACAATGTAGTATTATATCCATGGCTATATTATGAGTTTTATCAATAGCTATATTAGTGTATCCATGACCATATTATTATCATGCTATTATCAATAGCTCCTTATTGTATCTGTGACCATATTATCATATTACTTTCATATTCTCAATAGCCACATTATTGAAACCATGGCCATCAATAGTTATATTATTGTATCCATTACCATATTATTATTTTGCTGGTATCCTATTTTCAATAGCTATATTATCATATCCATGACTGTATTATCATACTATTAGCATATTACTATCCTATTATTATCAGCTATATTAATAGCATATCCATGACCATTTTATTATAATTATATTATTATCAATGGCTGTTATTATCATATTATGTTGTTATCAATAGCTACATTATCATATCCATGACCATGTTACCATACTGTTATAATTATCATATGAATAATGTTGTATTGATAAGTATTATGGTGTTAGTATCACATTGATTATTATCTGATTTTCATATCGTCTATATTTCATAATATAAGTTGCATTGCAGTGGAAAACTGTCTTCAATACCTTAGTTCATGATCAGTTATGTACTGTGTCTTTGTAAGAGGGTGAGAATATGGGAAGCAGTGGGCAGAAGCATGAGGGAGCCACCTTAGCAAAGTGGCTGTTGTTTCCCAAGTTTGATTTATAATGGATCAAAGTGCTCAGTGTTGTGGTACTTGTGCATCTCTTCACAGACTGTCAGGAGTTGGAAGGGACCTTGAAAGATCATCTAGTCTAACCCTCCTGCCTGAGCAGGATCATCTAGATTAAACCCCACAGCAATGTGTCCAGATTGGTCTTGGAGACTCCACAACCTCTCTGGGCAGCCTGTTCCAGGGCTCCATCACCCTCCCAGAGAAAAAGTTTTTCCTTATGTTCACATGGAACCTCCTATGCTCCAGCTTTGACCTATTTGCCCTTATCACTGGCCATCACTAAGAAGAGCCTGGCTCCATACTCCTGACACTCACCTTTAACATATTTATAAGCCTTAATAAGGTCACCCCTCAGTCTCCTCTAACCTGAAGAGACCCAGCTCCCTCAGCCTGTCCTCAGAAGGAAGATGCCCTTCTGCAACTGAGGGGCCCAAAATTAGTCTCACCAGGGCAGAGTAAAGGGAGAGAAGAACCTCTCGACCTACTGGCCACCCCCCTTCCAATACACTCCAGGATGCCATTGGCCGCCTTGGCCACAAGGGCACACTGCTGGCTCATGGTCATCCTGCTGTCCACCACGTCCCTCTCACCCACACTGCTCTTCCCCAACCCTGGGGTTGTTCATCCCCAGACTTAACACCCTACACTTGCCCTTGTTAAATCTCATTAACCTTCTCCCTGTACAGCTCTCCAGCCTGTCCAGCACAAGCTCCTGGTGTGTCAGCCCCTCTCCCGGTTTGGTCAGCAGACTTGGTGTTGTGTTTTGTGTAAACCCGTTCGCATCCGCGCCATGCTCCACACGGCCCTCTCCTCCTCCTGGCCCGACACCATGGGCAGTTACCCCGTGCCGCTCAGTAACGCACCCGAACACGCCTGTAGTGGTGGCGGTGGCAGCTGCTGTCCGCGCCGGGGAGCCGCAGGGCAGTGACACTCCGGTCTCATACCCAGCCGTGTCCTTCTCTTACCTTAGTCCCTTTAAGTCAAGGCGGAGGTTAAGGGTTTCTCGGCAGTCCCGCTCCATGGGTCGCACAGGAGGGAAGGAGGCGACCCGACCTCTCCTAACCACGATCTGCTCCCCCGGCGCCGCGACCCACCCTAGGGGTGCTCCCAGGAGAGTCGCGGTCCCCCACTGCCTCCCCGCCCCGAGCCCAGCCGCCCCGGCCTCCCACCCTCCCCAGCGGCGCCCAGGGCGGGCGTGCGGGCGGCCCGGCTGGGCGGGCGGAATCCCAGCTCGGCGGCACCGTGCGACACACGGACCGTGCAACAGACGGACCGTCCGCCGGCGGCGCCTTTCCGGTGCCGCGGCTCCATGGACGCCAACCTGCAGTTCTGGAGGGCGGAGGGCCAGGTCAGGGCCTGGGGGGAGCTGGAGCGGGGGGCCGGGCGAGCGCGGCTCGGGCGGGCTGCCTCCGACATAACGCCTCGTCTCCCGTCAGTCTTTCTTCCAGAGGTTCCGTCTCTGGCTGGACGTCTTGGATCCGCTGCTGCTCCTCAAATCCTCCGTGAGTATTGCGGCTGGTCCCCAGTGTCACCGTGGCTGGTGACACGTGGGTGGAGGTGGGGGGCCGGGCCGCTCAGGGGATTCGTCCCCCGGCTCTCTGCGCCGAGACGTCGCCCCCGGGAGCCGGGACTCCGCGGGCCAGCAGCGCCGGAGGCTCGATGTTCCTCGGCCCCCTTCCAACGTGGCTGGCCGCAAGAAGATGAGCCATTGTTTTCATGGACTTTGTCTTTGACAGGGTGTACTATGGTCTCGTTGTAGGGCTTCCGAGGAAAACCAAAATACATACCTATATATTTATATATAGATATATCCATATCTTACACACATGTGTGCATTTCTACACACAATCACATAACCTCAAAGGCATTTCTGGACATTACCAATTTCCTCAGACCTGTTTACACCATGTCTGCTGTGCCAACAGCTGAATTAGCCCAGTTTAGAATCAGTAACCCCCCAAAGACAAGAGAGATGGAGCAAGTGGCTTGGCATATTGCTCTTAAATACATCGTCTGCTGGAGGGGTCACAGCAGCAAGCTGTCGCTGCTTTGGAGAAGATGGGTTTGCTCAGCTGCATCACAGAAAGTCAAAATCTCTGCTGGCTAATGCACATCCCCACTCTTGTTGTGCAGCTTAATCTGAAGGTCATGAAGCTCTTTGATTCTCCTCTGAGCAGCTACACAGAAAGGAATCCTCCCCTAAGTGGGAACACACCTGGTTTGTAGGGTCTTTTAATACCAGGTATATGATTATTGCAATTTTAAAAATACTTACTAAAAGTGTGACACTGAACACACTGTTGGATGTAAAGTCTAGCTTCCAAATTTCAGGAACTGTCGTGACAGCAAACTTTTGTCAAAGATGTGTTTTTCCTGTTGATCCACTTCTGTATAGTTTTGTCAGGAGTGACAGAGGAAAAAGCACAGTGCATTGTGTGAAAGTTGGCTGTCTGATCTGTATGTTAAAGGAATTTTTGTTATTCAGTTCATAGGTTCTCTTAAAAGAGACAGATTTTTATCTGGACTGTGCATAACTCCATGAGGTTACCATTTTGTTCCCTTTGTTTAAGTGTACCTGTTGTCTATCATGAAAAGTTTAAGCCAAGTTACAAGGAAGGGCATATATTCACATATTTGTGAACATGCACAAACACCTAGTGATGTGTGTTTCTGCTAATTGTAAAAGTCTGGTTTGGAATTCCATTTTTAAATGGTCATCTAGGTGCCTGTGGGGATATCAGATGGTGGCTTTGCTGGCAAATTCAATGATTTGCCAGCACATATGGAAAACATTAAGTACAAGAATAATGCTCTTGATTTCAGTGTGGTTTTTCATGTTTAAAGTTTGCATGATGAGTTGGAAGATTGATACATAAAGGGGCAATGAGGGGGCTAAATAATTTACAAATTTTTATGACTGAATTAGTTGTGTGTCAAGGTATGTTCTTGCTTTAACTGCTTTGGGGAAGGACAAGTCCATTAGCTTCGCTTTCTAGGTGTGTGTTTAACATGTCTTGTAACTAGAATATTGAAATCTGAGGGTTGGGTTTTTTTTCTGATTGGGTTGTTTTTCTCTCAAATATAGGATGAAATAAGAAGAGCCAGGTTATTAGGAAACACTGGAAAGACGCTAAGTGAGCCCACACAGGATGATCAGGTATTTTGGAGGGCAGTTTATGGAAAATAGAAATGGCTGAAATGGTTGATATTAATATAAGATCTAGCAGACAGAATACTGAGTTTCAGCTGTAAGGGATAACATAAGGGAACTCTGTACTACAGACACATTTCTAATCTGTGAATCTGGTACAAATCTCTTTAGATGCCCACTGATGCCAAATTGCAGTATCAGTATCCTGATGATTGCTAGGATGTGTATCGTATCGCTGAGTTTAAAAGATGCTCTCAGATCCTTCTAGGAATCATTGCTTTAAGCTTGTCTGTCCTCAGTTGGTGTGATACAGGGAGGTGATAAACATGCAGCATGCTTACTGAGCTCATTTTGAATCTTTGATGTTGCATCATCATATAGAGGGCAGGTTGGTTTGGTTTCACATCTCTTAAAATGAGCAGTAACAGTGCTTGGGTGGGAAACCTACTCATGGAGTTGCCACTGAGTAGTGCTGAGCCCCTGCTCCCTTAGGAGTCGTCGTGATTTTTGTGGGCTTGACTCTTCCCATGTGGCATTTAGTACCTTGTGTGTCAGAGTCTGAAAGGAGAAACATATAATTCTGTGATTCCAGCTTTTCTGGAATCACAGAATTATATCAAAGTCTTGATAGAATTTTTAAATTTTATAATTTTATGCTTTTAGCTATATTTCAGAATTGTTGTTTACTGATTTAAAATGCCTACTAGCTTAACCTTTTAAAATTCTGTTCTGCCATCATGTGTACTCTGGGGCTGTTACACAGCACATGAGGTGTAAGTTACATTCAACTAGGGGTATATGGAGAGAAATTTTAGTGAAAAATAATTAAAGGGGTGTATACATATATGACATTCATTATAAAAATAAGTTACTGTGGGGAAAAAAAAAGATAATAAGTTTAGAAAGAAGATTTTACCTAGTCTCTTCTAAAACTTGGTTACTAACCTAATTTTCAAATTATTTAGACAAAGAAAGCCTCCCTGCTATGCCTGGTAAGTTTCCAAAATATTTAGTTTGGGTTTGATTTTTTTTTTTTTAATTCCCTATCCAAGTATGGCAAAGGTGGTCCAATTTTACTTTTCTTCTTTTTTTTTCTGTTAAGTCCAGTGTACATCCAGATACAGGCAACATAATTCCTGTTTTGTTTAGACCTCCAGGTAAGTTTCCTTAAGAGAAGCTTTGTGTATGTGACTGAAGCATCAAGTGGGAATACTTCATAGTAAATAGCCATGATGATACTACATTGATAATCTTCTCCATACAGAAAAACAAGTAGACTCTTACTTCTGTTAGTTACATTGTCCCATCTGTTGAAGATTTATTTATTCCTATGGTTATCTTAGGACTTAGGTTGTCTTAGGTACTTAGGCTATTTACTCATTACCTCATATAGCCACTCATGGTTGTGGCAGCCTTTGTTGCCACCTACCTGCTTTTTAATAGAGCAAGGAGAAGCAGTTTCTGTTCAAAACTCAGTTATATTGTTTCTGAAGAGCCACATTGCATGGAATTCACAAGGTTTTCTTTTGGCTGTAAGCTGTGACTGACTGTTCTGGCTTCTTTAATGAGGATGAGACACAAGGATTAGAATTGAAGTCTGTAGTGATGGTGGGGGTTTTTTTGGTTAGTGTTTTACTTGGAGCTGAAATAGAGGGGGGAGTTAGGGGAATTTTCTGCTCAAAATCTGGACTCGGCAGTTATTTTTACTTATGATGTTTTCTTTATTTGTAGCCTTCATGCCCATATCTCTTCCACTGGTGAGTAATCACAAAAGATCTCAGTGTACCACAGGGCTTATGTTTTTCCAAAGCCCGGAGTTAGAAGGAAGTTTTAGGCTCTAAACTGCATAATGAAAGTCTTGCTGGCTCTTAAATTCATTAAGAACAGTTATAGCATTAACTGATACCTTTCATTTTTATATTTACAGCTTATGCTCTTTCATAGATTTGGTTAGATTCAGCACTGGTATTAATAATAAAAGTAGTTGATCCACTAATACTACATGAATTACATGATCTTCCTCTGAGGCTTTGGACATTCCATGACCTCCTGTTCCTCGGTATTCTACTTATTTTATTGGACTGTTCCTTGAGAGTGCTCCACACCTTGAGCTTGGTTGATCAGGCCTCAAGAAAGGCTGTGGTTTATTAAAACCAAAGTTCTTATTCACTGCCTGAATTTGAGAAGGAGTTGGGAAGTAACTCATAAAATCTTTGATCTTAGATCAGTTAGATCTGATATTTATATCCCTGCTAGTCAAACTAATCTGGCCCTTTTCCATTCACTTAAATTACGTTTTTCTTACTTTAGCTATTTTATTTGCATCTGTTTAAGCTTCATAGGTACAAATGTAGGTGCCCAATTTTATCTAGGGTAAGAAAGCATCTTGCTCAAATATTCTTGAACACATTGGCTTAATCACTGTATCTATCTCTGTGGTTTATGTTGGATAGAAAACACAAGTATGTCACAACTGTGGCAAGAAAGTGAGTTAGCTGAGAATAAATGCAAATGGCTTTGGGTGCCCTGTGGAGCCTTTGAGGCTGTTGCAAGCAGTAACATAGCAGCTACTTGTGCTCTAGCCACCCACTGCTCACCAAAACTTCCTAGATTAATCAAACTTAATTTTTTTGTGGGTTTTCCTTTTAGGTTATTGTTGCATCACTTCAGGTCCGGGCAAAGCCAACCTTTTTTTATCAGGTAATTGCCTCTTTCTTTCTACATTTTCAAGTTTTCTAGTCTCAGTCCCAAATTAACTTTTATTTACAATGTCTCCTCTCTGCAGTTTGTGTTTCACACATATAACACAGGATTCTCCCTGCTAAATGGAAACGGTACCACAAACTCTGAAGTATGTGCTGATTTTTAATTTATTTTTTAATTGTACAAGACCATTTGGAACATGATTTGCAAGTGTATTGCAAATGGACTTAACATACTATTTTCTTCTGTCCTTCTTAGGAGTACTCAGTGCAAGAAAAGCAGTTCTTCTACGGCTTGGCAGCTATTACCTATGCAGCATGTGTTGGTGTATGTATTTGCTCAATGCTTTCCTGATAAGCTCTACTGAGAAGTAGGCCCTGAGATAATCACACTGGCACATGTCCTTCAGGATTGTGCTTTAATGCTCTGCTCAGATGTCTTCCCCCAAAATTGTTAAGAATAAGAATTTTCTTAATCATCTTTCAGCTAGTGCCTTGCTTGGTTTCCTCTGACACTGCTCTTCCATCATTTTCTTTATTATTCTGCAAACTTAGAAAATGGGTAATGAAAGAAAATGGCCTGGCTTTACAAACACAGAATAACTCACTGGGTACTACAGTTCAATTTTGGTGGTGTGCTGTGGGAGAGATTGGTCTAGCTCTAAAAAACTAGTGAAATCTGGAGACATCTGTACTGGATAGAGTTATCTCAAGTGCAGCACAGCCATGAAAGTACTGCACTGAATGCAGGTTCCTTGGCCTTCCAGAAGGGCTGGGTAGCTGAGGGACACCTAGTGCTGCTCTGTGCTGGAATAGGAATTTGTTGTTTCCAGAGTTTGCTACATTGGGACGAGCTCTGATGTCCTCATGACACTCACCACAAGTGCATTTCCTCACTCTCCACATGAAACAGATTTTTATAAGCCTTCTGGTAGGAAGTTATGGCTGTCCCTGCTTTTGTTAGATGGACTTTCACCTCTGTCTAGTAGACAGAACAGTTGGGCCAGCAGTGCTTGGGACTGTACAGAGGTCTTGGGAGACAGCTGTGTCCCTGGGTGAATGTGGGAGTTCTTTCCTCTCAGGCAAACTGAGCACTAGCTGGTGTCCTGGCATTTAATTCCAAATAAAACTTCCTGCATGTGTGTTCTGGTGGTATGAAACTGAAGAGAATCAGGAACATCAGGTGTCCTGTTTGGGGAAAGGGCAGTTGGACAGATGTCCAAGGAATATTAGTCAGAGGTAATTGTTTTCCTCTTTCTGTCTTTGTATTAATATTGCTATTGTCCTATACATAATAACATTTAATAGTTTTAATTATAATTTTTGTATTAATATCTGAAAATGATTGCAAACACATTCAGTAACTAGAGAGCATATGTATTTTGTTGGAATGTTAAACCAAGACCATTTTATTTTAAATTTTTATAGATGTTCACATATCTTCACAGATTTATTTTCCTAAACCTGCACATACTGAAATACTGCACATTTTTTAATAGAAGGTGCCTGTTTCCTCCCATTGCATTAGGCTCTTCCTCTTGTCTTCATGGATCGATACACATCTAAGAATTCATTAATGCAACTAATCACCAGAAAACTTCTACCTGCTCCTCTTATTGGTGAGTATAAAGACACTGTACATTGTGCAGTTACCTTCTCCAGAGATAACCAGGGATGTGTTGGCATTTTTCTTTGGCTCACACAAAATAACTGAAACCATCAGGACTTCCAGGATGGATCAGGAGAGCAGTAGGACTGGGAATTGACGTGACCCAGTGTGGCACATACATGACACCAGAGTGTGACATAGCTCTGCATGTGCAGTGACACAGCTCCTCACTCGGGTTTTTCCCACTGCTGGCTACTGCTAACAGTGTAGAAGCACTTGAAGAAGAGTTGTTGCAGGAGCATGTTTTTAATCTTGCAGGGTCGTGGAACTCACTTCATTACCGGAACAGCTCTACTTGCACCAGGACAAGTTTAACTATTTGGTGTCAATAACTTTTTTTCTGTTCCCACTGAAGAAATGTCTGGGCTTTCCTAGAACACTGGTATAATTACAGTCATCTCCTCTGTTCCAAGTTGTGTGGGATGGCTACCCAGATCTTCCCAGGGACCTGCATTAGAGCTTTCTGACTTGTTTCTGTTGGAGCAGGTGTTAAAATGTGCTTCCACTTTCTTCAAGGTATAGAGAAACCTTAGTGTAATTGGTTAATAGTAGTGCAGCATGAAAAGTGCCCTGCCAAAAACTAACAAAAAGAGAAATCTGCTATTTCAAGCAAGGTCAGTTTGCCAGTCTGTGCTTTGTTATGCCTAGACTTGGCTTAGAAAAGAGAAAGGAGAAATCCAGCCAGACTACCAAGTCCCATTCAACACAGCCTTTAGAAGGGCCAGTGTTCAGGCTTGTGTCTTCAGTGACTCACTGTCAGATGGATGTTTTCAGATACCTTGTAAAGCTGTGTCTGGAGGAGACTGAAACATTCTCATCATGGATCCATCTGAAGTGTTGCCCTTGTGACAGACACCCAGCTGGACACACAAGTACCACAGTGGAACATATTAGAGTCAGTGTTCCCCTGAAACCCTCCCTTTCAAACCAGGGGTGCAGCCTTTACTTAAAGTCTGTTCCCTTCAGCATCCTGTCTTCTGTGCTGGATTTTGCACTGACCAGTACAGAACCTATCCACAACACAGATCCCTCTCCTTTCTCTTCAGAGAAAAGCACTTTTGGTTTGAGGTGGATGGCAGTGATTGAAAGGTCCGTACTGATAAAGCACCTTTTAGGATAGAGACCTTACAATCTTGCTCAAGCTTCTGAAGCAAAAAATAAAAACCCAAGTAGATTTTTTATGGGGAAGTCTCTGAAGTTGTTAGGTTATTCACTTGAGAACTGTTGGGATGGAAAATGCACAGAATTCTGAGTGTTACTATTGAGATGGCCCTTTTGGGATCTTTCAAAGCAAAATCCTCTTTAACTCTGCAGGTTTGATGACTGCATTTACTACAGCAGTGGTGAGATGCCCAGAATTTGAGAATGGGATCAAAGTGATGGACAGCAGTGGCAAGACTGTAGGAGTGTCACAGAAGGCTGGTGAGAAGGTAGGTGAGGGATTGGAGACCTGTCTTGATTTGCCTTTCATTCCCTGCTAAAAACTGAATGTGATACTGAGAGTAGATAGAGTTGGATGTGTTGAAATGAGGATGCTGCTGTCCAGAGAGGAGGAAACAGGTAGGTGAGCATAAGGATTTCTGGACAGCTGGAGAGAGTGCTTCAAATTTGACATGGAATAGTCAGGATGCCCAGAAGTTATAACCAGTTCAGGGAAGTTCAGTACAACTTAAAAATGAAGTCTAAGCAAAATTATTATTGTGGTAGGAAAAATCACTATGACATCAGTAGTATCACACCCCTTTTAAGGAATTTCTTGGTCACAGGTGGAATATTTTCCACTTGTAGAAGTTTATTTTCCATTTAAGAAAGAATTCCTAACAAATGTTTTTATTCCTCATTTGGTGTTGCTTGACACTCCAGACTATTAGGTTAAAAAGTGTTTGCAGAAGCTGCACAGGGAACTGCTTTAACATTTTGTTTTTCTCTTTCCTTGGAGGCTGTTAAAGAAACAGCATTGTCCAGAGGAGTCTTGTTTGGGACAACATTCTTCCTGCCAACTGTGCTTATGCACTTTGTGGAAAGGTAGGAGGTACTGCAAGAGGGCTGGGGGTGGTGGTGGTCAGTGTGTATTCTGGATTTTAGTCTGCTGGGTTTTACTGGGTTTGTGGCATTACTTGCCTGAGTAGAAGTGGTTATCAGGTAAGTTTCTGTTCAGCTGCTGTGATTCACTTAGTGAATCTGGTGGTGACCATATCAGAGGGGTTTGTAGGAGGTTGTATGAAACTGAGGGTTTCCTCTCTGCTCCCATGTTTGTGTTGTCCTGACAGGCTGTTTTATCAATGTCATGTAAATTATACAGGGAGGGACCACCTATGTCATATAACTTGGTATTGCCTAAATCAATTCCCTACCCCCGCTAAGGGACTCCTGTTACCACAAGACATAAATACAGATGTAGGATAAAACTTTAAGTATATATCAAGCAATACATTTTTGCACAAGGTAAAGCAGGACTGCCAGGAGGATCTGAAGCTGGAAGGAAAGAGAGCAATATGAGAAAAATTGTAGCCAAGAACCAAGATGCTTTGAAGCGCTAATGCACCTTCTCTTCTGCTGTTGTTTTCATCTTGCTGCTTATTTTCTTAATCTTGTATTGATAATCTGGGTTTGGGAAATGCAAGACAACAGGAAAGAACAGGAAATTAGGAGGAAGAATATAGGAAATAAAGGAAAGACCTATAGGATTTGGAAGCCTAGGTTATTACTAATTTCCTTGCAATTCCAAGCATGACAACAGTAGCTAATGCTCCTTGTCTCACTGTCAGATTGTTTTTTGAGCCCAAACTGACATTCTTACTTTTCCAATGTCTTGGACAGAGCAAAAGTTGCCAGAACTCCACGTGCCTTGACTTCAATGAGGATGCTTGTGATTACATCAGTGCTAGCAGGGATGCTACCAGTTTCACTTAGTATGTTCCCGCAGTGTGGGCAGGTAAGTCCTTTCGTGGGAATTGATTTGGGATTATTGTTACATTAAATAATTGTTCTATAACTATGGCCAGCAGTCTTAAGGCCACACAGAAAAAGTCAGTAGGATTAATGTGGTTGTGCATCTAAAATGGGGCAGCAGAGTGGCTACCTGTGAAGGTCTGGGTGCTAGGCAGAGGCTTACAGGACTTTCTAGGTTTAAGATGCATTGTAGTTTATTTATATTTACGCTTTTCAATGTAGAATTATCAGATTTTCACAACAGTCTGAAGCAAGCAAGATCAGGGGAGTTTTCTTAAAGATTAAACCCAAGGCTCTTCCAGTGTTCTTTTCAGTCCTGCTGGAGAAGGGAAGGATGTTGATATTTTCCTTCCATGCAAAGTCAGCATGGGTTCATCAGAGAGATAAAGCAACTCATGTGAAACCTCTTCACCCTGCCTTACTGTGAAGTGTAATCTGCCTTCCTGGAAGGTTTTAAACAGAGGCTGTAGCCCTTGAGCATGGCTTTGGCCACATGAGATGGGAGCCTGGGGTTCCTGTCTACATTTATTTCCTCTCCCTTATCAGCACCGTGTGAATATCATCAGAAAATCACAGCCTGGGCTCTTGCAATTTTCAGTGGTTTTTATTATTTGACTGAACTTCTTGGCATTGTAATCTCCTTTATTTTTTTTTTTAAATAAAAGGTTTTATTCTCTTATGGCGACAAGGTGTTAACTGAACATAAATGTGGCAACTTGTGAGAGAGTATAACTCATTGGTTCCCTTTGAGCTTCCCAATCGCTCAGCCCATAGTAGTTTTCCTGGGTGAATCACACCAATATATTTACAGTTGGACTCTATGACCTTAAAGGTCTTTTCCAACCTAAAATTCTATGACTCAGCTGAATGGAGAGAACGTCACTAACTCAGCTCTCAGGATTATGTTGAATTTGAAACAAAACATACTTCTCCCTTTATGGGTGCACATGTAAAAATGTCAAAGAAGCAAAAAAGAAAAAAGCCCCAAGCCAGAAACCAAATCCAAGAGCCCCAAATCCCATCCAGTCTTGCTTCTGAGTACAGCATTGCTGCTTACAACATCCACGTACCGGGATATGCCGGTGTTGATTCCCTGTCTCCGTACATTGCAGATAAAGCGAGCAGATCTTGAACCTGAAATTGCATCTTCCACAGAAGAAACAGAGTTATTCTACAACAGGGGGATTTAGAGATTGGTTCCAGTATGTAACTGCATGCTCTGATTGAATTAAATTCTGAATGCATCGACGAATTCCATGAGCATATGCAACTGGTTGTGAATTTGTGGTGTCCTTAATACCAGATTGGGAGCACAGTTTGGAGTCGGGCCCCCAGGCAGGTGTGTACACGTAACCTAATGCTGTGAATGAACCAGAAAGCACTGTAACACAGTGTGTGGCACAAACCAGGGGCTGGGTGCTTCCTCATGTGGTTGGTTTCTTAATTAAAAGACTGTTGAATACAAAAGTTTGTTGTGCTGCTGGTGTTGCTGCAGGTTTTTGAATGTGATGCCTTCCAGAAATGCTGTAAAGGCATTAATATCCCTGGTCCTGTGGGTGAAGTCATTCCAGATCTTCCCAGAATACTTACTTGTACTCTGATGGCCATAGGTCATTGGTTAGATTTAGGTAAGAAATAGTCAGGAAATGGGCGTCAAACTTGGCTACACAGTGACTCCTGGATTTCTCACCACCCTTGGGGGAGTTGTGACACCTGAGGTACCTTGAGCTTTGGAACTTGGGGTTTTTTTTATGCGGCAAGACACTGTGAAGTCCTCTCTCTATCATTGTAGTGGATGAGGATTCCCCACTTTCGCCAAGTTGCCTTATGATATGTGGCTTGTTGATCAGCACAGTGATAAATTTTGCTGATCTCCTGAAATTATTTCACTGCCTGTGAAGGATTCCAAAAAGAGCTTACACCGCTGGATGTAAAAAACAAGTCAGATAACAAATGGAGAAGTGACAAGTAACAGGCTTGGAAGAGGAAACAGTCCAGCTTCACAGCTGGGCTCTGAGCTGTTAACATCAGGAGTGGAATTAGGGGTAGTGGAAGATACTTCAAGGGTACTTGAACTTTGGTAAGAACCTCAAAGGACATTATGGATACTAAAGACTGACATAAATTTAAAGAGAACAGGCATCTCCATCAAAGGGAAGAATACCAAATTCATGAGAACTATACCAGCAAAAAAAGGTCATAAGCTCCACACTACTGGAGTGTGGAAGGAGCAGGCAGTTTACTTGCTTGATTTCGCTCTCATGCCTGTGGTTTGCTGGCCACTGGGATATGATATTTGGCTGAATAGATCTTTGGTGGGGCCCAGTACAGCTGCTTTCAAATGGTTTGCTGATCTGCCACAAGACCAGACCTTCTCCTGGGGGAGCAAGATAGAAAGAAGCTCCAGAACTGTGGTGGGAGACCCTGTGGTTGTGATAACCATAGGTGGAGCTCACAGGTGCCAAGGCTGTAACATCACTGAAGGTGGCACATGAGGTGCTGCTAAGGCCATGTGTGACAAGGACAAAATATGCAATAAATAAAGTAATATATCACCTGTACAGAAATAATTTTACAAGTAGAGCTCCTGTAGTCTGCCATAATTTCAGTTCCTCGAGGCACAATACTCAGGTCGCTGCTCTCCAACCATTGATGTCAGGGTGTGAGGGAACTGGTGGGGTCCTGTTCCACTCCATCCCACCAGGAAGACAGCAGCACAGAGTGAAGTAAGGGAAAGCAGTGGGAAAACAGCTCTGCTGTGCTGTTGGCACTGAACAAAAGCAGGAAGTAGGGGTTGAGTTTAATATCTTGTGTGACTTCTGCCTTTTTTGAGCCTTCCTCTAACAACTGACTGCAGGGGAGAGTCAGAGGAGGAGCGAGGACAGGAGTAGCAGCCCTTCCTAAGGGCCTGTACCTGAATGGGAGGAGACTGTAAAGCTCTTGAGGAAGACAGTGTGGATACTGGTTGTACATGTCCAAATCTAAGTGTGGCAGAGCTTGTACTACTCCATGGGAGGCTTGTAGTGAATTTTTAACAGCAAAGGTACACATACACGTGCTGAACTTAACAGGGATTACTTGGCCTTTCCTTTGTGTGTCATATTCTTAAGTACATAGTAAAACATCACAAAGCAGCAGTCCTGTGTCAGAGCAAAGGTCTGCCTGGCGAAATGTCACTGCCAGCAGCAGCCCAAAGGAGATAGGAGGAGGAAAGACTACCTCTCCTGAGCTGAGAGGACACTAGGGAGAAGGTGGCTTTCCCTGAGATACCCCAGAGAAGAGGCTTACAGCAGCCAGCCTCTCAATGAAGTCTTTGTCTCCTTCCACCTCTGCAGTGATGATGGTGAGCTAACATCCTATAGGTCAATTCTCCAACCCCCTCTCTCTGCTAATCCTATTTCAGTAACATACCAAAAGCCAGCACAGATGAGGTTTAATTCTACTCTCAGTAAACATTAATTGGCACTACAGGCAACAGACAGCACCCCCACTCCCTTTTCCAATTTAAGAGTGACTGAAGTAAATGCCATGAACCATGGTGGGAGCAAAGCACAAAACCCCCACCCAACAGTACAGCAAAGCCAACAAATCCAAGGTAACACCTTCCTGAACTTTGTATCACCATAGTAACTAGACAAGCTATAAATTCTCTGGCACCACGCTTGGATGTTTTAAGCAAATTGATGTCATTACAACTCTGTGAGTCAGGCTTACGGAATAGGTCTGGTAATAGTGTCTGTTATTACAGCTGCCCATTATCAAACTCCACCAGCTTCTTACTGAATACTTGAGTAGAAGTTTGCCATATTAAACACAGCCCCCTTGGGGCTATTAAATACCTCTTTCCCCCACTCGCAAAACTTTCCATCGCTCTAGCCAGAATTTGCCAGAAGAAAAGTTCTATGTGACTGTGACAGCCACCTGCCATTTACAGCATCAGCCTGCATGATTCAGCCACTTCCCAAATTAGGGCAGGGAAAACAGAGTGCTAAAAGGGCCCTGGCACATGTGGTCTTGAAATAAAGTTGTTATGAGACTAGAATTGCCAGGACCAGATGCCTGGTAGTCCAGTGGGATGAGGAGTAACAAGACTGGGATACATGGAAAAGCTTCCTTCATGCTGGAAGGACTTTGAGCAGAGTCAGTGCCTACAGGAACACCTTTCTAACTTGGCCTAGACCGACAGCGTACCTGCCCAAGGCGGGTCGGGCTCCTGGCTTCAGCTCAGCTCCTGTGTTAAGTGACAGCATGGTGGTGGAACCAGTTTAAGGTGTAGTAGGTAACCTGCAGTGGATGGAAGCTTCAAGGAAAGCCTAAGTGTCAGTACAGCACGCTACAGCAGCAGGTCCCCACCTACCCAGCTTGTCTTCTTGAAGTTTAGGAATATACAATGAAGCTTTGACATCCCTTTAATGTAGCTTAAAAAAAAAATATAATAAAACCAGCCTCTCCCCTGTTAGGAAATGCTGAGATCAAGGCATTTCCTCAGCTGGAGCTCGTGCCCCAGTAACAGCCACGCTGTCTTTCCCCAGCCAGCTGCAGGAAGGAAGGATGCGGGCAGGGAGGGAGCCAACGCTGCGCCTCCTTCCCCACCAGACAGGGAAGACCACACTGTGTGTGCTGTCTGCCACAGCTGCAATGCCACTCAAGAAGGAGATGTGGAGTCTCCACAGCCCCTGGAGTCTCCTCTGCAGTCTCACATATACAAGGAATGACCTCACCTGCACAAGGATCCCTCCAAGGCAGCCCACAGCCCAACGGCTGCCTGGGGAAGGGCAGGAGGCACAGTCTGAGGCAGCTGCAGACTTCCTACACTGAGTTTTTATTCTTATCATTTCTAGATAATGCCATCAACACCCCCTTATCACTAGCCCTTGCAGTAGCTGGGGGCCTGAAGCAGAGGTTGAAATCAGCAGCCTGTAAGCTTTAGGGTGGACACTGGCAGCTGTCCTGCATCATTCTGTCCCAGTTATGCTCTCAACCAGAACACAGGCAAGCATGGGGGTAACACAGAGACCAGCCCAATTTACTCAGCACCAGTACACCTGAAGGGACTGACCATTGTCCCCACTCCCCTTTGCTCTGTTCTCCACCTTCCCATATCTGCAGGCATAGAGATGTTCTGCTACGACCATCGCACTAACTGGTTCCTGTGGGCAGTAAGGCAGAGTGCTCCAGGAGGACCTTCTGCCTCAGCTGAGGGAGTGCTACAATTTTCAACTGAATTCAAGGCTTTCAAGCCTTCCACATGATGGATGCCTTTTGGAGGGAGGGCTCTTAGCAGCTCAAGGGGTACCATCATCCACCATTTCCTATTTGCCCGAGGATAGAAGTGTAGTAAGATGATAAGGTACGAATGAAAATTTCATTTTACAGTCTTTGCTTCCAGGAGGAAGAATCCAGGACATCATCTGACTTTGCAAAACCAGCTGCACAGAGCCTGCTTGTACACATCCTGGGGAAGGGGAAGTGAGAAATAAGCAGAAATCTTTCCCTCTCCTGACCTTCCAGATTTTTCTATTTTACTCTGATCCTTCAGAGGAAACAGTGTCAAAAGTCATTATGAAAACACAAGAACACTGACAGTTCTGAGAGTGAGGGAGGCCCATCATCTTTCTCAGCGCTGACAGAAACGATCAGCACAGATGACACCACAGTTTGAATGTGTGCTAGTGCATTTCTGACCCAAACATCAAGCTGTAGCTTATTCCCAGTATTGCAAAACTAAGAGCTAAGGCATGTGACTCAGTGGCCACAACTATTCAAGAATAAATTTACATAAATTAAAGGGGCAGGCAATTCAGGATTTTTTAATAGACAAAGCGTGCTATGAGTCCAGTTCCTCAGGTGCAAAATTATATTTCATTTGTTCCACACAAACATCAGAATACAAGATCTAACACACAACCAGGATTTTCAACTTAAACATTTCCAAAGCAGAAAGCAAAGCAAGAACTTAGTAACTGAGCTTCTCTGCTTTTTGTGGTTGTCTCCAACACCCAGACCACCTTAATGCTACACCATAAGGCTTTTCTGTTAGTTAGAAACTATGTGAATTGCCTCACAGTTACAGTGTGGTGTTAAGACAGCTGACAAAGCATGTTCAGGTTTTGCCCTGGTGAGAGACTTCCATTTCAGTGGACTTGAAACTACTGCTCGTTTACTTCACTAGGTCCTGAATGGAATTTTCAGCTTAATTGTGCAGCTCTGACGTTTCAACTGTTGTAAGAGTCCCACAACAGAAGCAGCAATACTAAATAACTGTTAAGAAAAAAAGCATTAATGGGAAAATGGGGAAAAAAACCCCCAAAGCTGCAGAGCACTTACAGGCAAACAAAGGCAATAGCAGTATTTTTCTTGGCAGTTTAAGAAAAAAAAAGAAAAAACAACAAAAGACCCCCACACTCTTCTGTCTTCGGAATTTAAACTGCAGAGTACATGTCTGAAGTAGGATTTTACACCCCTGAGAATAGGGGATTATTCTAAAGGACTGTCATTTACTGACTGTGGTAACTAGACATCTGATACACAGATGCCACGTTCCTTAACCACGTTCTTAACAAGACTTCCTTTGGGTAGGATACATCACACAAGGACAACCCTTTTCCAAACCAATATTGCTTGCACATAGTTACTGTTGACCTCTACAGCTCCCAGAAAAGCAAACATCCAATTATTTAACAATATAAATATTGATTACTAAAGTTTTAATCATAAGTATAAAATCTCTATGTAAAACCACATGCTACAGCCTATCTGTACAAAGGCCAGGAAAAAGGCAATTTCATTTCTTAGAACAAAGTGCTACTGCAGAACTGACTGATTTGTTGTGGACGTTTCTGAAGAAATAGAGATCATTTGGCTCAGAGTATTTCCCTACAAAGAATCTAAGTTCTTCTTAGAAGATTACAAAGCAGTTAGTTCAGGCTACTTAATGAAACCAACCAAATAAAATCTCTGGAGATATGGCTATGCAACCAAATAGGCATATTACAATTTTCTTTAAACGATTTCCCAGTTTTCCCTATTACTTCAAAAGTTTCCATCTACATTTAGTCTACACAGAGCACCACCTGATAGTACCTGTGTTAGAGCTCAGCAGTTTAAGAGGCTGATGCTCTACCTGTGGTACCTGACCACTTGAACATTTCTAAGTCCATTAGGCTTTAGCTTGTCTGATTTTCTGTCAAACAGATAAGGAATGAATGGCCAGGTATCTCCTCAGCAGAGAGCTGCAATGCCTTCTTAAATGTCTCCAGCTATAAAGCAGCACTTGCCTGTGACCTCCCCTCAGAAGTCCCATTTTAAATACATTAATCCCCTCCTACTTTTTCCTCCATCAAAGGCATGGGACCAAGTGAAAGGAGGGCAAACTTCTAAGGCAAAGCATCCAAAAGAGGTTCTCAACTCCCTTTAAGACTTGAAAATACCTCTTGAAAAATATCCTTTATATAGTAAGGCGACCACGTCAGATTTTCCCAGACATCCTTTTTACACCTACACATTTTTAAGCAGAAAGAATTCATCCATTTATCTGGGATTTCCAGGTATCATGCAGTCAAGAACGACAGCAGGTTGCCTGACACCTGGAAGCCCACAACAAGCACTCAGACCAACTGCACGTCCTCCCTATCCCTGTGCAGAGACTAGCACATCCAAGCCATGCTGGTTTTACAGCCCATGTGCCTGAGTTCCAGACCCCAGGAAGACACATCAGAACAAGAACAGAGCTGTCTGATACCTAGAACCTGTGGGACAAACAGTAACTATAATAGTGTCTGGCACAGCCTGGACACACACACCTGTACTACCTGTACATACACTCACGCTGTGCTATTAAATACAGGAGCCACATATACAAAGTTATAGTTGGGGAAAGATAATGATACCGGGAATGTTCCCAAATATACCTCTGTATGCTCCCAGTCAAGCTCTGATATTATACCATGGTAAATATGACATTCACTCCTATACCTTTAATTTTTCCATATAAAATATTGGTATACCTATTTGTATGGCAGAGACAGTATTTCTGAATCAGTCTGTAACACCACGGTGCATCAAAATCAGATTCTGAGCATTTGTTCAGCAGCTGCTAAATGGAAAAGGAAGTTTTCTGTAGCTGGTGGAAAGCGCTTTTGTTTCAGGGCTTCAGAGTTAAGGGTTGGTTTTTCATTGCCATCAGAAGCTTCAGTGAGTGAGACTAAAGTAGCCAAGATTTCTTTTGTCTTCAGAGAAATATCCTTGAAGGACAGAAAAACAAGCAAACCTGAATATAGTATTAGCTATAATGGTTTTTACACACACTTATTTAAAATTAATAGTTATCATTATTTTCTTTCTGCTCTTTATTTTTTTGGTTTTTGCATTATTAATAAAGGCCCTGTTTATTTTAAGGAAAATTAGCAACAGCTCTTTAGTCTACTTTGGTGTGCTGTTGAATAAAGGGAGCACAGTCACTCTGTAGCTTCCTCTTACTGGTTTAACTCGGGTCCTTTGACTTAGTCACTCAGTTTTGAAATGTCAAATAAAACTATTAGACAAGGGAAGAAGTGAAAAAAGCATCCTTATAAAAATCAGACTTTATAGCTAAGAAGTAGTATCTTGGTAGGACTTTTTCAAAGGTATTGACAATACTATTAACAAGGTATTCAGTAAATTATGTGCTTTGCAGAATAAATCTGGGACACTAGTTTTAGTGGAAGTCTTACAATCAATGCAATTGCTGAAGTTTCTTCAGCAACACTGTTACCCAAGAGATAATATAAACCAAGTATCTCACCCTTACTCTTCATACAGGTTTTTAAAACCTCTCATTTGGACACTGACTTCTATAGAAAGGTCAACTTATTCCCAACGATAACCTTCCTCATACCCCACTTCCAACAATATCTAGCAACAGAAGTTAACTAGTTTTAAAAATAAATTTAAAATATTTACCTTAATGACTTGGCTGTCAGATTTATCTGGATCTTCTGCAGATTGAACAATTAGTTGTCCAATTTCTTTATGAAGTTTTCCCATTGTCATTGCCTCTGAGTAAGGAGAAAAAAACCCAAACAAAACAAACATAAAAGCCAGCAAGTGAAATGACCGTTCCTGAGATATTTCTACCTCCAGAACAGCCTGAAGCAGATGACAAGGAACAGCTAGATGACAAACACATATAAGATATCCTTTCAAATAGCCCCCAATCTCCAAGTTTAGCACAATGTTTTTCTCAAGACTCATGTGATATATCTGCATTCAGCTGAATTTCTCTTCCATGTAATTGTCTAAGATGGATGTTTTGAAATCTCAACAGCATGTTTGTTGGTAGATGAAGCATGCTGTTACAAATTCCAACTTTTTCCAGGGTCTCAATGAAACCTAAAGGCAGAAGCTTATATGCTGGCTTTTCAGAACCCAGAAGGAAAAAAAGAGATCAAACCTGCTTGACCTACAGCAAAGTTCAGCAATTATTCTCAATTCTGGAATAAACAGCCCCTAAACCCCAAAATACAAAGAGCAACCAACCTTTTACTACAGGAGAAATGGTGATCTCGCTATCTGCCAAATTCACATACACATCATAGAGGTCTGGTCTACTGTTCACTTCAGAATCTGTAAATCCAGCTATGTAACCTGGAGAGCAGAATTTTAGAAAGATTACGGTAATCAAAAACAACCCAAATATTGTGAAAAAGTGCAGTCCTGAAGTCTGACCATGGGATCCTAGAGGTCGCTTCAATATTGTCAGTCTTCTGGTGAGTACATCCAGCAGAATGCTTTGCTTCCAAGGAGCTTAAAAATCAACTTCTGAAATTGCCTTGAACATGGACAAACCACTAACATTACATGCAAGATAAAATGGTTATTCAAATTTAACATTTTTAACTCTCCTCCTACTCTGCTAGCAAAATTACTCATTTGTAAATGAATTTACTGAACTTCCACTTCAAAAGAATCTTCATTCATAAGACCCTTGTCACTCTCCAAGCCAGAGCTGAGGAATAAACCTAACAGGTTTCCTTATTTATAGCTTCCCAGGTGAGCAAACTCAGAGGAACTTTTGATGTTTAGCGAGCTGAAACACCATTGGTAATGCAGTAGAAATACTGAAGATGAGTAGTCTTCTTGCTCATTATTTCATAAAAAGAAGCCTCCTACTTGCCAAATTATGTGTCACGCTAACCTTTGCATAAACTGAGGGCCTCTTCCTGGATTAAACATTAGGTACTACAAGGAGCCATGTGTCACACAGATCAAACTCCTACACAGCTGGTAGAGTCTATCTGTGCTAGGAGCCAGAGGCTTCACTGGCAGCCATCACAGTAAAAATCTGGAACATCAGTTAGAAACTAAGAAAAAAACCCCAAAAAATAACCCAATCAACTTTAAAAAAAAAAACCCCAAACCTAAAAGTGAAGTTACTAGCTCTGTGCAGAGGTTAGAAAACAAGGAGCTGAAGTGAAGCTTGTGTATGAGAGCAAGAAATTCACACCCTCTGCTCACATCAAAAAAAGTCTCAAAGCTGCTTTGTATCTGCAAGTAAGGGTAGACTGATGAGGATCAACCCAGAAACACCAGATTAGCAAGTATCTTAGAAGATAGCTAGTTATGTTGATATTCCTCTTCTGAAGAAAGCCACACGGTTTAACTTTAAACAACAGCACTAATAGTAGAATAACCAGAGACCTTGCAGCAATAGAAAAAAAAATATATTTTTGGGTAATAATCACTACCTGTGCAGGCTTTTAAGGCTTCCACTTCCTCCTCATTTAGATGAACATATGAATGAAGAATTGACCAGTCTTGTCGATGCCACACTAAAGCAGGCAAAGTCCTAGGGAAATGAGATTGGTATTTGACAAACTGGATTTTTACCTATAGTATTTACAGTTTTGCAGTAAGAAATTCATGTCATAACAACACACTAGTTATGACTGGGTCTTACTTGCCATGCATATACATGAACTACAGAGATTTCTGCTCTACATTTGTCACTCAATCACTGTCACTTAAGGATAAAGCCTTAAGAGCTGTTTAGCAGGATTTCAATAAACAGGTTTAAGAAAGACGGGGGTGTGTCCACCTCCCCTAAATATAAGCATTTATTTCAATGAAATTCAGAATTTATCAGACTTTGGGGGTGTCAGGGAGGTAGGGATTAACAAAGTACCTGGTAAACTCCTGGATAGCTTCTATTCTAGGATGGTACACTACAATTCTCTTCTTTAACATCAGTGCTGTGTATAAGATAACTGTTTCCATCCCAAATTGAGATACTATATCTGGAAGAAGGGGAGAAAATTATTTTAGAGAACAAGCTGATTATTATAATTAGTTTTTTTGAAGAAGTTTAATAACAACAGCACAAATACTAGTGTTAACGCTATTTACTTTAAGGACATGTGGAAACTGGATTGCATTTTATATTGTAAAAAAGAAATCAGAATAGAGACTTCTGGTATTAACCTTTGATGGAACCAGCAAGATAAGCCTTCCGAGCATCAAAATCTTTGCTGAGGAAAGATCCATTCTCTTCGCTTTGGCAGATCCCCTTGGTAAGGACTGCAATGTAACTCTCCATCATTTTAACTGGGCTTCCATGCTTCAGGTAGATTCTGCATGAAAATAAAAGGTCAGGTAGGTATTTTGACTGCAATCAGTACCAGCAGATACATATAGAATGCACAGGATCAATGTGTAAGGGACAACAGAGGATGGTTCGAGTTGGCCACAATGGACAAACACTCCCCAGATTACCTTGGCTAGGTGACCAGGGAGAAAGAACTTTAAAACTGTTCCCATGAGAGCCAACCTTCATGTGAGAAGGAAAGCACAACACTCCCATGAGAACTGAACCTTTGTGCTCTGGGGAAACCATAACATTGTGATAGTGTAACAGAGAGACATTACTAGTCAATCAGGATGGTAAATCACCCATTGCTAGCCAATCGGGCTCACAAGTTCAGCAAGGCTTGCTGTATGTGCTGGTCCCACATGCAGTGACCCAAGCTTGTGCCTGATGCAGAATATAAGGAGGCTGCCTTGTCAGCGCTGTGAGACAGACATCAAGTGTGCCTTGAAGCTGCAGGGGACACCCTGAAGATGCTTTGCCTGCCTCCCTTCGTTGCTCTGATGTGGAGCCTTATCATCCTGCTGCTCATTGGTGTTGCAAAGATCCCAGGGCTGGCAGAACTCTCTTAAAACCCATTATATTCCTTAAAAAAGCCCAGCAAGGCTTTCTCTCCTACAATTGCTATATGCTTGAACACAGTTCAGTATAGCTTTTTCTTAGCTCTGCTATACACTGGACAACAGCTTAGCAAGGCTTAAAACAATCAAAGTTGTAATTGCTGCTTTGATGTGGACTCATGTTTGTGCATTGGAATCCTCTTAAGAGTCCTATTACTTCAATGGTAACAATCGTAAATAGCAATATTATTGGCAAAAATGTCTGTAAGTGTCTGTGGTGGAGGGATGCACATTGTCCACGATACACCTAGCAAACTTTTGACTACAGAGCACCAATCTCTTCATACATCCTTACACTTTTCAAAAACATGAAAGAGAAAATGACTGTGTGTGGGAAGTGGTGGTGTCTCTGGAGAAGACACATCAAAACCTACTGGGCTCCTGACATTCACCCAATACTTATTGCATAAACTCAAGGTAAGTAGCTCAAATCAAGGTTTTATATAAATTTGATTCAGTTTGTAGAACTGAGTTTGCAGCAGACTGTTAGACCGAATGGAAACACAACACAAATTTAATCTTTAGCCTCGGCAAGATTAAAACAGGCACAGAGCAATAACAACAAACAGTTTTTATACAGACCTACACAATATCCTAGTGAAGGCTGCATATTTCTCTGGGTTGAAGTCTTTAGCCGTCAGAACTATGGAGAAGTGGGTCACCTGGAGAAAAAAAACAAACCCACAGTTTATTTAGTGACCCCATATGAACAGTCTTTGTTGTATTACTGAAATTACTGCAGCAGTATGATAAGGTGTTTCAACTAAAAAAAAAGCAAAACAAGCAGTAGCAGCTGATCCAAGTTATTAACTGCAGAACAGACCTAGTTAACAGATTTCTGTTAATGACTCATTACCACTGAATCAGATCTAGTACATACTATCTCTTCCTTCAACTACTCTTAGAGAGTTGCTTTCCTTTAGTCTCATAAGATTATTTTAAAAGAGAGAAAGGCTTTTTTCTTCCTCACAGGAGGTAGGAAACTTCCAGAATTTGCTGCCAAAGGAGGCTGTAGAGACAGACAACATAAAAATATTTATGAAGAAAATGAATGGAAAACAAAAAATCACAAGTACCAGGCCCACAAACAGAAACACTCTTTAACTTCCTTAATCAAATGACTATGGTCTGTGTCAGTACACGAGTGAAGTCTGAGAACAGGCTCACATGTTGTCCTTAAACAGCATCTGCCACTGTCAGAGACGGCACAGGGACTTTTTTATATCTCTAAGGTTCATAAATGTAAGCTTGGAATGCAAAAAGGCAAACAGCATTCTGCTGTGGGCATGCAAAATTAGCACATCTCCTTGCTACTTAACAATACACCATGTAATATGAAAAATTAGTAAACTTAACAGGCAACTAAATGATCATCGTAACAGGGAGAATATAGACAATATGAGCGTAATTGTAGTCTTTCAGTTATAAAAGCAGCAGAAGAGAAAGTGCCTATATAACTCAACCTTTTGGATAAGAAAAAAGCATCAAGTCCTATATGAATTATGTTTTGGACACTATGAAAGAAGACCCATTATAGAGACTTTTTGGAAAGAATAAAAACAAATACAAGAAAAAAGTAACAAACTTGAAATGCAAAGTAACTAGAAATAACAGCATGAAATAGCATCTCCATTTCAATGTACTGAATGTAACTTGTGTAATAAGGATCTCAGTCTCTCTGCACCTCCATCCTACATGTGGATGAAAACCTTAGCATGCAGGATGGTTAGACACCTATGTAAGAGCACACAAAACCTCAAATCCCTTCCCTTTCTCATAGTATACAATGGGAAAACACTGCTTAAACTACCAGAGGAAGCTCTGCACAAAACTTCACTGCACCCTACCAAAAACCCAGAAGGACAAGTCTTACCTTCTTCAAGGCTGGAGAATCCTCAACTTCCACAGTTGTGATGTAGAACCATAACCTTTTATACTGGCCAAATACAAATGTATGAAGCAATTTATTTTCATCTGTAAGGCAGCACTTCCGCAGCAACAAACTCCTCAGCTCAGCTGTTACGGACGGATAACACCAAACCCACAAAGCATCTCCGTTGGTGTCTTTTTCTATGGTGGAAAGATGTTCACTGTGAGAATGCCAAACAGCAGCAAGGAAGTAAATCGATGGGTTAATCAGGTTTGTTTCCTGGAATCAGATTAAAGTTCCACCTTACCCTGACCCTAGACATCCAGATGTGGCACTATGTAGGGGAGCGCTTGTGCCATAGGTTTTATTTTTTAAGTGTTAACTAACACCCACTTCTGACCTGCTTCATGAGGTCAAAAAAACACCAGGAGTTCGAATAGACATTTATATGTGCAAAGTACTGACCGACAAGCACCCAGACCAACTTGCTAATGATTTTCCCGGCTGTTCCCGTCTGATTTCGTAGCAAAACCCTCAGAAGCCACCAACTGAAGGCGCGATGCCCGGCTGGGCACGGCTTAGGCTTGTCACAGCACCCCAGACACCGGCCCTCAGCCGCAGGCATCCTTCAGCACACCCCCAGGCTGCCAAGCGGCCGGGCCAGGCCCCTCGGCCACCTCTAGGGAAGCCCCCCACGACCGGCCCCGAGCCCCAGCTCGGCCCTCCCTGCAGCCCCTTGCCGCCCAGCCCCTCCGCAGAGCCGGGAGGGCCCTCACCGATAAGCCCCACGGCTAAGAGCAGCTGCGGCTCCGGCTCTGCCATCTTCCGCGCCCAGACCAGCCCCGCCGCCTTCCGCCCGCCGAGAGCCCCGCCCCGCCTCGCCGCAGCCCCGCCCGCAGGCTGTCCCCACAGCGTGGCCGCCATTTAACCGGCGCTGCCGCCGCTGCGCCTCTGAGAAACTAACGATTAAACCCGTGATTTTTTTATTTGAAATTATTATTATTACCTGTTCTCTGGAGGAGAAGGGCTTGGAGGGTACGGAAATAGTTGACAGCTGGTTAAACATGAGCCCGTAATGTGCCCAAGTGGCCAAGAAGGCGAATAGCATCCTGGTCTGTATCAGGAATGGTGTGACCAGCAGGAGCAGGGAAGGGATTGTCCCATTGTCCTCAGCCATGGTGAGGCTGTACGTCGAGTGCTGGGTGTAGGTTTGGGGCCCTCACTACAAGAAAGACATTGGAGTGTGTCCAGAGAAGGGCAACGGAGCTGGGGAAGGGTCTGGAGCACAAGCCCTACAGGGAGCAGCTGAGGGAGCTGGGGAAGGGTCTGGAGCACAAGTCCTACGAGGAGCAGCTGAGGGAGCTGGGGCTTTTGAGTCTGGAGAAAAGGAGGCTGAAGGGAGACCTTCTCGCTCTCTGTAAGTACCTGCAAGGAAGGTGCAGAGAGTTGGAGGTTGGTCTCTTCTCTCAGATAATAAGTGGTAGGATAAGAGTAAATGGTTACAGACTGCACCAGGGGAGATTTAGGTTGGACATCAGGAAAAATTTCTTTATTGAAAGGGTTGTCAGGCATTGGAACAGGCTGCTCAGGGAAGTTGTGGAGTCACCATCATCCCTGGAGGTGTTTAAAAGGCGTGTGGATGTTGTGCTTGAGAACATGATCAGGAAGTGGACTAGGCAAGGTTAGGCTGTGTGTGGTTGGACTCAATGATATTGAAGGTCCCTTCCAACCCAAGTGATTCTATGATTCTGTGGTTTTACTTTGTAAGTCCCAGGGCACAGTTTAGGCGAAGTGCTACACAAAGAGGCAGTCCTGCCCGGAACAAAGCAGGGCTGCCTGGAACAAAGCCCACACAGGACTCACCACTGTATACAACAGCTGATTTGTGCCTGTAAGGTGGCCTGAGTAAGGTGAGGAATAGCCATAAAGCCTAAGAGCTACTCCAGAATAACTTCATGTTTAACAAGCTCAAGAATTAAAGATCTCATTAAAGATCTCCAAGTTTGGATGAACGATGGTACCAGAATAGCACCTATGGAAGCCACAGAGCAGCCACCAACAGGGAAGAAGAAATAGATAAAGAAGAAAAAAATTTCCAAAATGCTTCAATCAGAAGCAACTAAAAAAACCCTTGCAGTCTGAGGAGAGAAGCCAGTCCCAGGATCACACCTGCTTGGGAATGCATTAAAGGGCAGCCCGTTGCATGACTTTATAAAAGCACACATTTAATACTGAGCTACCTGCAGAAAGAGACATGAGGACTCAGACCACAAAAGCTGTTCCAAGCACAAAATTGTCTTGATTCAAGCCTGGAAGGCTTTTGGGAACTTCAGGGAGATGTAAAAAAGTGGAGTGAGCTCCTGAATTGTAACCACTGCTTGAAACCAGCACTAAATCCCTGGCAGCCCAACAGAGTGCAAATGCCCCCCAGGGAAGGCTGCAAGGCCTTGGGACAGGCACTGGCTCCAGCAACATGGCATGGGCAGATGCTGCAAAACTACCATCCAAGCAGGGCGGTGTCTCTGGTGCTTATCTGATGGATCTTAAAATGTATTTTATGAAGACAAGAAAAGGACTTGTTCAGCACTATAAATAGCTTAATGAAGACTCTATTGAGTTTATAGCCGTGGTTTGGAACAGCAACAAAAAGGCTGCCAGAGACAGCTCGGAATCCAGACTGTACTAAAATAGCATTGCATAAATCGATAGCGTGGTCTGATTGAGAACACCAGGTACAATACCAGTCATCAGGTCTCACAGAGGTAGCAAGGACATGGGATGTGGAAAACAACCCACATGAAGACCTCAAAGCTGCTTCACTCCCCGTTTTCTTACTCTAGATTGGAGGCTCAGTCAATGGAGTGGAAAGGGATCAGTGTTACACTGTGATTCTGCCTTTCTTAGGTCTAATTTTCTATTTAGCAATAAACTGTGATTACAAGCCAACATTAAATTTTTTAATGCACTGCATAATGGTTATGAAGCTTTCTGGTGGCCATGCAAGACGCTCAATGTGAATAACATGCAAAAAGAAGCCAGACAACAAGTACAGAGAGAAATGTACCAAACCAGAAAATCAGAAGGCTTTAGTCATCATAAACAGATTTCCTCTCCATGTACCTATGCATTTTTACAAAAATCATACTTAGATATAGAATCATAGAATGGCTAGAGTTGGAAGGGACTCCCAGAGGTCATCTAGTCCAACCCCCCTGCAAGAAGCAGGGACACCCCCAACTACATCAGGTTGCTCAACCTGATGTAGTTGGGCATCAGGTTGCTCAACCTGGCCTTGAACGCCTCCAGGGATGGGGCATCCACCACCTCTCTGGGCAACCTGTTCCAGTGCTTCACAACTCTCACAGTAAAGAACTTTTTTTTCTAATATCTAATCTAAATCTCCCTCCCTCTATTTTAAAACCATCACCCCTTGTCCTATCACAACAGGCCCTACTGAACAGCCTCTCTCCATCTTTCTTGTAGGCCCCCTTAAGGTACTGGCAGACCGCTAGAAGGTCTCCCCGGAGCCTCCTCTTCTCCAGGCTGAAATATACTTGAAATGGATTCACAGAACTTCTTCACCATGACGGTGACAGAGCCCTGGGACAGGCTGCCCAGGGGAGTTGTGGAGTGTCCTTCTCTGGAGATATTCAAGACCCATCTGGACACCTACCTGTGTGACCTGCTCTGGGGAACCTGCTTTGGCAGGGAGTTGGACTCAATGATCTCTTGAGGTCCCTGCCAACCCCTACAATTCTGTGAAACCAAGTGTGAAACTGGGTCTGCAGCGAGCGGCACCTATACAGTCATGCTCTCATTCACTAGCTGTTGTTCTAATGGTGCTGCATCTGTAATTCACACACCTTTATACAGGAAAATACACACTGGTGTGTACTCATATACGCACACTCCTATGGGTGTACATACTCACCACTGCTCTTAAGAGGAATGGGTGAATTCCTCTGAGGAAGTTTCCCAAGTCTGGAAGACTAAGAACGTGATCTGCCTCTCACGATGACTACGTGCACGCAGAAGGGCCTTCCGCAAGTTTGTAATGCTCAAAGCGCCTATTCTGAACCGGCTGAGCGAGTTGCGAGGGGCAGGGTCTGAGCCTACACGGTGCCCTTTGCTAGCGTGCTCTCCTGCGCCCAGCGCAGAGCGTACGGCTCAGCTAGCCAGGAGGCTCCGTGGAGCTCCACAAGCCGGCTGCCCGGTTTGGAGGACATCGCTGCCACCCAGGGGCTGACAGGCCAGGCACTGCCCCAAACGGGCGCGGTTAGCAGCACCCAGCCGGGCCCGGCCGCTGTCTCTAGGGCAAACCAAGCCGTGGTCCCGCACAGCAACCGGGAGGCTCGGCCCAGCAGGATCGGCACCAGCCACACCGTCAGCCTGAAGCGCGGCCGCCGGCGGAGAGCTCCCCGAGAGCTCCGGAGCTCGGAGCCGTCAGTCACCCCTGCTCCGACCGCTCCCGCCAGGCCGGGCCCGGCCCTCCCCAGAGGCGCGCGCGCGCGCCCGGGAGGGGTTTCCGCTTCCGGCGACGTCAGCGCGCGAGGGTGACGGGCCGCCCTCCCTTTCCGGCCTCGCAGGCTGCCTGGCTGGAGCACGCAGCGAGCCCCTGCCGCCGCCCTGTGAGGAGAGGCCGCCGCCATCATGCCGGTGTACTTCCAGCGGCCCGAGAATGCCCTGAAACGGGCGAACGGTCAGTGCGGGCCGCTCCCCCATCCCCCTTCCCCTCCCGTTCCACGCCGCCGGTTCGCCTCCCGCTCCCCACGCCGCGGCGG
>VXBZ01011332.1:443834-469651 GCA_013399135.1 Heliornis fulica | reverse complement strand
AGAGCCCCTTTGCCGGCCTCTCGGCGCTCGGGAGAGGCCGCTCGGGAATGGCGCGGCGCGGTGCCGCTATGCTGTGAGGAAATGATCGAGGCCTGCCGGCGTTGGCCGCGCCGCATGGCGGAGGCGAGGCCCCGTCGATGGCGGGGAGCGGGCCCGGCCCGGCTCCGCCTCCTCTTCCCCGGCGGGGCCCCCGGCCGGCCGCGGGCGGAGGTGGTAGGCAGGCTCTGGGGGAAGGGCGGGGGGTGTGGGGGGCGGTGGATGTCTCGGCGATGGGGGCCTGTTCGCGGCCCAGGCCCCGCGGCGCCTTGGTCACCACCCTGCTCCCTCGGGAGTCGTGACCCAGGTTTACTGCCTTGCCCGCCGCCGGGAATGGGCTCTCCGGGGGCTTGGTGTGAGGTGATCGTCCCGGATCGCACGGCACGATGTCGGAACCGGTTTGATCCCGGGCCCTCATTTTTCTATGTGGGCTTCGTATTTAGTGATTCCATCTTTCTTGTGACTCTGGTGAGAGCACAGATGACTAAACTCCTTAAATACTGCATAGGCTGATGCATAAGTTTGCCCCTGGAATAGAAACCGAGGAGAGCTGCACTGTAGCTGTCTCTCACTGGTTTCCATGTGCAAAGCTAGACTGGTTATATTTATCATCTGTCTTATTTCAGGTTAAATATATTGGTTTGATACTTGTGTTTCTTATAATATCCTATTTTAAGCACTGAGCAAGACCATTAATTGTCACAGAGCTGATTGCCAGGTGACACTTAAAGATATCCAAAAATTACAGATCATGTGCAGGTCTTGAAACGCCAGCTGAAGAGTCTGTATAGTCTGGAGACCATACATAATTCAAGTAGTTGGCATTTTAACAAAAAAACCCCAACTAAATAAAGTACTTCACATCCTCAAGATTTCTAATCTAGTGGTAAAAATCATTCTCACAAAGATAAAAAGCAAAGGTAGATGAAAGAGTAATTTGGCTTCAGTAAACTTCCAAGGATAAAGTTGCATTTTAGCAGTTCTTTTAGTGAAAAGAGGCATGTCCCGTAGTCTATAAACTTTAATTAAAATTTGGAATTCTTCGGTGGAGTAAGTTGTATGTATGTGGTTAGGAAGTCATGTTGGTGGAATATTGACCTTAAACTGTTTACATCTCATGTTTTGTTGTTGCTTTCCCTGTATTGAAGACCAGTTTTAAATGCATCTCTTACACTACTCAAGTTTACTAAATTCAAACAGGCTGAAGGGGTAAAGTTGAAGAATTGGAATTGAGGGGAGTCGTCTCTAGACAAATGCTAGCAGTCCTAAGTCTCCTTAGACCAAATGAAAAATGTAAGGAATAATGTCAAATCTTGCAGACCACAGGGACTCAGCTCAGTCTCACTATGTCAGTGTAATGAAAGGTGAGAAGTTGTACCTAAGGCAGGTTGTGTGTCACAGGAAGCAGTTTAATGTCAAACTGATGTTTCAAATTAGAACATCCAGTGCGTTTTCCAGACTTACAGTGTTTGCATGTTATGTGTAAGGTTTAAGTGAGGATTTAGGAGTGCTGTATGTTCCAGTCTTTGACAGTGACGTCAATGTACACAGAAGATGCTTGAAAATAAAAAAGAGCTTAATTGATTGTGAATGTGTACAAATATGTAAGAAAGGTTGTTTTTTCCTTGGGAACAATAAATGTAAGTCAAAACTTAAGCTATTGTTACTATCTGGTATTGCTTTGTAGTGAAGGATCTAATGCAGCTTTTTGGGAGTGTTATTGTTGCAGATAATGATGTTGTTCTCTATTAGAAATATGAGGTAATTCCTGTTATCTTTGTCACCTTCTGTGATGACATACATTTGCTTAGACAAAAAACTCGATTTGGGATTTTGGGTTAGCAGTAGATTAGTTGTGTGTATCAGGTCTTGTCCACACACAGCTTCAGTTGCTCTTTTAGATACCTTTTAGCATTTTAAGTGGTGCAGTAGGAAAAAATGTATTTCTGACTGCTATCCAGGGACTTAAGTTTTGTATTTTGTCTGTTACAAACCTTTGTCTCCATAACTTACTGTTTCTACTGCAGGGCTTGGTGTTATGTGCTGTATTTGACTCTTCAGGTTCACTTTGTGCGTTTATAAGTGTATGTTAAATTAGCCTTAATTGTTTGACTTACTTGTAAGAACTTGCTTGACAAGAGTTAATTAAAAGTTTCAAAACAATATGAATTAATTTTGTGCTTTGTCCAGTTGGTTATCGACCACTGAGAGTTGTGGTTGAAGCAGCCTGGCATTGTTACAAGATTAAACTTGCCTTTCGAGTTATTTTCATAAATAAAAAATTGTAAACCTGAGCAGTAATTGTTTCAAAAGCAGCACTGAGATAGAATAACAGTGTACATTATGGGATGGAAGATAGTTTAATTAAAATTCCCTTGGTGAATACAAAAGTACTGTTGAGTACTGTCACGCTGTAAGCTTAATTATCTTTGAATGTAACACTGTTTTTTCTGGAAAGGAATGTGTTCCTGTTCATCTTGTGCAAGCTCATTATTTACATAAACTAAGCCCAGAATACATGCTACTTTGGTCTGCTTTTAAATATACATTTTTTAGTTATGTTTAACTTGTTTCAACTGTAGGATTCCAAAACTGAAGCTTTGTCTCAAGTCTGAGCACCTTGAGCAGGCCCCTGCTTTAACCCTTTCTGCCATTCTTTCTTCAGTTAAGTGATTACCCAAGTACTTAATGGGAAATACTGTCTCCACCCTTCACCCTTGAAGAATATGCACATTTCCTTTTAGCTGTACTCTTATCTTTTAACCCTGTTCTTTTGTCTTGCTTTTCTGCAGGTAAGAGTAGGTTTGGTGTAGGGCCTGTCTATGTGCTGGTAGCTAGCTGACACTGCTGCTCTCAGGTATTTGCTGCTCATGGATGGTTTGCTGTATTTTGTACTGAGCAGAGCCTGGTGGATGTCATAGGTGGGAATTGCTGTAATGCTGAGATATTCTGTTAGGAACAGCTTCTGCTTAGGGAATGATTAAACAGGACATTGGTTTCAGCAGCAAGGCTGATTTAAAAAATGACCCTTCTGTTGGACTGTGGCAGCTTTTAATTCTATAAACTGAATCTCTAGACCACTGGAGTTTGGTTTTTTTTAAATCTAAACACCTTTTCTGAGTGAAGTTTCTTTTTTTTCACTTGAGGGCAGCACTTTTGTTTGAGTGCATATTGTTGAATGACATTAGTAGGTGCTATGTAAGCCTCATGGTGTGTATGCATTGTCCTTGATGAAATAGCTTTAAAACTGGATGTATATATTTTGTTAACAAGTGTATGAAGTTCTCAGTCATGCCTTGATAAATGGAGAGACAACTCTGCTATCCTGGAAGTTTCGTGTTAGTGGAGAGGTCTGTGTTGATTTGCCAGTTGTGTCATCATATCTGCCAAAATTTTTGACAGGACCAGCTAAATCAAACCATCAGTGAACTTAGGTTAAATTCTAAAAAATTACATGGTTAAGCATAAACACGTGCATCTTATGGTTTATAAGTCTTGTGCTAATTGGATTTTACTTACAGAATTCCTTGAGGTCGGCAAAAAGCAGCCTGCCCTTGATGTTCTCTATGATGTTATGAAAAGTAAGAAACACCGAACATGGCAGAAAATCCACGAGCCGATTATGCTAAAGTACCTGGAACTCTGTGTGGATCTCCGCAAGAGTCACCTGGCAAAAGAAGGACTGTACCAGTACAAGAATATCTGCCAGCAGGTAAGGCTTTTGATTTGGTTTTGTGTTTGTTTTTTTTTTTTTAAAGTCATCTCATAGAACTTAAAAGTAATCAGTTAGCCTTGAGCTAGAGTTAACATTTTAGGTATTCCTGGGTTTGTATCATTAATGTTTTAAATATTTGCTGCCTACTGTGTGTGAAAACTTACTTCCCATTTTCTTTCTTTGCCATAGGTGAACATCAAGTCTTTGGAGGATGTTGTCCGAGCCTATTTAAAGTTAGCTGAAGAAAAAACAGAAGCAGCTAAGGAAGAATCTCAGCAGATGGTACTGGACATAGAAGACTTAGATAACATTCAAACTCCAGAAAGGTAGGTGGCCTTTAAAATGTAGCAGTTCATGGCAAAGTATCCTTCTTTTCATGAGGGATGCTGGCAATTCAGAGAGCTGACATATGAAGATGGTGGATTTGAAATGGAATACTAATGATGCTCCAGATTTTCTAAGGTAGGGAAAAAGTGGGAATTTTGCATCAAACAAAACCCTTAAGTCCAAGTAAAGAACGGTAAAGGAAGTAAGTAGTAAAGAATAGAAAATGTAGATACAGTAGGAATGGTTCTGTGAGCCAGGACACTGCTTTCTAGGGTCTACTCAGATCTGTATCTAGTAGTATGAGAGAGTTCACTATTGAAAGCTGCTCATTACCAGTTGATGGACAAATAATGTTAATTATATTAGAACAATTTCATTCCTGTATGTGAAAACTTCCAGTCCTTTTGACCACATGTGCATGAACAAAGAATGTATAGATCTTTGTTAGCAAGATGTGCCAGGTTAGAATGAAGCCACTCTTCAGCTCTGCAAGAAATCTGTCCTGTGTAGGACAACTTCCAAATCTGCTTCAGGGAAATGGTGAAGTTAGCTCTGGTCACCTATCTGTGTTCTTGAGGTGAATCTTGATCTAAGGAATCACAGAATGTCAGGAGTTGGAAGGGACCTTGGAAGATCATCTAGTCCAACCCCTCTGTCCGAACAGGATCACCTAGATTAGATCACACAGGAACTCGTCGAGATTGGGTTTGAATGTCTGCAGAGAAGGAGACTCCACAACCTCTCTGGGCAGCCTGTTCCAGTGACCTGTCACCCTCACAGTGAAAAAGTTCCTCCTTATGTTCAGATGGAACTCTCTATGTTCCAGCTTGGAACCATTGCCCCTTGTCCTATCAGCTCATGAATGCTCACCTTAACTTCAGTAGTTCAGCTAGGTAGGTGGTGTCATCTGTGGAAGAGGGTGACTGCGTAGGGGTGAAGAAATGCTTTAAAGTATTCCAGCTGAGTTTGGAAGATGCCATCTGCTCATATCCTTAAAAAAACCCAAACAAACAAAATGTAGCAAATAAGTTAAAATTTCCATTAAGTCAAACCAAACTAAAACTTGCAGAAGATACCAGAGAAAGAACAAAATGATCTTCAGCCTCATGGGGAGAATTCTAGGGAAAATGGTGGAAAATTTACAGCAAAAGTAAAGCTGTTGATACCATGCCTGAAAAGATTTGATTGTATTTGAATTGGAAGGAACTAAAACTGCCCAGTGACAAAGTGATAGCATGTGATGATGATCAGAGATGTGAAGCAAGAGTAAAGTCAGTAGGAATTCTTTAAATTACAATTTTGACTCAAACTGAAAAAAAAGAGTTAATTTTATCTACTGATGATAGAAAATTGGAACAAATTATCAAAGATGATTTTTTTTTCTTGTGTAGGTGACTATCAGGAATAGTTACAATAGTCAGTACTTAGGAAGACATGGATTAGAAGGCTACAGATTTACATGTGAGCAGCCATGGTCTCTGGTAGAAGTTGGGAACTAAAAGGTTGCAAAAAGTTACAGTCCTGGTTTCCATAGTTGTTCCATGATGGTAGCACTGTTCCTGTTATTTCCAGTGCCTAAAATTGGCCTTGTTACAGAGAACTCCCACAAGTAGATATTTAAGATTGACTGACCTGATTGAACTGAGGACTTGAAAACATGTCTTTTCAGTCACATTTCTTTATGTGAACAACCAGTTTCTCTGGTATTTTTTGGGCCTTGTCATCTAGACCTCACAACCCCTTTTTTCCTGGATTTGCTGTTTGTTTATTCTATATTTGAAGTCTATAGATCGTAAAGCACATAATGCTTTTGTATTATATGTCAACTAGAAGTGAGCTCTCTGGCAGCATTGTTGGTGACTAAAAATGAACTTCACTAAGTAGGTTAGTGTGCAAGTACACAGTGATGTTTGTATCTAACATGAAGAGTGCACAGCTCCTGGTAGAAGAGGGAAGTTGTAGATCCTGGAGTAAGTTTCCTTTGGCATATTCACATGAGGAATAGAGAAGCTGCTGATGTTTCTTGCATCTGGAGCTTGTAGAAGTCAGTCATATGTAGGGGCTGAAGTTTGAAACTTAAGAGCAGGAAATGTTATCTGCAGCCTTTAAAGGAAAAGGACATTTGGGGAACCAATTTGAAAACAACTTGCACGCTGTTAAGCAGCAGTTAGCTGTTGAAAGTCATCTAGTCTCATTTTAGGTCTTGGTGAGAAATATGGGTGGGTTGTGTGCAACCTTTTTTTTTCTTCCCTTACCCTTTTTCTCCAAATCTAGTGTTCTTCTGAGTGCTGTAAGTGGAGAGGACACTCAAGATCGTACTGACAGACTGCTTTTGACACCCTGGGTTAAATTTCTGTGGGAATCTTATAGACAGTGTTTGGATCTTCTCCGAAATAACTCTCGAGTAGAACGCCTGTACCATGATATTGCACAGCAAGGTAAGTTTTCAACTTGGATGTAAACCAAGTGCAGTAAGAGCTAGAATAACTTTATTACATCCTTCGAAACTAGAACAGAGGTTAATTCTGTTGAAGTACTACTTCAGTCAGAAATGTATTACTATTTTGAACATGTACACACATTCTTAAAGTTACAGAGGTTCCTTAAAATTACAGAGGTTTCTAGAAACTGATCTTGTAACAGATTTACATGCAAAGAAAAAGTTATTTTTTCCTGGGCATACTGAGAATATGAGAATAACTGGTGCTGTATCCTTATTTTTTCTAACTTACTAATCAAAATAAGTCATGTTTTCACTTTGTTATCCAGAATGGCAAATGCATCTTCCATTAACGTGTTCAGTGTCATCTAACTTCAAAAACTAGCATACACAAAAGGATACTGTAAAGTTATGATGTGCTGTCAACTTTGACACAGGTTTAATTTAGCAAAATATGATGCTGAAGGTAACATAGGGCTCTTTTTTTAAAAAAAATATTATATTTTTAACTCAGGATCCAAACTGTGGAAGTACATTAGGAGAGATAACCATCGGATGAGTTCTAGGTGCTTTAGTGTATTTAAAGTATTTGTATTACAGAATTGAGACTTTTTTCCTATTTCTGGTAGAAATACTGTAGAATTCTTGAGTGACAGTGGCAGATTAAAAACAGATTTTTGAGAGGAGTTATGGGAGCCAGAGACAATTTTTTTTTCTGTGTTACTTCCAGTCATTTGAAAGCTTAATTTTAATTTACAGCGTGGGGAAAAAAACCTCAAGCAATTTAAATATTTTACAAAGCCAAAACTCATATTCATGCAATTCACAGAATTTCATTTGTGCTTATTTAAAAATAAAAGCCAGAATCACTGCTTACATTAGAATGCTTTCAGAGACTCAAAGTATTACCCCTTTTCTGCTTAAACTTAATTTTGTAGAAGTATCTTAGGGTTTTTTAGGTAGAGAGGGAAGTGCTCTGTATTGTCACTTACTATGTGTCACTGATTGCATCTGGTTAGACAGGTCTTTTTGGACTGTAAATGAAGATTGTCTAAATGTACATATACACATATTTGAATCCCATTTAGATATACCACAAAATCACCATTAATCAGTATTTTAATTTGTACTGTTCATTTTTGCAGCTTTCAAGTTCTGCCTGCAGTACACGCGTAAAGCTGAGTTCCGCAAACTCTGTGATAACCTGCGAATGCATTTGGGGCAGATCCAGCGTCATCATAACCAGAGCACTGCCATCAACCTCAACAATCCTGACAGTCAGTCAATGCACTTGGAGACCAGGCTTGTGCAGCTTGACAGTGCTATTAGCATGGAGCTCTGGCAGGTATGCAGCAGGGCTCCTGTAATCACACTGTAGTCTACAGTCTTTCCAGAGTCTGTTCCACGCAGATCATGTGTCATGGTATAAACTCCAAGGTAAAGACAGGATAATAGCTAAAGAATAAAGTTTTAATATCTACAATGTGGTTCTACATGCATATTGAATATGTAGTCTGATGTTCCTGGCATTGCTGACTTTGCATAGCATTTCAAACCAAGCTTCTCCTGGTAGTAGTCAATGGTAAAGTGGCCAAAGTAATTTTGGGTCGTGAAAGTGCGAAGGTGACGCTGCCTTCACATCTGCTATCCTGTATCCTCATAAACTGGGAAGTGGTTGGTTAATACTAAAGCCTGCTGTTAGTCTGGGCTCCAGCATTGCTGGTTGAACTGTGTTAGTCCCTGCTCTGGCTAAGCTTTATCAGAGCAAATTTTTCAAAGAGGTTGCTTTTCCAATCTTATGTCAAATTTTTGGAGCTTTTTAATTTTGTGAATTTGGAGAATGTTTTCTGTTGTGGTGTTTGGTTTTTTTTAATTACTTAAATGGAAGTAACTACATGTAAGGCATTTCCAAGATAATATGGATTTTTAGAGAAGCTATACCCATTTTTGATCAGAACAATTATTTTTATGAAAAATCGTAACCCCAGTAAGTAGTAGAATTGGTATAATAGTAAAACAGAAGAATTCTTGTTATTCTGGTTTGGAGTTCTTTTCCCCCTTGGTTTGTAGCTTGAAACTTAGAAAGAAATCAGTTTGGAAATAATTGGATGAACTAATTGTTAACTACCAGATTCTGAGCAGCTACTTAATTTGTTTGCAGCATGTCCATTAGTTTCTTTATTAGAAGTGTGACATTTCATGTAATTGGCAAAGCTGAATATCACAGCTCTCAGGTGTATTAAATATGTTAGTCTTACAATCTTTAGTGCACATACATTTTTCCCTTTCTTGAGGTTGCTAAAATCTTCTTAAAAGTAGTGTATTTGTTGTTTTTTTAGGAAGCTTTCAAAGCAGTGGAGGATATTCACGGGCTATTCGCACTGTCTAAGAAACCACCCAAACCACAACTGATGGCAAATTACTATCACAAGGTTTCAACTGTCTTCTGGAAATCAGGAAATGCTCTTTTTCATGCATCCACACTTCACCGACTCTATCACTTATCAAGAGAAATGAGAAAGAATCTTACACAAGAGGAGATGCAGAGGTGGGGAAAGATACTTAATATGATCTTAGAGTCTGTTTTTAACCCCAAGTGTTGGAAAATCAACTCAGTTGTACCCCAGAGGAAGCAGATGTCACTTATAGCTATGAGCAGCTCCGCTTAAAGTGGTCAATATTAATTGCCTTAATAGAAACTAGATCAAGAAGGGTATTTTACTGAGATACAGTGTAAATGATGCAAATGTCAGGATGACCTTAGTTAGACTGTGAAGCTGAGACAGAGGAGATTTAGGCTGGATGTTAGGAAGAGGTTCTTTACTGGGAAGATGGTCGAGTTCTGAACAGGGTTCCCAGGGAAGTGGTCACAGCGCTGAGCTTGACTGAGTTCAGGAAGCATCTGGATGATGCACTCAGTCCCATGCGTTGGCTTGGCTGGCCCTATGGAGACTGGACTTGGACTTCATGATCCTTATGGAGCCCTTCCAACTCAGGGTATTCTATGATTCTGAGAAGGTTCCTTTTCTGTTACTGGCTGGGTAGCAAAGCAATATATGTTTTGCTTCCTTTTGCTCTTCTAAGTGATAGTATTTTCTTCACATGATTTAATTTTAACCTGTACAAACTTCTCCTTAATATATAGAAGTCTGCATAGCCAAATGGCTGTAAAGATTTTTGATAGTAAGTGTGGTAACTGGCAGGGGTTTTGAGGTTTGCAGAACCATAAACTGCATCAACCACTGAAGTTCACCTACAGGTGTTCGTAGAATCAGAATCTGTTGGGAATACCCTGTGTAAATTCTTATATTCCTGCTCATCTTGGTACCAAGGTCAAAATTTAAATATTTAGTGTCATTTGTATTATTACATCAAAAGGTACATGTGGCTTGCACAGTAAAATTTAAAAATCAGTGCAGTTAAACTGGTTGGTATGGATTTGCACTAAAATAATCTTTAAAAATGTTGCTTTCTGCTGTTTCCATTACTTTATAGGATTTTGATATTTACAGAGGCAGCTTAAATTTCTTATTTCTCTATATATGTGTCTATATAGACACATAAGTAAGTAGTGAAAAGATGTTATCAAAATCTTTTTCCATGAATGGGCAAGTATATGAAAATAAATTAGTTGGTGTTTATGCTGCAGTTCATCTTTCATGGTTCTGCTTTGTCAACAGGATGTCTACTCGAGTCCTTTTGGCCACTCTGTCAATTCCTATAACTCCTGAGAGAACTGATATTGCTCGCCTCCTGGATATGGATGGCATCATTGTTGAGAAACAGCGGCGTCTGGCAACCCTGTTGGGTCTTCAGGCCCCCCCTACACGTGGCAGTCTTATTAACGATATGGTAGGTATTGGTGTTCAGATAAGCAGCTTACACACATCAAGTCCTCTTCAGACCTTCCCAGATACTGATAAATAAATTAGGCATTTAGTCATAATTAGGTGTTTCCAGAGGATGTTTGAATTTCTTGCAGTCATTTGCATGCGTTCCTAAAACTTAAACTCAAGGTTCATTTTACAGTTTACGTTAATTCTTTTTCTGCTACCTCTCCACTTTGCCTTAAAACCACAATTAAAAGCTTCCAAAGTTTACTCATGGAGAAGTGTGGTTTTATTTTGGATGTGGGCCTACATCTTTGTAGTAGGACCTGTGTCTTTGAAGACAACTTATTAAATTGAGGGTGGGCTCTAAACTGAATATTTAACCTCTTGAGTATAAAATTGTTTAAGCATAACTGTTAATGTTGTATTTACTTTGAGATATTTGGATTTTTTTTGTTGACTGTAGGTAAGGTTCAACGTAGTGCAATATGTTGTTCCAGAAGTGAAAGAACTTTACAACTGGCTCGAAGTAGACTTTCACCCGCTCAAGCTATGTAGCCGTGTCAGCAAGGTAAGTTTTTTAGCTCTGTGTGTACAGTAGTTGATCATTACTAGTTGTTTGCTGTTTGAGTATTGGTTTGTGGTAAACACCAGCCAGCTTTTTGTATTGCCAGCCTTTCAATAGTAGGCTTTATTTGCTCAAATTTCATTATGATGATGTAACATCTGATAAGCATAGTGCACCATATTATTGAAATCTAATGAAAATTCATTCAGGTCTCTGGGGGGCTATTCAGAGGGTCCCTGTAAAGGTGCAGAGTTTTGGGAATATACCAGAAGGTCATGTTGGTGGAGGTGATTTTGTATTAAATTTTGTTTTAAGATGCAGAAATGAGAAAACTGTGTGTGTGCACTTGCATATATGTGCAAGTTGGTTGTGTGGCAAGTGCAAAAATATACCAATGACTGCTTGTACTTTTAAAATGTAGAGTATTGGGGGTAAAATAATGTGAAAGATGTTGATATGGTTAATGTAAATTCTGCAGTTGTAGCACATCACGTTCTTTTTTCTTTGATAGTAGAAACAAAGGTATTTGAGGTGCTAAAAAGAGCTTGAAGGTAAATTAGCAGTGTGGTAAATGTTGCCAGTACTGTCAGTCGCCTTCGAACAAAATATGCTAGGTATCCATTGTAAATGAAAGTCTTCTAAAGATACACTTGAGTAAAACAATGTAGTATGTTGACAGAAGTGCTGATGTTTCATGAGCTATAAACAAAAGTATTTAACAACCATGCTTCGTACTTTAATGTTGGAGTTTTTAAGAGTTGATGCAGATAAGAGTAACTTTTCAGAGTTTTGATAGGTTCTGAACTGGGTGAAAGACCAAGCTGAAAAGGAACCTGAACTGCAGCTGTATGTTCCTCACCTGCAGAACAATACTATTCTCCGCCTTCTGCAGCAGGTATGGGTAAAGAAAATGTGCATATCTAAGTTAGAAAATGCTTTGGAAGAACAGAAGTTGGAAACTTCCAAGCTGAAGTAATTTTTTCCATCAAATAGAAGTCTTGCCATTTTGAAATACTTTTTCTGATATATTACCTATGTCTTCAGGTTTATCCATAATTGAGGTACAGCTGTAGAAGCTGTGCCTAATGGTAGTTGCATGAAGTGGTGTAACTGCTTTTTTCATTATACACCTGTGATGTCTTAAATAGTACAAGTAATTCATTGTTTATTAGAACTTTATAGAGTAAGGTCTGGGTGGGATATGTTTGGTTTGGGTTTTTTTATGTGTCTAGGTGTGTTATAAAATGCACATTTCATTGACCTGCTTTCATTACAAGTGACGAGCAGTGTTATTTCTGATGTGCTAAAGAAATAGGTGAAGGCTAATTAGCAGCATAGCTGTACGTAGTTATTGCTGCCAGTCTCCTTCATACAAAGAAGCCATTCATAATGGCATTTCATCTTAGTTAAAGTTCGAATACAGTACAGAAATAAAATCCTGAAAGAGCACTTGTAACTGCATTAATTTGTAGATCTTCATTTATTAATGATTTAATAAGTTAGCTTTAGAGCCTGTACAACAACTTTTATTTCTGGTCTCTCTTTAATGAGGAAAATTCTCTGATGTTTCTGTTCGCATATAGGTGGCCCAGATTTATCAAAGCATTGAGTTTTCTCGCCTGGCTACCCTGGTTCCCTTTGTTGATGCTTTCCAGCTGGAACGTAGTATTGTCGATGCAGCCAGGCATTGTGATTTACAAGTAAGTGCTGTAAAGCAACTTGTGTGAAATGTTGTATGGGTTCATGTGTGTTTCACTGGATGAAAGCTAACTGGTTTATAGTGAACCCAAGGAAGATAATTGATTCTGATAGGTGGAAAATAAACTAGAGTAAATTATTCATGTGAAAATAATAATAACTGATGATTATTTGCATTCTGGTGTGTATTTTTAATTAGGTCAACAACCATTAATATAAGTCCAGTAGAAATAAAAAGTGAAATAAAGGTTGCTGAAACTTGTCCCGTGAGCCCCAGTCATTCAGTCCAGAACATCCTGAAGCAAGTCTGAGTAAACGGGGCTGTGAATTTCTGACTGCAGTATTAGTTGTGCAAGACTGAAGAGCTAGCGGTCACTGATGTTGGGTTTTGTCTAACCAAGCGGTTGAAGTAAGCCACTAATGTCTGAGATGTTTCAGCTGCTGTTGAATCATTGCATCCTTGGTAAAGTGATCTCTGTAGAATGAGTGACTGCCTGGAACGAAACATTTAGGCTGGTGAGGAGATAGGCATAGTTTTCAGTTGAGATCGCTTAGTAATTACCCACTGAGGATTTTAGGTAAAGCTGAATTAATGCATTTAGGTTTACACACAACTTCAGCTTACATTTTAGATGCATTGAAATTGTCTGTCATAGTTGTGATTCTTTCGCTTATTGCCAATGTGGAGGAAGAGGCAAGAGTGATGTGTCTTGCAGTGCCTATTTCATAGAATCATTTTAAGTTCAGCCTCTTCCAGTGATAATATAAAAATCCCCAGAACAACCATAGACAATAATTGTTTTTACAGTGCTCTCTTGCTTCTACTCATTTGGTGTTTTTCATGGTCTAGTGTAGGCAAAACTTTTTTGTTGTTGTTGTTTAGAAAGTAATTTCTACTTAGAGCTTCTGTTGATTCGTATCAGTCACAGGGAGGAGAGTAACAGAGAAATTACCTCTGCAGTGCAAGCCTGTTTCTTCTTGGTGATGTGTGGTTTCCTTTTCCCACAGGTTCGCCTTGATCATACTACCCGGACGCTGAGTTTTGGCTCCGATTTAAATTACAGTACTAGAGAAGATGCTCCGCTAGGCCCTCAGCTGCAAAGCATGCCTTCTGAGCAAATCAGAAATCAACTGACTGCTATGTCCTCAGCTCTGGCTAAGGCTCTTGCAGTCATTAAGCCTCCTCATTTACTGGTAAGTCATTTTAAATCTTCTGAAATTCTGTTGTAGCCCAAGCATGTTGTGTTGTCTGATGTTTATCTATTACCCTCATAAAGCTTTTTGTGATATGGGCTTGTCTGATCAACTGCTTATTGCAGTAATGTTTTCCTTGTAATGGTAATCAGTGTTTCTACTGCTGTCCTCTCTCATCAGATCAAATAATTGGCCTTTGAAGTACTAACGTAGACAAGTGCAATGTAGTATTAATGTATTTATTAATGACAAAGTATCCTCTGCTAAACCATGACAGTCTGATCTAACAGATGTAAATTTTCTGGTTTAGCAAGACAAGTTTTTTTTAAAGTTGTGAGAATGTACTTTAATATTACACCAAGGAGTTGGTTTATCTTTTCTTGACGTAGGAAAGGCGTTGACCTGTTCAAGCATTAACATTGCAAGGATTTGAGTAGGTGGAGATGAGTGCTTTTGTAGGTTTGTTTCTTTTCAGAAGTGTATTGCTCTGGTTTTCAGAGCATTGTGGTAATGATCTCTGTTATAATTTGACAGTAATGATGGGCTGCGTTTATATATACTTGTGGATTAAGTAGAAATCTAAGCTAATAACTTGACACCTTTACCAGAGCTTTTATTTTAATGAAAGTGTTTTCTCAGGTGAGAAGTAGTCAAGCTATTTGTGCTTGTGAAGACAAATATGTCATTCTTAATGCACCCAACTAGTTAGTGTTGGGTCATAACTAAAATCATGTCAAAATGTACACAAGAGCCTGAGTTAAAACTCTTGGTTCTGGCATGTATCAGGTCTAGAATATATCAAATAACACCTTGCCCGTAGATGGGCCTAGAGACCTGGGATTTGTTTTAAATTTTTGCATGCATTTTTGAAAATCCAAGAGCCTGCTTTCTTCATTCTTCCTGGAAAAACTGCTGTTGTGAAGAACCTGGAATGTAACTTCATAGTGGAATCTAAAAACACGAACAAAAGATCTCGGAACTCAAGAACTGACCTGTCCTTGTCACTCCCTGTTCTCTTCCCGGGGGCTGTTGGCTTCAAGGTCACCGATGAGCTCACATTTCAGGTTCTCCAGATCCCTTTGGAGCAAGGTGTAAATCACTCTCCAGCATGCTTTGGTTGTGGCAAGTTAAATCTTCTCCTCTCTTAAAAGAGCAGTGGTAATTTTTCCTTTTGTGTTATGTTTATGAAAAGTATCACAGCAAACAGCAAATAATTTTACCATATGGAAAAAGGCTAATAGCAAGATGTCCTTGTTAGATTCTTTATGTGAATTAAAACACTTAAGTAATATTCCTAAAGTACAGACATACAAAGTAGGACTGCATTGTGACAGCTAATGCTGGCTGGCTTATGTTGCCTTGAACGTGTATTAGCTGTTTTACAGTGTTTAAGATAAAAATACTTAATCTAAAAAAAATCTAAAAATTCGAAGTTTTTCATTTTTATGTTTCTGGAACCTCCATTTGTCTTTAAATGCTTGCAGATCTGCACCAAACTATGGATGTTTCAGTGTTGTTGTTGACTGCCCTAGAAGTGACAGATGACTAAAAATACCTCTGAGCTAGCTCACATTTCAAGAGCAGCATGACTGGGGAGCGTAGTGAGCTGATGGGGCTGCAGTGTTTTGCTGCTTGCTGGAGTGATTAAAAGAGGCAGCTCTGAGCTGGCACATTTGTATTTCTTCAAGTGTGCAGTGTGAATGTCTAAAAAAAAAATGTGTAGGTACTAAATGGTATGGAGGTGATAAAATGGTAGGGAGGTGAAAAGGCTGCTTAAAGAATAGTCTGTGATAACCTCTAGGGTTTTGTATAGTTTTATTAAATGTTTTTATACACAATGTTTATATGTAATTTGTTGATTGCAGATAGTGTTCAGTAGGATATTTTTCTGTTATGTTAATGTGTTTGGAAAAAAGCAAAATCTTAAATACAAGGGAGCTTTGGGTAGAATACAGTGCGTGCTGTGCTTGCTAACACATGCAGACACAAGATTTCCTCCTTCAGTTAGTCTTCAATATCAGTAACATATGGGTGTGCAATATTTTTTGACAGAAAACTGAAACTATCATATTGAAGATGTGTTTCAGAATATTGTCTTTGTAAAAGACAACGTTCTCCATGAGCACATGGTTCTAGATGGTTGATACTACCCCTTGTATTCCTCTTGGATGAGTGATTAGATTTGCCAGTACAGATGTATTTCCATGCAGTTGGCAAGTTTGGAGAACAAAACTAACTTTGAGTTATTTTGAGAAACCTTTGCTTTCTGCCTTTGATGTGCTTTCTGCCTTTTTAAAGAGATGTTGTCTACATCTTTGTCTTGTTCTTAAATTCAGCAAGAGAAGGAGGAACAACATCAGCTGGCAGTCACTGCCTTCTTAAAAAATTCAAGGAAGGAGCATCAGCGTATTCTTGCACGCCGTCAAACTATAGAGGAAAGAAAAGAGCGCCTTGAAAGTTTGAATATTCAGCGTGAAAAAGAAGAATTGGAGCAACGTGAAGCAGAGTTACAGAAGGTCCGGAAAGCTGAAGAGGAGAGACTGCGCCAGGAGGCGAAGGAAAGAGAGAAGGAGCGTATTCTGCAAGAACATGAACAGATCAAGAAGAAGACTGTTCGTGAGCGCTTGGAGCAGATTAAGAAGACTGAACTGGGAGCCAAAGCATTTAAAGATATTGATATTGAGGTACACAACTTACTGTTGAAGTTTGAGGGGGTTTTTTAGTGCTTTCAGTGTTACACTGCTAGGCTGTTGGGATTTCACAGCTTTACTGTTTCTGTACTGTAACTGGTCATACAGCCTCTCTTAAATGTGAAGCAATTTGACATTTAAGAATTTTAATTTGCTCAACTGTGTAAGCAGACCTTAGTACTGAGTTAACAGTAGGACCTTTTTTACCTGGAGGAATGAGTTCCAGCTGGTATTTGTTTATTTTCCCCCATGTTTCTTAAACAGTATAAGAAATACAAAATGGACTTGCAGATCCAATTTTCTAGCACCTGGAATATGTTTCAATTAAAAAAATCAAGAAACAAATGCTTTAAGAGAGTTTAGGAAAAAAAAAAAGGTTACCCAGAAGAGAGGAGAAGAAACAGAAATGTTTCTGAGGCAAATTAGTTTAAAAGTTGAGGAGAATGCAGAGAAGCTTGCATAAATAAATAAATAAACCACATTTGTAACTGAAAAGTGTTCATTTTGTATTGATAAATTTACTTGGTTGTAGGATCTTGAAGAATTGGATCCTGACTTCATTATGGCTAAGCAAGTTGAACAGCTTGAAAAAGAAAAGAAAGAACTCCAGGAGCGTCTGAAGAATCAGGAGAAAAAGGTACGAAGTAGGAAGGGTATGAACCCATGTCTTTACAGTACTTGGCTTAGTGATTGTGAACTCCTCTATTGAGATAGGTATATATGCTCACATACATAGTATCAGTGTTGAAAATGTTACTCTATGAAACTAAGAAAGGCAAATGTGGTAAAAAGCTACTGAGTTTCTAATATCAGTGCACAAATCTGTCCTAATTAATGGAGTTCAGAAGCCTTGTAACTGGAAAATATTCAGAGAAGATTAAATGCTCACAGAAGGTGAGACTATTACAGAGAAGTCAAACTTAATTAGCTGAATTAGTTCTCACAGGCAATTCCACTACTACATTCTATTTACTAGAGCCCTTGTAGATGGCAGAATAGGATATGCTTGAAATTGAGTGTTTTTGAAAGTGAGAGGAACATGTTGTTATAGTAAATAGAAATATATAACCTGGGCAAGGTGAAACTCACTCAAGAATACTGACAGTTTTCAAGAATGAAACAGAGGATATACGATAGAGTTGGTAATTCAGTTAACTTCAAACTGGCTTGGTACTAGAAGGGGGTAAGGCAAAAAAGGTTCCAGTGAGGATCTTTTATGCTGCAGGCCTGTAAACCTGATGCTTCTACTCGGCAAAGTAGCAGAAAATACCTTGGACAGTCAAATTAGTAATCACCTGGATGAATATGACCTACCTGAAAAGGTCAGCACAGGTTCTACAAAAGAATTTTATGCCAAGACCTCCTCTTGGAGTGGTCTGAAACTGTCAAAACAAACGTAGGAGTAAGGATGGTCTGGTTGGCATAATGAAGTTGGATTTTCCAAAACTACTTCACCAAAGAAGGCTTATCAGCTGTGGGTTGAAAGGTGGGATCTTTGGACGAAGTTCAGTGTACATAGATGTAAAATACTTGGTGTAGGGAGACTGGAAAAAAACCTCCCAATCATTAGCGTTATACGATAGGCTCCAAACTTAACATTCTCAGTTTGCAATGAGAACTTGGTGGTTCTGCATCTTGAGTGCTGTGCACAGTGCTAGTCTCTATCAAAGAGCATGTGGTTGAACTGGAAGTCTTAAGAGTAGGCCTGCAAGAATTACCAGTGGGTTGGCTTCTCTGTGAGAAATGTCTGTGTGACTAGGTACTGGTATGTGTGAGAGACTGAGGATGTGGTAGCAATCTGTAAGACTCTACATGTTGTAACAGGTGACAACTGGAGCAGTTGTTCTCTACAAGGAATAGTGAACTAGGAGGAGCCACATTCAGAACCTTTTTGTAGGTAGGATGTGGGTCTTTGTGCTGGGAACCATTGACACACAGGACTTCTGTTGTTGAATGTGAAATCCTTCTTCTGAGTTCAGAAGGGCAAGAGAAAAATACCTGCTAAATAAAAAACACTTGACACAGGGAGTACTGGGAGCTGAAAGTGGATGATGCTGAGGGAGTATTGTGTTTATGCCTGTCTCTGTTATTATATCCTTGCCTAGGAGTACATAGAGGCAGATTCTTTGTTACATGGACCTTTGATGTGGTCCAACATGGTTGTTCTTACCTAACAATAATATCTGGAGACTTCTCCAATGTATCTGATATATTGGGGCTTTCTTTGGAATGCTGATGAGTCTTCCAGATTTGTTCTTTGCAATATGACATGCTAAAGGTATGTTATCTTTATTTAGATTGACTATTTTGAAAGAGCAAAGCGCTTAGAAGAAATTCCCTTAATAAAGACTGCATACGAGGAACAAAGAGTGCATGATATGGAGCTGTGGGAGCAACAGGAAGAAGAAAGGGTAAGAATTTTTTGTGCATATGATAAAATCCATTAGCAGTGAATGAAAAATAGTGGGGTTTACACTGTTTTGCACTGCTTTCCTCAGCTCATTCGAGGGGACGAGAGGCATAAATTGATATGAAGAGTGAAAGGTTAGCTTCTCAATTCCATTGTGCTAGCGGACAGCAGTATATTCTGTCTGGGACCTGAAAGAGGAAAAGAGAATCTTTGTTTCTAGTGGCTGGGGTAGATTGAATGCAAACATAAAAAGTATTACAAAGTAAAATCTTACTATATATTATCTATTTTTAGATCACCACTTTGCAGTTGGAGCGCGAGAAAGCCCTTGAGCATAAGAACAGACTCTCAAGAATGTTGGAGGATAGAGATTTATTTGAAGACAGGCTCAAAGCATCCCGACGAACAGTGTATGAGGTACGCGAGTATGGTATTGAAATAAAATATCCTCTTAAAGCAAGGAGATAAACTTGTCACCCAGTGATTCTTCATGAAAGCTAGAAACAAATTAGCAGAACAGCTCAGAATTATTGAATTGTTTTTCTGCTTTGATTAAAATATTCTTGCATTAGTTCCTACATATTATCACAAATTCTGACAACTTCTGGAATAGCTTACATGGAAAATAAAAAGTAAGTTATTCATTTCAATAAAGCTATTACTAAGAGATCATTTGGTATCATGTTATCAGTATTAAGACAGCTGTATCTGTACAAGCACTTGGATTTACTGTTGAGATGGAGTAATACTGACAATAGTAATGAAGCCAAGAAATAGATAATTGTTTTTGTAATATTTTTGAATCTGGAAATTATTTTAAAAGTCAAGTATCTGGAATCTGAAGTATTTGCTGAGGCCGTTCATAGCTTTGATTATTTGGCTGTGTGGCAGTAAGAACTGGTTTGGAAAAACAAAGACAAAACAAAAAAGACAAAAAAGTATTATTTTAAAATAATACCTTAAGTTAGCTGCGTATTTCTTTTCAACAAAACAGGTAATTTTAGGTAATTTAGTTTAGATACAGGTAAATTATTAGGTAATTACTTTCCCAAAAACACAGGAGAAGAACGAAAATGGTGTGTGCTGATTGTCTGTCTTCTGAGTAGGAGTCTATTCCCTTGTGCAAAATTTATGGCGGAAGAGGTTGAAATGGCCGACAACTGTTTTACAGTGGAGCAAAGTTAATATGTTGCAGTTGGTTTGTGTTCCTGTGCAACTTTATTTAGCAATTTGTGTAACTCTCTAGCTTTTAAATGTTACACTTCTGGTGTTTTCAGGTGAGTTCTTTGTGTTTCAGGACAAACTGAATCAGTTCCAGGAACGGTTAGCGGAAGAGAGGCGCAATCGTCTGGAGGAACGCAAGAGACAACGCAAAGAAGAGAGGCGCATTACCTACTATAGAGAGAAGGAGGAAGAAGAACAAAGATTACGAGAAGAACAGCTGCTTAAAGGTAGTGAGAACACGATTGTTTATCCTTTGTGTCCGTGACCCATTCCAGATGTGTCCACAACTTCACAATACTGGACTAGATTTTTTTGTTTAGTTTAAGTTCTGTCTGCTTGGTTTTGTACATCTTAAGTGAGAATAGAGAGGGAATGTCTGGTAGCCCATTTCAGGGCTGTAGAAGAGATAATAGGCATCCTGGTTCATCCACCAAGTGACAAACAGGATAGAAATTTACCTGGTGGATGAAGTTTTTATATATTGGAGTTCATAGTCATGCAATACTTCAAAAAACAAACAAACCCTAAGCAGTTTTAAACATCAGGTGTCTGACACTGCAAGCTGATTACTTGATGTGGTTACTGATATTTTAGCTGGCTCGCTTATCATCTGTACATCAGATTAATATATGGGTATTGAAACTCTTTGCTGGGTGTTGTTTGAGATGTCACATTAATGAGTACGTTAGGGTGCTTTTGAATTCTAATACTTCCAGAAAACAGGTTCTGTGGTTAGATAAACACATCCTCTGAAATGCTTGGATCTTTTCTTTTTTCCTTAAATCAAAGGGGAGAGCTTGTATTTAGTAACTTTTCTGTGGATGCAGCCAAGTCATGGAATTTATATTGGTAATGTGTTCTGTTTATGTTTGCAATTCTAGAGCGTGAGGAAAAGGAACGAATTGAGCGTGAGAAGCGTGAGCAGGAACAGCGTGAATACCAGGAACGTGTCAAAAAACTAGAAGAACTGGAAAAGAAAAAACGTCAGAGAGAAATGGAGATAGAAGAGAGAGAGCGTCGTCGAGAAGAGGAAAGGAGAGGCCTGGATGACCCATTTTCAAGAAAGGTAGGTAATGCTTCCAGGCCTGGGGATTTTTTTTATTATTTTTTATTTTTATTTTATTTTTTGGACTGTTGTTTTTTCTGTAGGTTATTTGGAAGAATATGGTAGCATTGCAAAATGTGAGGTTAATTTGTTTTTAAGTTACAGTACAAGTCGCTAAGTTAATAGCTATTGTCACTTAGTTTCAGCTCACGGTCAGGCTCTAGAATCCCAGTCCAACAGAAAACAAAGTGAAAGCTATTTGCAAATAAACATTTAATGATTTATCATTATTTAATGATGCAACCCACTGTGCTCCCACTTTTTTATAGCTTATCAATGAGACTGTGGCCATCATCTTTGTTCAGTATGTACTTCATAGAGTAATGCTGTGAATATAAGTGATTGGAGCTTATATAAAGTATTTTGAGTCAGGTTAATGATTATCCCCGGTACTTTTCAAATAAGGGGTACTCCTAGCTGTGGGCAGTCAGTTATTTGGAAAAGCTGACTCAGGTTCTGAGAGAGTTCTGTACTTGAAAAATGATATTTGTAGTTTTGTGACTCTTTGCTCACCCTGGTTTGTTGGGGTCATTTGAAAAGTGCATAAGTAGACGCTCACGGAGCAGTGGATATGTAAGGTCTTGCGCAGCCTGTGTATGTCCCCATGCTTAAGCGCAGTCTGTGACAGTTAAAAGCACTTCTCAAAGAACAGTTTAAAACTAGAATACTCTTCTATAAAGAGGTTGTGTGATTATGTGAAGTTGGGTAATTCATAGACTCCAAGACTAGTTTGGGTGGGAAAGTGCTCTGACTGCATCTGAGCAACGTGTGTGAATCGCAAATACCTCGCCTGTTCTACGCATTGAGGTATCCAGAAGAAAACAGTCTCTGCTACGGAGAGTTTTCAGCTTGTTCAGTTAGATTTTCTAATCTGATTAGAAAGCACAAAAACAATGAAGTGTTTGGGTTTTTTTTTTTTTAATTCATTCGTACTGTCATTAAGCAGCAGGCGAGTGAAACTTCACACAGTTTCAAAGTGGAAAGACAGAAACTCTATTTTCTTGGAAACAGAGTGGAATCTCTCTTCTGTGTTGACAGGTAGTAGCTGTGGCTCACTTGTTGATACTCTTCATAACCTTTTTCTTGTATATATCCTACTTTACTAGTAAAGTATGTGTCACAAAGCTGACCATATTGGTTTTTAAACTCTGGCAGAAAAAGACATCAGTTAAGACCATACTTAAGTTATTCAAATTCCTGGTAGTTCGGTATTCTCTACAGTGTAACAAATGACGTTTTAACGGCTCAATATCCTCTGAAATTAGTAAATTACATGTAAATTTGTTTATTTTAAAGTATTCAGAGAGCATGTTTGTTGTTTCATTTGACATGCAGGAATCTCGTTGGGGTGACAGGGAGTCTGAAAGTTCCTGGAGAAGAGGTGGTGAGACAGAATCTGAGTGGCGACGAGCACCTGCGGAAAGGTAACTGTTATGTTGCTAAGCACCCATTGTATTGGACTCAAAATGTGTAGGGGTTTTGGATAGGGTTTGAGTACAGTTGTAGAAAATCAGATCTTTACATTTGTCCATCCCTCTGCTCCACAACAGGATGAGCTAGAATATTTCTAACAACTTGTAGTTCTTAAAAGCCTGTGCTGATGGAGATACAACTGCTTGTTCCAGTTGACAGTATGTTTTATAGCTTAATTAGCCTTCCAGATAGATTTAGTGTGGTTTTTTTTAATATATAAATGCTTATCCTTAATTTCCAGTGCAGCAATTTAAATCCATTACAGCTTACTCTGACTCCAGAGGAAGAAAATTAGTTTACCCTTTCCCGCTCTCGTAATTTCTTCTAACTATTGCAGTAATATGATATCTTGATAAACAAAATAGTCTTTCAGGCTTTCCTTAGAGCTGTGTTGTCATTCTTGGTAGTGATCCACTTTCTCCTGAATTGCAAAATCAAAAATTAATTGACAATCCTGGTTGAAGCCTTTAACTATTAAGATATCAAATAAGTGTTTAATGCATCTGTTTGTCTGCTTCAATGTGGTTTTTTATTTTTTTCCCCACAGAGAATTGTAGAAGTGACTCAGACTCATAGTAATTTTTTAATCATTACTGCATGGTTTTTCTGATCAGGTGTTGTCTTTGTCATTTCTCATTCAAATTTTGTAGAAATTGAGCCGAGTGACTGCCTAGGAGCTACAATTAGGCATATTTTGGATTATTATGTTGCATGTTTGATGAAACCTTTTAGTAAAAGGAATACACTGAGCAGTCAAAGTTAGTACCTCGATGGAATTTTAAGTAAAGTGATATTTCTCAGCTATTTCTTCTTGTGTAACTTAGGAAATAACAAAGTAAATAGGTTGGTGCTCAGACGTAATTTCAGAGGAAAGTGTAATTCTGCCTTTAGTAGCCCCTCCATTGTATTACTGCTGTAAAGAAGGGAAAATCTGTTGGATGCAAATTCAGCACTACCAACCCAACTCTGAACAGAGTAATTCCAAAACGTAGTTCTGAAGTGAAGAGATACAGGCTGTAAGACAGAGGACAGAGCATTAGATGTAAATTGTATATGGCTGTGTCTTTAATTACAAGCTGGCTGTATCCATTAAAATTACTAGTGCAAGGACAGAAGCTTATAAAATGTGACTCAGAGACAATTTCTGATGGAAATGGCCCAGTCCTGGTGTACGTGTCATGTTGCTATACAGGTCCTTACAGTCACGGAACAGCCAGTTCTGCGTTGCAGCAAAACTCAGAAGCTGTTTGACTTGGGATTTCAGTAAACTTGGAAACTGGGAGTTAGGAGTCCTAAGGGGGAAAGGAAAACAAAAGCTGAAATACAAACACTAAAGTTGTCAAATGAGGAGAAAAATTTTAAAACCTGCAAGTAATTGTTAAAAAATTACAGTAGTAATAGTTTAAAAGTAATAGTTCAAAATAGATTTAAAAATGCTGAAGCCCGGAAACAGTGCTTAAGTATGAATGAATGAAGTGCTTGTGGACTTCATAACCATTTCTCTACATGTATCTTACATCAAATTAATCAGAATTTTCCAAAGAGATTATCCAATTTGAGGCTAAATAGAAGTTAACAATCTCCTTGTCTTCTTTTTCTCTCATGGGAGTTGCATTCTCCCTCACTCTTTCAAAACTAGGAAACACGCTGCTCACAATTTCTTTATAAATTCTTAACATGCCAAGTTGTCACAAACTGTCGCCTCCTTGTTGTCACCTCTTGAAGTCCTACATCTGTTGTTTTGTAGCAAGTCATTGCTGTTCTTTTGTTTACATTTAGTATCATAGTAGATTTCTAAACCTGTGGTGGGGTTTGGTTTGGTTTTGATTTTATTTTTTGCATGTCTGAGATTCAACCTTAGTGCAGCTTTTCTGCCAAGAAGCAGGTACCAGTACATCTCTGTGATTTACTATTGCTTGTTTCTTTTTATTACTGAAGAACTAGTTAGGAGGGTTAATTTCTTGACATTAAGAAATAAATCTGGTGACAAAGCCAACGTTTATGGTCAAAATGTGCGTGTAAAATCCATAGTCATTAAACTAAAGGTGTGTCCAGAGAAGTGACGAGAGCAGAAGGCTCTAACTGTCATTCATCAGGCTCTGATCTCTTCAGCACTGCACATACCTAATACAAACATATTTCAAAGATGAACCAATGTCTCGGTGGCTCAAGGAAGATTCTCCCCAAGTCTGTACTTAGCACATGTGAAGATCCTGTGCAAGCACCGAGAGCTTGCCAGAGCTTGGCACACTCCACTTGCTGTCAGGCAGCAGCAGTGGGCTGAGTCAGTGAGTTTACTATGTTGTCCTGCTCATCTAGTTGTGGGTGCCTGTCAGTGCCAGTGTTGCCAGTCTGTTCAGCTGGAACTGTACCAAAGCATACAAAACTAGGGATGGTGCCATAGGGTTGATGCACATGAACAACGGGTTGTGGGTTTATCGGTGCTTGTTATTTGAGACTTGGCTCAAGTTTGACAAATTAGAAGTGAGACCTCTTCTCTGTTGTGTTGCATCAGATAACCAGTGGGAATGTAGCTGCCCCTTCCAGCTGTAGCTTTGAAGGCGCTAACAAACGGTTCTGAAGCTGTAAGGATGGTAACCTACCTCTAACCCATAGCAGTGCAGGCAGTTGGAATGTGTGCATTTGAAAACTGCAAGCTCTGTAAATGCTTTTGCAGCCACATGTCTTGTGGATACATTCAGAAATGGCCTTTAGGGGTTTGATACCGTTGATACTATTTGATAACATTGTAAAGCTTTCCTGGATGTCAACTTCTCCTTTTTGCTCATTCCCTGTGGTTTTATAGAGAGTGGCGGCGAGGAGAAGCAAGAGATGATGAAAGACCTTTCCGACGAGGCGATGATGTGCCCCGACGAGGGGATGATCTGCCCCGACGCGGTGCTGCAGAGGAAAAGGAACGTCCTATGGAATCAACAGAGGACAGGCCACCCAGGCGTGAAGGGGATGAGGACAGGCCACCCAGGCGTGAAGGAGATGAGGACAGGCCACCCAGGCGTGGATTGGATGAGGACAGGCCACCCAGGCGTGGATTGGATGATGATAGGGGAAGCTGGCGGGCTGCTGATGATGACAGGGGCCCCAGGCGT
>VXBZ01011332.1:409750-432703 GCA_013399135.1 Heliornis fulica | reverse complement strand
GTGTCCGGTCCGGATCCGGATCCTGACCGTGTCCGTGTCTGGATCTGGATTGTTTCTGGTCCGTGTTGGGTCCGTGTCTGGGTCCGGATCGTGTCCGTGTCTGGGTCTAGACTGGGTGCAGTCTGTGTCCGGTCCATATCCGTGTCCAGTTCGTGTCTGTTCCATGTCTGGATCTGGATCGTGTCTGGTCCATGTCAGTGCCCATGTCTGGTTTGTGTCCGTGTCCGGTCTGTGTCCATGTCCCAAACCATCGAGACCCGGCTGTGGAGCGGGAACACCGCGGGCAGATCACGGAGCAGTCCATGTGGGTCAGATCGGCCCTGCCCAGCCCCGCTGGTGAAGAGTGGAGCTGCTCAGAGCACGGCCAGTTCTTGTCTGTGTTCTGCAGAGCCACGCGAGGATGAAACGCGGGTGGTACTGTGCAGCCCCATGCAGAAAGCTCACTAAGGGCAACAGGTGCCATCCTGTGGGGGCTGGAAGCTCTGTGGGGCAGAGGGGCTACTTCTCTGGAGCCCTCTTTGGCCATGGGCTTGGCTGACTTCATCTGAAGCTAATCAAAGTTTGGGCTTGGGTCTCAGGTAGGTTCACATGCTCACTTGAGTGCTGCTCGGATGTGTGGAACCGCTCTGGTAGGCTGAACCCCGAAAGGGAGGGGGTTGACCTACACTATGAGTGGTGGGTGCACATGGAGGGTGCTATGCGAGGGACCCCGGGCAGCAGGATGGGCATGTTCGACCCCCAGCACCCACTCAGTGAGTCTGAGGAGTCCAGGTTTCCGTGGACCAGCTCTCGCCCTCTCGCTGGTGCTTGCAGAGCAGGTGGACACAGGGCCGTGGCGGGGAGATGCAAGTCCCCTTCCCTGCCCCTGATGACTCCCACACACTCTGGTCCCCCAGAAACCAGATCTTCCTCCAGGAAGCTTCATGTGCACTGGTGAGAGGAGCTAAAAACACAGCCACAATTAAAAATCCTATTCATTTCCACCCCCTGGTAAGAGCTGCTGGGCTGTATGTAGTGGGTGGAGTTCTGTCAGTAGTAAATCTGCCTCCCCTTTGCACAGCCTTGATTTGTAGGTCTGACAGGCGCTCCCCTCACAGGTGAAGCAGCTGTACAACATGGCTGGTGTGCAGCTGAAGTTGGCAGGTTTCCTAAGCTCAGGTACCAGGAACACCTCTCGAGGGGCTGTCTGCAACAGGGCTTGAGACGCTTCTCCAGCCACCTGACCTCTGGGGTCCCTTCTATGATTCTAGAATCATAGAATTCTATGATTCTATGATTCCATGATTCCATGATTCTATGATTCCATGATTCTATGAACACGGATGGACAGCCTGGTTTTCACGAGGGGTGAGCACCCGCAGGGGAATGGCAGAGGTGACAGATGGGTGAAACAGCGCAGGGCGATCAGTCAGAGTGGCCGAGATTCACATCCTGGGGTGGTTGTTGTTGCTTATCTTCTGCTCTAGACATTTTAAAAGGAAATCTTGGAGAGTGAATGATTTCAAATCACTTCATGCTGTAACAGTGTAAGTGGCACAAGCAGAGAGGAAACTCATCCTGTTTCCCTTGCTGTTAACTCAAAAAGTGATGAAGAACGCAGAGCAGCATAAAAACTATCCGGCTTGAGAACTACCGTGAAGGATAGATGCCCATCACCAGCACTGCAGTAACAACACCCTCTGTTTGACTGACAGCTCTGGCAGGGCTCGTGTGTCTCGGCAACCTGAGTGTACAAAGTATGTTGCTAAAGCTATTTTGCTGCTTTCCCCATCCAGACATTTGCAAACAGCCCCTCACATTCTAGGTGTCGAGCAAAGACCCGGCAGCTTGACTCAGGCAGAGTCTCTGCAGAGCTGTCGGGAGTCATCAGACTTCAACTAATCTCTCAGAGGCTCGTTGGGTAGGGGTTGAGTAGGGAATGCTGCTGTTGACATTGGAACAAGTTGATGTCTTGGTGAAACTCTTTGATGAGATAGTTTCAAACGGTAAACAAAAAATAGGGTCAAGAGCTGCTAATGGCTGAGTAGCTGCTTCTGGGAAGGATGCGGATTGACGTCTTGGTGTTCTTGGAAAATGTTTTTTTCACTTGAAATGTTGAGAACTGCCTGAAAAACTACTGCTTTGTCCTCAACTGGAGGTTGGGACTATTTCTTACTCTAGTCCAAACTACCCTTTTGGCAACCCTTTGACAGCATTAGACCACAGCTGTCTTGGTGGCGTGAGTTTTTGTGGCAAGGCTGCACAGCAACCCTGGAGAGCAATCGCTGGAGCAGAAGTGCCAAACAGCTGTTGGCGCTGTGAATTCAGCACCACGGGCCAAACTCTGCCCAGCGGAGGGGAAAGTTTTCCTCAGTCCCTCAGAGCAGCGAGAAGCCACATTGAAAGTCACACACTGAAACAGTTTTGAGTGCAGGAAGCCATTGAATCTNTATATCTATATCTATGAAAATTGTATATATCATCATAGAATCTCTTGGGATGGAAGATACATTTAAGATCCTTGATCCACAGCCTGACCCTGCCTAGTCCACCTCTAGATCATGTCCTTCAGCACATCATCTACTCGCCTTTTAAATACCTCCATATGAAATCTATGGGGCTGTACAGCCGTGGCAGTGGACACCAGTGTACCTGCTCCTGGACAAAGCTGTGGTGGTCTGGATGCACCATGAGTGCAGCATCCCAGGGCATCACTGCCTGCCCAGGAAGCCTCCAAAACCCTCGGGGCCAAAGCAACAAGGTGCTGCTGTCGCACACGCCAACAGCAAGCAGGTCAGCGAGGTCTTTGTGTAGGGTTGGGGGGAAGATGCTGCCTTCATATTGAAGGAAAAATGATCTAACAAGTCATTTAACAAGAATGATAGAAGGATTTAAGCACTGGGGGGTTGAGTGCATGCAGGACAGCTGTCAAGTTTAGAGAGGAGATTAGCAGTTCATTTGAGAGATACATGAGGAAAAAGAGCTTACTCCGGGGGGCTGTTCTCTCCCTTGAGGCTGGGGAGGATTTAGTGTCTGCGAGCGGTGATGTATTGTGCATGTTATAAAGCTTGCCATCCCAGCAGCTTTGACATGTTCCAGCTTTTCTTTAAAACCCCTGTGGATGTTAAAGTGACTTTTATTTAACATGGGAGATGTTGACAAGCTCCCCCAGGAGGCTGGCGAGCTCTCAAAAGGGTCTTTTAAAATATTAGCTTCACCGCCACTTTTAGATGCGGGTTGTTTTTTTTCTCCTCTGGACTATCAAGGGGTGGCTTGTTTCTGACAGCACCAGAAATACATTAGGTGTCTGCTGACGCAGAAACACATGCTCTGTGCTGGTTGGACTCCCAGCCTAGTGTTCAGGGATCTTATCTAAAGCTTTTTGGCTTAACAGATGATGCTCGTGTGTGTTTGGAAAGCTGATGTTTATAGCACAGAGAGATCCTTCTGTTCAGAAGATTGGAAGCAGCTGGTGGGACTAACATGGGGTGAGTTAGGTTTCAGCAGAGGACACAGAGACAAATCATGAAAGCACAGCTTCAGCTTGGAGTCTGAGGCTCTGGCTGTGATGTTTGATGTGCCTGTGGGATAACAGCTTTCCCCACTCTTTCCCAACTAGAAAGGGAGAGGTGCACAAGGGCTTGTGCTCTAAGTACACGTGTGGTGGCTGTGCTGGTGAGGGGCTCTGGGGAGGAAGCCCCAGCTCCCCATCAGAAGGTGAGGAGCCCCTGGGCACGGCGGCTCCCAGGTGTTGGGGAAAGGAGGGCTTGAGCTGGCATGGAGGTAAGAAATGTAATGAAATTACTCTAGCCCATTTTAACTGGTAAAAATGCACTGGGGTGAGGATTAGGGAAGTAGAAGCCAGCTGTGAAATACCACTTTGGCTTTGGGAATCCTTCTTTGAAGATGTGCTTTTGCTTTTGTGATGTGGAGGCAGCTGATCCTTCAAGGAGATGAAAATCTGATTGCACAGGAGGCAGCAGTGATCTCTGACCCATAATTCTGCGTAGACAAACAGGTGTTTCTGTACCAGGGTGTCAGACTTCTCTATGGTGTAGACCACAAGTTTTACACATCACGCTGGAGGCAGGAGTGACTGTCCAGATCCGTTGTCTTCAGCTGTTTTGGAGTTACACGACAGTCCTCAGGGAACTGCAGGAAATGTTTATTTGGGCAAACAGAGCTGGTGGGGAACATCATGTATTTTTAGCTGGCTTTTAATCTGATTCAGCCATCTAAAATGCAGAGCAGCACGCAGCAGTAGCCAGCTCTCTAAGAACTGCCACTCTGCCTCTGCGCGCAGACAACTGGAAAAAAGCTGAGAGGAAAAAAATGAAGGTGCTTCCCAAAGTACATCAGGGCCTGGACAAGAGACAGCAGGATGTCAGTCTCTGTTTCATGGGTGTAAAACTGAATTGAATAATCCTGTTCAACTGCAGGCTTTGATAAATTACTCCAGTTGAAAGACCTGGAGTAAAACGCTGAAGAGCCACCTCAAATCTGGGCGCTGTACAAGCTGAGCTTTGGGTAGCATGGAGAATCCAAGTAATTGTGATGTTGTAGCACAAGGTTGTAGGGGCAAATGAAGTGGGGCTCTTCTTGACTGTTGGGTGCTTGATTTTCCAGCAAAATGACTCCCTTTTCCCTATTTTGTTGTATCTTGAGCATCTTCTGCATCCCCTATGGCTTGAACTGTAGCCGTAGGCATGCGTGGGTGCAGCGTGGGAGCTGCGAGGCGACAGCTGAGCCCTCTCCAGGGCTGACAGCAAATAAGAGGAAAATGGACCTTTTTGAGGGCTGACAGTGCAGAGAGGAGAGAAATTCATTTTCCTCTCCCCCAGAAAAGTTTGTAAGCTGAAGCTGAGCTCGTTTTCAGGAGGCAAAGTGTTTTCTGCACACAGACCTTCTTAACTCTTCAAATGCAGAGCGCTGCTGAAAGCGGTGGAAATAGCTCTGAAAAAAAAAAATGAATCCATTACAAGACTATTTCTACAATCAGAATCGTATCCACTTTAAGTATTGTGGCTGATAAAGAGCTCTCAGCCCTTTCATCATCCCTTGTGAATGCCTGGAATGTAAAGGAGAATGTAGAGGTCGTAGAGGACCAGACAGGGGTTTGACTTGCCCATCCAAACTGCCGCAGAACAAAAATACAAGCCAAGAATCAAATGGTTATCAGCAGAACCATATTTTTCCTGAGGATATAGTAAGTCACATTAATATCTCATGGAGGAGAATGTCAGAGAGGCAAAGAAATTCATATATAGTTTATGAGAAAATCAAACAGTTTTAATGAAAACTGAAAGGGCTTTTTGTTTAAGAACAATTTGTGTTTATGCATGTATTTAATACATAATAGTATAATAAATGCTATAAGCTTTTCAGTTGCTAAATGTCAAATGAGGTTCCCCTCTTAGAGCAGATCAGACTCATGTGGAAAGTCAAAACTGGGTTCTTCTGTAAAGGTCCCGTGAGCCTGAAATAGTGCAGAAAAGCGTGAATTTTACAGTTTTATAATGAATGAAATCAAACTATATGGTTTTTGGACTTTATTGTTATTGGATATCTCAAACTCAAGTTGAAGTGACCAGGGCAGGATGGGTGTTTGAGGACCAACAGCTCTCTGATCCCTGCTGGGCTGCTCAACCGCAGCCGACGTGACTGTGCCCACTGACACCAGCCTGTGACCCAGCCTGTGTGTTTTGAAACACCAAGGTTGAAACCCTGTCTGTCTCTGCCACAGACAGAGTTTCATCTTTGGAGCTTATAGAGGCTGGCAGGTGATTATCACACAGCTCTGTCCGAGCCTGCCCCAGCAGCTGTGTGGTGGAGAGCCATGCTGCCAGTTCCCCTTGGAGGGTCTGGAATCTCGAAGGTTTCACACATCTGAGTTTGAAGTGTCGGTCGGCTTCACCTGCATGTAATGCTGTTTCACGCTTTCTTTCAACTCCAGGGTAATAATAAATGAAACCCCAGTTCTGCAAACACTAAAGTACGTGATTCCCATTACAGACCTTACTCCAAAACCTGCAGCTTTTCTCAAAGGTGGCAGTTTCTGTTAGACCTCAGGGCACTGCATGAGAAGCACAGAGATATTATCATGGTCTAAGGGTAGACTTGGTGGCAGTAGGTTAATGGTTGGACTGGATGATCTTAGGGTTCATTTCCAGCCTTAAAAGATTCTATGATTCTATGATTCTGTGGTTATGGTGACTTGCAAGGCAGAGTGAAGTCCTGTTCCGTTGGTATTGGTGACGAACCTCCTGCTTCCTTCAAGGGGTTTGGCCAAGGCTTCACGTGCTGACTGCATCACGTGCTGCCTGTGCTTTCTTGTTTCCCAAGCAGGGTCATGCAAGCAGAAGGCCAATCCAATGTGACTGGGAAAAATCAGAGGCTTTCTGCTTCAGACATCTTTGGATTCCTTGAAAAGAGTACTTAAAACAACACTGGCTAGACACTCTACATTCCTGTATGTATTCCTCCTCTCCAAAATGACTGCTCTGGGAGATGCTCGAGGGGGTTTCATACTTGCATGAGGATTTATTGCTTTTAGTTTCTGAATGGGTTCTGAACCTGAAGCACTAAATGCTAGTTCATATTTCTAATAGCAACAAGAATTTCAGCAGAATTTCCAAGGTATGCCTGGCTGATTAAATCCAGGAAAGGATCCTGCTAAGCTCCTAGGCAGAGCCAGCCATACCAAGGACTTTTAAGACGTCTGCAAATTCAGTTCTGAAGATTTTTTACATTGTGTGAAATTTTATCAAGCAGAAGATGTATATTAATTGATCCATATAAATGTCATACACACATGCAAGTTAGTAGATAAGTTCCTGATATATTAATTTAACATGGTGAGGAACATAGTATTTCTCCTGACAACTTGATTAAATTTGTAGAAAATTCCTGGTGAAAAACAGTCATTGCATTTTTTTTCCAAGCTGATAAGTATGATTTAACTCTAAGTGAAAAGCAACCGAAAAAATCAGGCTTGCACTTGAAAAACTACCACACTGGTTTTCTCTTTTGTTATTTGGCAAAAGGAGTAAGCAGGGGGTTCTTCCTTGTTCTTGTTTGCTGATTTTCTTAATCTGAAATTGAAGTTGTCTCTGTTGGGAAGAACAGTGATGACCAAGAAAATAGTGAAACAGCTCAAGAATATGGAAGTCAAGGGAGCAACAGGAAATATTTTTTCAATCCATCTTAATGTTTTATGTTTCTTCAACCTTTTGTCTTCTCAGAAGTCATAGTTAGTGTCAGGATTTAGGATTTTGGGAAAGATGCAGAACCTTCACCTTGAGATTTCCAGCAAACATGTTTTGGTTGTTGGGTGTATCCTCCAGCTGAACAGGAGATTGGGGTTTGGAGTCTGACCTCCTCTGATCTTATGGGAAAAGAAGCACAATCTCAGCAAGTTGTTTCTCAGAGTGTTGTGTGCTGCACAAGAAGGTGGATGTCCCTCAGACTGTTTATGTAAATTGGTAATTGGTTCCTGGAGATCTCTGAGGGTTGAGGCTTGGGCTGCAGTGCTCTGTGCCTCTTGGGACCTGTGCTCTGTAGCCTGGTGCTTATGTTGGGTGAGAAGGGGAGTCCTGTGCAGACCCCTCTCCTGAGGAGTTTCTGGTGTGGTGAGGCAGCCGGTGTTTCCTTTGATGTTCCATGGTGCCAGCACCACCAGCAGTCACTCCAGTGCCTGGTCGCGGCACAGAAGGTATCAACTTCTTGCTGGTGTTCTCCAGCACATTCTCCAGCGTGGTGTGGGCCTCCAAATGGCTTCTCCCTTGTTCCCCAGCTGCACATTTCTCCCACTCATCTCATGCCTACGCTCACAGCTTAGGCTGGGACACCATCCCTGTCTGCCCCCCCCAAGGCTCTCCCTCACTTGCTGGACTCCGGGGGTCCTTTCTGCGCAGAGGCTGGTGTGTAGCTGCTCCTGCCCATCTGNGTTCCTGGAGATCTCTGAGGGTTGGGGCTTGGGCTGCAGTGCCCTGTGCCTCTTAGGTCCTGTGCTCTGTAGCTTGGTGCTTGTTTGGGTGAGAAGGGGGTCCTGTGCAGACCCCTCTCCCGAGGAGTCTCTGGTGTGGTGAAGCAGGCGGTGTTTCCTTTGATGTTCCATGCTGCCAGCACCACCAGCAGTCACACCAGTGCCTGGCCAGGGCACAGAAGGTATCACCTTCCTGCTGGTGCTCTCCAGCATGGTGTGGGCCTCCAAATGGCTTNTTATGTTTTCAGTAAGAACTCTTCTGTCCAAACCTTTGGTACTTGTGATTTGTTTTTTTTTTTCTTTTTCCTGAAGGGATAAACCACTAATTATACATGGAAATTGTACCTCAAAGATCCATCCTAATAATATAATTGTAGTAGCAAAGCAACTGGTATGATTATGTGCATCATTGCACTTTTCAGCCATTAACCAGCTTTTCTTGGTTAATGAAGTTAGTAAAACCTAGAATGTACTTTGCTGGAATATATCCAGTGGAATCTCATTATCACCTACAAGCCTTTATAATTGGGGTGATAATGTGCAAAATGTTATATCGCTGATAAACGAGATGGGATTAAAAGAGGGCGAAGTTCTGCTTCTCAGACACACAGGACAGATCTTGGGAGTTTGCTGGGTGTTTGTGGGACACCTGCAGCCCTGTTTGGGGCTGTGGGGCACATTTCAGGCAAGAGGAGGTGCAGTTGGAGTGAGTTGAGCGGCAAAATTGATGAGAGCTGTGACCTCTCAGGGAAGGTAGAAAGAGTTGGTGCTGTTGAGTCAGGAGGAGACTGCAGTGAGGCATGAAAATGGTCTTAAATGCCTTCAAAGAAGGGAATAATCTGTTCTCCATGATCCTGCTGGATAGGACACAGAGGAATGGCTTAATGCACAATGAAGGCGCTTGACTTTGGGTATTAGGGAAACACAGAGTGGATAATTAAGAGTTGGTTGAAATTGCTTGGTCCAGGGATCATTAAAACATTCTCTGCTGTTGGTGGGCACTAGGAGGAGGTGAGGGAGGTGTTGGCAGAGGAGGCATGGGTGTGATTGTGAGCTGAAGCACCAGTGGCACCACTGTGATGCTGTGCTATAGTTCAAGGCATGTGCAGGGAGACAAGAGGTCTACTTGGTGCTTGCACAAACAGGCCAGATCTGCCAGGAGGATCTGTGATCAGGGTTATACACACACCCGTTACACACTGTCAGGACTGCTCACAGAGGGAGAGAAGACTGTTGGTGTTATAAAAAGCAGAATGGAACATTGATGTTTATTTCCGTAGGTGGTGCAGGTCACATGGCTGCTTCTACTCGTGTTTGTTTGAATTTCATGAAAAGAGATCCATATGTCATTAAAAAAAAAACTAGTAAAGAATCATTTTGTCTGCTCCAGCTTTGGCTTTGGTAATAAATTCATTATTTGCACTGTTAAACGTGAGCCCTGTCTTTCCAGTCAGAACTTGTCTGTTTTGTCAAGGTCTTCCTATGCTAATTGAGGACCTGGACCTCAAAATTTCATTCTCCCTTTAAACACTGACAATCTCTAACCGATTCATCTCTTACCCTCCTCTCTTCATAAGCTAAATAGATTGAGTTCCTGGATCTGAAACTGTAAAGGCTGCTTTTCCATCCTTCTTACTCCTCTCTGAACTCTCTGCAGCTTGTCAACATCCTTTATGAATCGTGGGTTCTAAATTTAACACGGCCCTCCAGTGGGAATTACGCCAGTAATGCCAAGGGCACGGGAAGATTCCCATTCTTTACTACAGCACTATACTCAAATGTGTACAACTGAGTAGGGACATAAAAATAGGCTTGGACCCAAGGTTCATGTAGCTCAGTGTTTTGTTTCTGTCAGTAGCTTGTAGTGGGTGGATACAGAAGGGTGATGTTTCTCTGCGTTTCCCTCCTCTTGTCTTTTTTAAATAAGGACACAAGCTGAAATTCCACACAAAGCTCTTGGTATTTATGGTTTTGGTGTCTAAATGGTCTCTAAATGGTCTAAATACGCCTGTTGGTTTTCAGCATTTGTGTCATGTGCTGCCCAGGGAGTTAAACTGAAAGCCAGAAGATTTGTGTCTTTGCAGAGAGTCTGGGAGAGGATATTTTTAAATCACAGCAGGGCCCTGAGAAGGGAGGGTGAGTGCCACAGTCCAGACGGAGGGACAGCATGTTCCTGCTCTATGAGGATGGTGATCTTCTGCAGGCGGGGTCCTCAGAGGCCACCCCACCACCCTTGTGCCTGATGGCTGTGCAACAATCCCAAGGGCTGACAGCCTGAAAAAGCATCTGGAGCCAACTTGAGGTCCTGCCAGGCTTGCTGGAGCTCAGGTGGCAGCCCCCTAAGTGCAAAGGAAGGAGTTAATACACCATTCTTAATGTCTCCCCATCTGCAATGACTGTCCTTGTGCTTAGCTGATGAACCACTGTGAACCCCAGATCTGTTGTGTCTCTGACTCCCCAGATGAAGCACTGCCTCTTGTGCATGTGACAATGGGGGACACGACTTGGCCCCATCAAAGGAGATGGGGCTTCCTTGCCTCTTCATGGCTGTGCAACCCAGCCTGCTCCCTGGCAGCAACAAATCCTCTCCCTCCAGTTATCACACTGCTGCATTGTGCTGTCTGAAACTTTGATGCCACAACCTCTCTGGGTAGCCTGCTCCAGGGCTCTGTCACCCTCACAGTGAAACAGGTTTTCCTTTTATTCACATGGAACTTCCTATGTTCCAGCTTGGACCCATTGCTCCTTACCTGGCCATCACTGAGAAGAGCCTGGCTCCGTCCTCCTGACACTCACCCTTTACATATTTATAAACATTAATGAGGTCACCCCTCAGTCTCCTCTTCTCCAACCTAAAGAGACCCAGCTCCCTCAGCCTGTCCTCACAAGGAAGATGTTCCACTCCCTTCATCATCTGGGTGGCCCTGTGCTGGGCTCTTTCAAGGAGTTCTATTTCCAGTTATGCCCTCACCAGGGCAGAGTAGAGGGGGAGAAAGACCTCTCTTGACCTATTAGCCGCCCTCTTCTAATACACCCCAGGATGCCATTGGCCTTCTTGGTCAAGAGGGCACATTGCTGGCTCATGGTCATCCTGCTGTACCCCAGGACCCCCAGGTGGGGGTCAGTGGTTCTTTGATTAAACTTAATGCTTGGAGACTTATCAGTCGATCTGCAGGTTACTTGCTGTGCACCAGCTTAGTTCTGAGCTGCTCTAGTTTCTTCTCTAGTGATTGGGTGTGACACAGAATTTTGTGGCATCGATGTCAATAGATACGTCAACACACTTCAGCAGCTTGCAGTTAAAAGACAGTGATCTAGTTCAGTAGGATGGGCTTGGTGTAAGCACATGCCCTGTGTTTAGGCACTGGTTTTTTACTACAGCCCTTGGGCTGCTGGAGGGATGAAAGGGTGGGAGTTTTGGACCATTCCAGTAGCATACTAACTAAAATAAGGCATAATCCAGTGACACGGAATTTTGTTTATGGAACTTCCATGGAAAAAACAAGAGTTCTGATGGTAAAGTCAGTGCTAGAGGGAGAAATGGAATGGTTTGTGTTTCCAGGAGTTGCTGATATGCAGATAACTGAAGACATACTCACATTTGGTGAGCAAGATTGGCAATGAGGAAATGTGTTTTACTGCAGGGAAAGGAGATCAGGAAAATCCACAGTTTTAAGGACTCAGAAGTAAGAGCAGAGCCAGGTGAGGCCACCAGGACTGTAGAGATGAAAGGTGGGAAACCTCCCAATTTAAACAATTTAAAAATATTTAAGTGCTGTTTTCTGAAGAAGCAGAAGAATCAATTATATAGGTCATTTGGCAGATGTAAATGCACACAGAGAAATGTAAATGCATATTTCCAGAGTGCCCTTGGATCCCAATCCTTCAAAAAGACAAGCTTTCTCTTCTCAAGTTCTGTTCCCACTGAAATTAACAGGAAGACTCCTGCTAGCTTTATCCTTATCTATTCATTTATTGTAAACATATTATTGAGATAACTGAGACATGAAGAACCACAGTGATGACATATTCCACTTTTTTTGTCTCATTATTCAGTCTAAAGGAGCAAAAATCACAGTCATAACTTCCTGCTGCTAGGGAAGGGTGAGTGCCACACACTCTGGTTGGGTGTTGTTTCCCCTGGAAAAAGGGGAATTACTTTTGTTTGTTTGTTTTTTGCTTTCTTTGCATAAATATTTTACCCATTTGTTACCATTTTTTTCTGGTAACTTGCCAATTCTGGGCACTTGGACTTTTGTTTGAGCAGCTGAGGAAAGCAGAACTATTTGCTCATTAAGTATGATTAGTTGTGCAAAGATTCCTCTACCATTCACATTTCTGGAGGGTTCATCTTGATTTTCTCAGCAGTTTTATTGTTTCTTCCCAGATGAATCTGAATGCTCTTCCCATTTGAAAAAAGAAAACAAACAACAAATAAGAGACTGTTAATAAACACCATTGTTTCCTAAACTAATAAACAACTTCCCTCTAAGTTTAACACCCAGATGTTATAAAAATTGAAAGTGTGTGCTACTGAAAGCCAGTATTATTTAACTGATTTTACACAAGGTTATAAAATAACGATGATAATAAAAAATGAACAGTTCTGGTTGGCTTTTTCTTTAAATTTATGATGCTCCTGAGAGCCCTAGATACACATTAGTCGTGTAGTGGAACCAAAGTGCATCCCTTTGAAAACAGTGTAGTTGTAAGTTTCTGCTGCAGTGGAAGAGTTTCACACATGTGGAATCCATCAGTATTTGAACAACAGTTTTAAAACCTTATGGTTAGTTCAAAATGCTTCTTGGTGTTGTTTCAGCAACTGTAGCTGTCAGAACTATAAAGCTGGCGTGTCTCGGCCTTGTTGAAATAAACACTGAAACACGTTCATTTTAACCATTCTGAATTTTCTCCCAGAAACTGTGAGAAATTTTGAACATTTTACTGTTTTATTCTGACACTTGACAAGTTTCATCTGGTTCTGGATGTGTTGCTCTGTCACTCGTGAAAGCCTCACAAATAAATTCACCCGTGTGGAATCCAGATGGTTTCATTTAGGTAGTTGTTTCCATCACGGCCATCACTGCGGTGTGGAGGGATGCTGGTGAAATGTGAAATGACAGCATCTGCAAAAGAGGGAACAAGAATGAGAGAGGGTTTTATTCATCTGCAAATCAAGAGAGAGGTGAAATCCTTCCTAGAATGGAGTTGCTTTCTATTAATGGAGTTTAAATACCAGGAGCCTTTTTTTTTTGCCATTTCCAGTTAAAACAGCAGGCAGAGCCCCAGTGGTATTGTTCAGCAATGTCACAAAGTATCACAAATTTGGAATTCAAAGGCATTCAATGTGCTTCAAAATATAATAGTATACATGGGTCAAAGTTACAATGAAATGAAACAAATATAAATTGAATTAATTGTTCTTAAGTTCTGGGACTCTTGTGAATGTGCTTAGGGTGTCTTTGATTTACCTTGAGTTGACTTTGCCAATGACACCATGCTAATATTTTGACATATACAGGATCTATATAAATGCAGAATTGAACTGTATAATCTGTGCTGGACTGTATAGGCAGTGGTGATTGGGTTTTTTCATGTGTTACTCTATCCCTGCCCTCTTCCCATTTCCTCTCGGACTCATGTCAGATAAAACGTAACCACCCTTTCAGCATTTCATCTTTTTCAAAAAGAACAGAGATGTTTAAGAAATCCAGCTCATCTTTAATGTGCTGTTTGTGGAGATCCCCTCCTATAAACACTATATGGTGTGGCAAATGGCACTCAAACCTTTGAAAGTCTCTTAAATGCTGCCTGAAATGCTGCCTGAGGGCAGGCTTTACACCCCTTGCTCACTAGCTAGAGATAGCTGCATCTACTTGAAGGGGGTTGGTTGCTTTGTAAAATATTCTGTGAAAATGAGAAAAAAAATTGTGGGTTGGATCTTTAAGATACTTAGTGTGGAATTTTTTTGTGTCACTGATTTTCATGTCTCTGCAAAACAACTAAAATATTTTCTCTCGTAGGCTTCTGTTGTTTTCCTTCACTGTTTGCTAACATGATAGGAAGAGATCAGACACATTTTTATCTCATTGTAAAGAAGTGACTTCCATGGAAACCATAGTGGAAACTCTAGGGAAGCCTGTCAAGTAGTTTAAGGTCAGGAATCAACCTGAATTAGGAGTGAGGAATGGAAAGCCTTGCAAGTGAGCCCATGAGATCTGGTTGCCCATCCCTCCGTGCTGCCCACATCGGTCCAGGGCAGATGCTGTTTGAAAGTGACATCCATCCTGTAACAACCTGTAATTATTTCAGTAATTTTTCTGCATTCATAACTTTGTCATTAAGTTATTGTAGACAGCAAACGATGAGGCTGCTCGTGATGGGTTGAGCATGGTTTGAAGCACGTCAGCAGTGCTGGCTGTGACCATGGCTGGACTCTACCCTCTTCCCTTCCCATGGCTCTTAGCCAACACAAAGCCTTGTTTTTGTATGTAACCATAATATTTTTCTTCTTTGGCTGTAAAAAACACACAAGTTATCTAGCAAGGCTAATCCCAGAACTGTGGGAGTCCTGAAGTGGTTAATTTATTTAAAAAAAACATCTGCTTTGGCTTTTTCTGGCTCTGTAGAAAACCAGGGGATAACATGTAAAAAAGGAGAAGTGTGACAAGAACCCAGAAAAATAGTGCAGTTTGAAGGAATTTAAAGCATATGAGTTAATCTTCTGAATCAGGGTGATGGGAGGACAGGAGAAAACTTTTGCACAAAAGGCACTTGAAGGATACATTTGATGTGCTCTGCCATTAATTGTGGAACTGTGTGGGCTGGAAAAAGTTTATTTTATATTGGCTTCCCTGAAGTATTGTAGTCTGCTCACGGGCTCAGGCTGCAGCAGGGCATCTCCTCAACATGCTCACAGGGCAGCTCTGGCCCGCAGCCTTGAGGGAACCTGCAGAGAGGCTCCTGGCAGTGCTGTGCTAACCAGGGGTAGCTGTGGGGTGGTGGTGGGATGTGTGGGGCAGCTGGGGGTATCTGTCAGTGGGGTGAGAGGTGTAGGCTGCCCTGGTACAGGCTGCACTTGCCATTTCCCTAGGAGCATGAAGCAGTGCAGCAGCCAAGTTAGGCCTAGCAGCCCTGGCCTGCACCACTTTATTCTATATTGACATTGCCAAAATATGTTTTTAAAAAAATCTGTCAGCTAAAGGCAGAGACCAAAGATTTATGAATTGTTTTGATGGGGAAGCATAGGCACTCAGCAGTGTTTTTCCTGCTGCTGTTGGAGGTGAACCCTGTCACCACCATGAGGGAAAGAGAGGAGAAAAACCAAACTCCACCCGCCATCTCCTCAGCTTGATGGCTGTCTCAGTTTTACTGATTCCTAGTTAGTTACTCGCTTTCTCTTCTTGATTATTTGTGACTTTCTCCTGGCAACATCAGAGAGAAAATGTTATTTCACTGTTTCATTCAGAGGCAAATTAGATAAAGGTGACATGAACTGTCAGCAGTGTTTGGCAGATTGAATGGTGCCTCCCCCGTGGGGCTTTTTTAGTTTGGCAGCTGCCTGCATGCTGCCAGAGTCTAAGGAAATCCCTGTTGCCCTGGGGACTACCTGCAGAATTGGGGAAATGCAGCATGTTGAGGTGTAGCTGCAACTTTTGTTGGCATAAATATCCCAACACTGAAGAAAAATGGGAAAAATGCACTCTTCCTGCTATGTCAGTGCTGGAGCATCAAAGTCTCTTCAAATTATTTCCCCCTTACTACTAAAAGTTGGGATAGAGGTCAAAGATAGATGTAAACTTGCAAGATTTCCAACCAGAGGCCAGAGAGAGGGAAGAATTAAAACTGAGTCTGATCTGCTTGGACCAGGATGAGCCATGCAGCACTGGGACACTTTGCCTCTTTCCAAGACTGTAGTTTCATTCTCATCATCGTCATTCAAGAGAATAACCTTGCTAGAGACTCATGGAGTAAACTGCGACTTAATGAGGCTCACAAGCAAACATGAGCCACCAGGTACTTGGCAGGGACCTCTGGTCAAGGTCCCCCATATCTTCTGCATGAGAACCCTCAGTCCAGTAGGCAGTGAGGTAGTCAAAGGTTGGAGTGAAGGAACTCCTGTCCCTCAGTGTCTTGTGTGGGCAAGTAATGCTTATTGCCATCCTGCCATGCCCTGACCTTAACAGCTACTCTTCTTGCTGGCTTCTCTTCCAGATGTTTTCCAGGCAGACTGCTGTTGGTTAGGACTCCAGGACAGAGAGAAGCAGTGAAAGTGCATTTACTGCAGGTGCTGCCCAGAGACCCGAAAGACCACAGTGATCCAGCTATTTTGTGTAGGCTTTTAAAGCAAGGCTTTCTCCATTTTAGTCTTTATATTTTACAAGCATTACTGTGACATTCTTCCCACTTATACCAGAACCCATTGCATCTTCCTGTGAGAAAGGGCCTTTTAATCTCCTTTTTATGACAGGTGACTCCTAAGGTAGAACTTGGCCATAGAATTTGCCCGTTGTCACCTACTGGGGCTGTGAAAGAGCCCAGGATAGGTTTATTTCCCCATTTTGGGTCTTAATTAAAAAAAAAAATATCCTTCCACTCTAGTGAAGCAAGTCACGTTGGGTAGCTGCTTTTGTGCCTGTGTGCTTTAGTCCTGCAGTTCATAGACCTCGCTCATTAAACAGTCACATGCTGCAGACTGAATGCCAGGCCAACCTTCCAGCCTTGTGTTTGCAGGCTGGGAAGGCGACTGCTGGCATGAAAAACCTCAGCTTTCATTAGGCACTGTCTGAAATCAGCTAATCTCATTTGAGTGAACATAGGAACTACGATGCCATAAACAGAGGGGTTTGGTGCTCGGGATACGCTGGGGAATATGGCCACATACGAGACTGGCTCTGCTGAAGCCAGCAGAAGCCTCCCACTGGCTGGGAAACCATTTAAGCAAAGCCAAGAGAGAGTTGAAACTGCTGAGCACACGGCTACTGACAGCTGGTAAATAATAATCCCATTTGGAAACAGTAAATGAATAAAATACATTTGACCTTTGTTGTCTTCAGGGAGCTTTGTGCTCTCCAGGTATCAGGAGTTCAGGTGTCACTGCCAAGCTTGGGGGGTTATGATAAGTTATGAGCTGGTCTTGAAATATTTCTTCTCAGATGACTACATTCCTTTCAGTAGCAAGCAAGCAATGTTGTGTTTTCCCTCCCTGGTGCCCTGAACTAGCACATCTTCATGGCACACCTCACTTTCTTCTGACTCCCTTTTCCAGGCCAGCTGTGGGGACCTGGATTTGGGAATTGCACCTACATCTTTGTCTGTGTTTGTGTGTGCATTTCCTCATGCCACCAATGGTGGCCTTTCTGCTGGGCTTAGCAGCAGCATGGAGCACAGAGGGGCCTCCTTCGTGCTCCAGAGCAGTGTGATACTTGGTGATTGCAACCTCTCCCTCTGTAGTGTGGTTACAAGAAGGTATAAGCTGTCTCACAATGGCCCAGGGAGTTTTACAGCCCCCAGGCTCACCTGTGGTTACAGGGTACATGATAGAGAGATAGAATCATCCCAGTATCTCAAGTTTTCCATCCACTACACAACAGCAATAACTTTGAATGGTGCTTGTTGTATGTCAGTTTGTTTACAGTCCAACTCAGGCCTCGCTGTGACAAGGGATGTTTTTCTAGAGACTTCCAATGACTGCTCATAGCTTCCTCAACATGTTGTCAAGGCTGACATTGTTTGTTCTCTGCTTGTTTTGCAGCACAACATCAGGGGTTGTAGCCTGGGGGTCCTGCCTGTTTGTTGGTGTGCCTAGAGCAGGTGCGAGGGCGGGCTGGAGTAGCTCAAATGTGCACAGTGCCGTAGGTGCAGAACCAGCACTTCACTAAGAATCTAATTACATTTGGAGTGTAGAGAAAAATACCTCAAGTGTGAAAGAAATACGTCTTCAAATGAGCATTTTGCTAAATGGATTTGCTCCTCTGATTCATTGCTCCAGTACAGGCTTTCAACCTCCCCAGCATAGCTCGTTGCTCACCCATTTTTGCTCTATTAATAAACATGCACAAGCAATGAAATGAAATAATGAGCCTCGTGGAAAAAATAATAATAAAAAAGCAACACATCTTGAAGTTTCTCTGGAGCACAAAGACTGCACAGAGGAAACCAGTGCTATTCTGGTAGAGTTCTGTTCACTGAAATGAATCTGTTGCTTAGGCTTGGCTCTTGGGGCTTTGCTGTGTGGGGCAAGGGCAGTTGCTCCTTTTGGTTAAGGTACATGACATGATTTTTTTCCCCAGATCTTTACTTCTCTCTCCCATTATTCATTGCTATGATTTTCATATCAGAGTGAAATCTAGTATTAATTTTTGGGAAGCCAGGTCGGGGTCAGTCTCACAACACTCACTGTGAGCAGTGGGAGATAAAATAATGTTGGAGCAGATTGAAGATTGGAGTGAATGAACAGGTATGTGACACTATGAAAAACCTTATTTCTGAGGTCTTTGTTCTTTTAGACGAGGTTTCCTCTCCTTGGATGGCTCTAACTTGTGCGGTCACATCACTTGTAGGTGTGTTTGGGAGTCACCTCCCCTTTTTTCCCCAAGTTACTCTTTGGACATTGCAGGTTTGCCAGGATTTTTCATCCACCCTGGAATAAATCTCTCAGCAACTCTGAAATTGCCTCACCCAGGGGAGTCATTACAGAAGGTTTTCACCTGGGCAGATAACAGGTCTGAAGGGACCAATCTCTGAGCTCTGGGTAGAGGTTGTACTTTATATTAATACTGGATTATGGTAATGCCACTTTTAAGGAGTCTTCCTGTTAAGCTGTGCTGTATTTCCAGGCCTGTATGTGTGTGTAGGACAGAGGGACAGCCCCTTCCTGAGCACCAGAGAGCAGTACTGAAGTCCCTGCTGCCTTGCCAGGCTGCTCCCAGGGTCTCTGAAGGGTGGGCACCCATGGTTTATCTTCTCCTTTGGAGAGTCCAAGCTGTCCTCCACCCCACAGCCCTCATTGCTTGGGGAAACTCTTGTGACAAAACAAGGTGCATCCCTCCTCTTCCTCCCCTGCAGTAGCCCAAGGCAGCCTGCAGCCTCTTCACCTCTGCCTTCTTTTCCCTGTCCTCTCCCACTACCTTCACAGTGTGGTGTGCCAGAATCCTTGGCCATCATGGTGAGCACGGGCATCCTCAGCACCGTCAAGAGAAGCTGGCTGGCTGGCTCTCCCTGGGCTCCCCTTTCAAGGGGGGAAGCAACAGATCTCAAAATGAGTCCAGTGTATTAATAAGTCAGGCTGTCCCACATAGCAGGAGCAAAAGTGGGACAGTCAGCACACTGCTAATTTTACACAGACCCAGGGGGATTTTATTTTCCAGGGAGGTTGTTATCATTATTTTGTGTCCTAAAGGGTCTAAAATTAGTGCTAGTCGGAAGCAAGCCACTATTGGAGCCTTCATCCCAGGCAGCCCAGGCCTGGGAGGAGCTGGGTCTCATGCACTTGTCCTGTGCCAGGAGCTCCTCAGCCTGGCAGAAAAGGGAGACGGAAACAGAGGTGCAGAGAGGGGGCGGCTGTGTGTCCCTGTCTGCAGCCACATCCCTGTCCTGTGATCTTCTCCCAGTCTGGCAGCGAAGGAGGCCCACTCCCCAGTGGACCAGTGCATCCAGTGCTGCAGCAGTGCTTGACTGCTTCTTTTCTTCCCCTGAACCAGGCTGTGGCTGAGGAGTGGGACTTGTGGCCGATGTTAAATGCGGGATGTGCTTTTGAGCGTGAAGACTTTCAGTCAGTTAATTAAAGAGAACATTTGCAGCCTCTCTTTAAATCCCAGCTCTGCCTCTCCGCACCCTCTTCCACAGGCAAACTCAGATGCTGCTCAGGAAGGGAATGGGGGACACATCAGTGGATCCTCTGCTCTGTCAGGGCTCCTGGCTCACCCACTGCCCTGCTGGCAGCATCCAGAGATACCCCAGGATGCCCAGCACCCTGTGCATGGAGCCTTGGGCAGGTCTGGGATGTGAGTCCTGGTCGTCACCTGCAGTTGTGTTACCCCAAATGTCTGGGGTAAGTAGATATCTGGCCAAGCCTGCAAACCCAAGGAATGTGGCATTTAGTCAATGAGTTTGTTCACATGCCTAAAGTTAAACACTTTGTTAAGCACTTTGCTTAATTAGGCCAGACCGCGCGGCTCCTTGTGGGATTGAGCGCAAAGTGAGGCACGCTAGACTAGAACTAATATTTTCATGTGAGAAGCTAAAAATGAAGCACTTAGCCCCCAGTTCTGAAAATAATTAAGCACATGGGTAATTACTGATTTCATTCCATTCATCAGTTGTGTTGATTTCGGTAGGGCTGGTAGCTACTCAGCGTGTAAGCATATGCAAGGTCGGGCCCCCAGGTTAAAAGATCGTGAAGAATGGGGAAATAGGTATTTGCTGAGTGTCTAGCACATGGGGTCTGTGGTGCCTGTCATGTGTCCCTGGGTAGCATGCTAAGAATAATAATGCCATATTTAAGTACTACTGACTTTTAAAGAAGCTGAGCACTGGCCTTGCACACAGAAAGGTGGCTTGGGCTTTCTGTGGCAAGCAAGCCTCATCGCTAAGGGTGCAAATGAAACAGAGTATGGTATCTGGACAAGGAAACCTGTGGCCTCATGTCCACCTGGGTTATTCCTTTCCTAAATATGGATGTTATAAAATACTCTCTTTGCTCCTGCAGCCCCTCACCCAAAAGGAACAAAGAGAAATCCGGGATGCAGTAGGTTTTGTCTCAACAAGTCAGCAAGAAAGACTTTTGCCACTACTCTTTTGTCTGTTTGCTTTTCCCTGGGTATGTTTTTTTTTTCCACCATTTTCTTTTTTAATTCCTTTTAAAAACAGACATAGCTCTTATCTGCTAGGGAAGACTTAATTCTTGATATCTTTTTGTTCCCCTGCAGGTGATTTGACAGGGATGTTTACAGAACTCCTGATTTAGAAAAAAAACAGGAGGGAGGAAAGAATAGGAACCAACTGAACTAAGCTGACCCAGGAGAGCCTCCTGCCACTCCATGAAGCAGCTGTTAATGATGCCTTTGATAATGTGCCATGCTGAAGGGACCGTTAAATGATTTCTTTTCTGCATCCAGACGGCAGTGTTTTTAAGCTGATTGTATGTGCCCTCAGGGGGGTTACAATACCATGTTTTCAAACAGAGCCACCATGAAGCACCTTGTGTCACAAACATGGCTCATTAGCATAGCTCAGCAATTAAACCTCGCTTGGTCTGCTGTCCTGAGATAAAGAACTCCCAATTTATGGCCCCGGTCGACTTTCGCTGGAGATGAATTGGCTGACAGCTTGGAGTGGTGACGTTTTGTCTCATGAGTACAGCTGTTCGCAAGGGTGATCTTTCAGAATGTGACTTTTCCACAGCCTAACCAAGGATATTAGCACTAACTAATTACAGGGAGAAGCCAGGGGCGATGGCTTTCCGAGAGCGGGAACATCAGAGGCCCCAAACAGCTGGGTAGTGCTAGTGCTTTTCTCTCTTTGAAAACAACAGCCCCGCTGGAGGAGAGCTCCCCATCTGGCAAGCTCTTCTAATTCGTATAATAAATGCAAATTATATTTATGTTAGTTATTTTTTACTGGACTTTAATGAAGTTTAGATGGGACTGGATGCATGTGGCAGGATGTGAGCCTTCTCTTTAGAGCAAACGTGTTGTAGCATTTGATTAGTGACACTGTATTACAGGAGCTGTCTCTACGTGAGTGTGTTTACAGTTTTATGGATGTTGTTTTTAGAAAGAGGCTCTCTCCTGTTTACTTCTCAGTCCAGTGACTTTTTGCTGCTTGATTTTGGTTCTTTGGGATTGAATTTGTATAGGATGATTTCTAGAAGTTTTAGGAGCTGGTGTTGCTGAGTAAAAACTGTCTTCATACAGAATCACAGAATGATTGTAGGTTGGAAAAGACCATTAAATCATTGAGTTCAACAGTACCCATCCTCTCCTAAACCATATCTCTGAGCACCTCATCTACCTGTCTTTTAAATACATCCAGAGATGGTGACTCCAGCACCTCCCTGGGCAGCCTGTTCCACATCCCAACAGCTCTCTCTTTGAAGAATGATATGCTTGCTGCCCCTAAACATACACTAGCTTGAATCCCAAAGCCACATCAACCCAGGGACTCTTCTTGTAATTTGGCAGATAGAACATGCTCTCCAGGATCCAGCAGGATGGGAAACACAAAGGAAGAGTTACTGGTGAAGTAGAGGAAAAATGAGTCACTCCAGGAGTTCAGGGAGGAAAAGGGCACCTGGCAAGATCAGCTCCTGCCTTGGATGGGGGTTTCATAGTGCAGAAAAGCAGACTCCCAGAAACCACTGCTTAAACAAATATAAGTTGAAGGCTTGTCATCAACATCTACTTTATAACAGCTGCAGACCCATATGAACACCTTATATCCAGTACCACCCAAAGTACAGGAGCATTGCACCTGATGGTAACAGACACAGTGGCACTGCTGCAGGAGGGAACTAGGTGACTGTGTAGGTGTCTGGGAACAAAAGAGCTTGGAATTATGTCCCACAGCTTGTTGCAGGAGTTTATGGTTGAGATCTGGGGCTTCTAAAAATTAAATGAAAGCCATTGCTGCCTGAGACCCCTTGGGAAGGTGAGTGGTAATGTGAGGTTGTGTGTGTAATATATGTAATATGTAATACATATATATCATATAAAACTATATATGAAGGTGGGTGTGGTAAAGGAAGAAAAGTGCAGAGTTGAAGACCTGAAGGAGCATTACTTTAGCCTTCTACAGCCTCTGGGGTGACACCACCTGGAGATCTCCCCTCTGCATCATGTCAGCTGAGTTGAATCAGAGCTCAGCTGCGTGGTTCATAAAAGGCAGTTCTGAAGCTGTGATGGTCTTTTCCATCTGCTGGCGTGCTCCCTGTGTAGCTGTGGTGGGTAAGAATCAGACCAAAAACTCAGTATGATGGTTGGGATTTTTTA
>VXBZ01011332.1:295211-409712 GCA_013399135.1 Heliornis fulica | reverse complement strand
TTTTTGGCAAAGGTTGGGGATCCAGCAGTAAAGGGCTGGAAAACTGGGGAGTGAGCATAGCAGGAGGTCATCAGATACTGGGCTGGTCGCTGTGCACGGGTGCAGATGCAGTACCTGGAGGGTGTGCTGTTTGTGGGAGAGGGGATTGTGGCCAAGAAGCTGACTTTGGTCCATCTTGGTGAATGAACTCTTTTGTGTGGTGAATATCTATACAAGCCTTACTGTTAATTATTAAAAACATGCCCTTTTCAGTGTGTCTGTGGATCCCCATAGAGCTAATTTAAGACCATTAACAGTAGACTCACTTTTCTTAATTACCCTTTGCAGAATCATCCTGGGATTCCCAAGTGTCCTTGGGCCACAGGTTTGAAAACTATACATTGAAGGATGAAGTGTATGTTGATGTTTGTTAGGAATATAGACCCCAGTTTCTGAACTAAGGAGAACCTGCTGGTGTTATGTGGTAATCCCTCTCATTCACCCAGCTTGTAACTCTTTAGGAAACACTGTTCTAAACGAGAGCTAATAATGCATCCACAGACCAGGTGGCCACAAGCACAATTAGCCCTGTGTGTGCTGGAGATGACATTGGTTTTGAGCCTTGGCCAAGCAGCGAGCCAACCTGAGGTACCTAATGGTGAGGAATGAGAACATGAGACTCTGATCTCTGTTTGTTGCCAAATAAATGGCAGCAGGAGGCCTGGTGTGTCTGGGGTTGTAATATCAGCTTGTGTTGACTCTTCTGCAGCCAACATAAATGCTGTTTAATCTGTGTGTGGCTACTTTGAAATGTCACTGCTTTCTTGGCAGCAGTGACTCTAAGAGTTCTCTGGATGAATGGTGGTGAAGGAGGGAATAAGCTGCCTACACTGAAGGTTAACTGCATGGTGTATCTCTTCCTAAGCACATAAGATGTACCAATTTCTGTCTCTTTCCATAGCTTGCTGTTCCCTGCTGCTGATGTGGTAAGTGCCTGAGGAGCCCTTAGCTCCATGGTAATGCACAGATTCATGTACAACCATGTGAAGCAAGGATGTAGCCAGTGTGAGCACCAAGAATCACGACTGACAGGTCTGCTGTAGCATCACCCTTTGCTGTTGTGCAGACACAGACATTGAGTTTCCTTCTCTTCTTAGAAATAGATTTTTTTTTCTCCTATAGTATGTTTGTGCTGGACAGGCCTTGCAGAGTAGGGCTAAGGCCAGGCTGGGATCTCGGATTGGTGGGTCAGGATCAGACCCAAGCCCCTGCAGGGGAGGGTGCTATCATGGCTCACAGAGGTTCCTACTCACTGTACTATATCTCATGGGTCCTTAACCTCTTTGCAAACACCTCCAGCAGGGATTTCTTTCTCAAAGAATTTATGAGGAAAATCTCAGTGTTTTCCCTCTCATTCAAGAACTTCCTTAGCAAAACAAACTGCCTTCAGTTGAGGGCAGGATATTTGTCATCCCAAGGTGAGGAGAAGACCTATTTTGCCAGGCAATCCAGGTAGTGTATGCTGTTGTTACTTTATGCTGCAGAGTAGGTATTGCCTGGCAAAAATGTTACAAGAACTGACAAACCACAAAATGGGGACTAGCAAAGCAAGCAGTTACAGCAAACTCTGTTGAATGTATATTTTTCTTCATAATTTTCTCACTGAAATGTGATGATGTTTGCTGGAGCATTATGGATGGGGAGAAGGAAGGAAATGTTAGCAAAGCCTGAAAACAACAAGCTACTGCTCTGGCTAATGAGGCAAAAGAAAATTCTGGCTGTGGCAGTGATGAAGTCCAATGAGAGAGAATTGGGCTTAAGCTGTGGAGCTCACAGAAAGACCTTTACTGGATGAAACCTGTAAAATTTTTCACTTTACAGCTTCTCCACAACTTCTTACCTAGGTAATGAACCTAGGAAATAGGCATTCAACTCACACCCACCTGCATGGATGGCATGTACCTTCAGCTGTGTTGAAGACAACTCCCATAATTTATCCAAGCATCTTTCTAGTATTTCTAAGATGAGGAATCAACCTCTTCTTGTACAACTGGTAAGAGATGGAGACAGGCTAGTCCACCCACACACCAGATAGAAATACATAATTTCTCACTCAAACCAGTTTTGTGAAGAGATGTCTTGATTTTTTTTTTAGTGTAATTGTGAAATCAAAAATGGTAAATGACGGCTCAGATGCTCTACCCCTGTGGCAGTAGTTTCTTAGTTGCATTTTGGACAGATACAGTCAAATTCTGAGTGTCCTGGGGATCACAGTTGAAGAATGATTCCCAGGACAGGACATGCACTGTAGCATCACCAGGTTTTGGGCCTGGAGCCTCTGGGAGTGATGATTACATCTACTGTTCTTCTGCAGAGTGCAGCATAGCTTGGATCTTACGGTGTGAGCTTCCAAACAGCCCAATCTGGGGGCACTCAGCATAGGCTGTAAAGAGTCTGGAGATGAGTTCAACTGGAAATTGGGCCCTGTTCTCCAGCATCTTGGAAATCACATCAGTCCCCAGGATGTTGACTCTCTGATGGTTTAAAACAAGATGGGTCAGAGATGCTTGGTGGGCTGTGAGGTTGCAGTGCCTGGTTGGGAGCTGGTTGTGGGTGCAGCAAACCAGAATATGTTGCTCTCTCTGATGGTTTTCCTTCCTGAAAACAGAGTGGAGAAAATCCTGTGTGACTATTCTCACATACTGATGAGCTGAGCATTTAATGCCAGTCATTTGTGGCTGAGAGGTAAACAAGTGCTCATATCACCGTTGGCCATATCATGTAAAATGGGAATGAATAATAAATAGCCTGGGTCTGGCACTGCTGAGTTGCCAGGTCTCCTTGCTGTCCATTGCTGTGGCACTGCAGGGAAGCAGCTGTGCTGCCAACCTGGCATTCCTCCAGGTAACCAGATTAATCTGCTAAATAGGACAGAATGGCTTGTGCAGGCTCAGTCATGAGCTGGACAAAGTCTTACTGGAGTTTCATGTGTGTGAGCAACCCAAACCTCCTCCCCACAGCACTTGCTGGGTGATTTTGGATTTCCACACCAGAACAGAGGTAAACACCAGCTGGGTGTCATGTGAAAGGGAGGGAGCTTAGTGCAACCTGACAGCCCCTGGATACAACAGGCAGTCCTGAAATTCATATTCCTTTAGGATGAGGAGATCAAAGAGCTGTGATTTGGAAACAGCCAGCAGTCTGTCACGGTGCATTAGGAGTGAACAACAACCCTGTGTCCAGGTGAAAACAGCTTTTGTGTGGTTTGGTATGTGGTTTTAGGATGGGAATCCCCAAATGCCCGAGGATTAGGCACACAATACACAAGTCCTTTGTAACCAGGACGGCTTGACTAAGTGGCTGCTGCCTGGTGGAATTTGCCATCCTGGGTTACATTCCCCAAACGAGAGTGGCACTCCTGGGGCTCAGAAGGGGATGGCCAAAGGGATGATGAGTTGCAGTCGGCAACTCTATCCCAAGTGTTTAGTTTGAGATCACATCGGTCTTAAGCGTACAGCTGCGAGCTCTCTGGTGGAGCTGCTAGAGGACAGACTGGCCTGAGACCTTTGTGAGGAGGAAGAGACACGAAGCTGCTTTTGAGATGCCAGAAACACAGTAAACACCTTAGTGCTGTCATCCATCTGGGTTCATGCTTCCTTGCAGGTGGACTGGGCTTCACATAAAGATAAGCACACAACTGTTTTATCTGTCCATGCAAGGATTTATCTCCTAAAGTGTCTCCATGTTTCTTTTGCATGTGTTTATGCAGTCTCTTATTGAACCCATACACACTCTTAGTGCTCACATCCCTGGGATTATAAGTGGTGACAGCATGCTGAGGTTTTTTAGAGGGACTAGCCTCGACTGCTGGACTTTGGGAGATTTGTGCTTATGTTCCCTCTGACAGGATGCTCAAAAGTGCTTAGTACAAAGTCTGAGCTCTGCTTTTCTTAGATCTGCAGGTGCTGATATGGCCATTTAACAGGAGTAAAAATAACTTAAGCAAAAGATGTCCTTTATTAAACCATCACTATATCTTAGGTAAAGTGTCCTTACTCTATAAATAGATGTCACTTTGCCCTAGGGACAGGCTGGCATGTTGCCACTTTACCTACCACCTATCTGCAGTGATAAACTGGGGAAAGCTCTTTCCTTCTGTGTCCTGTCTCAGGTCTTCTGCTTTTCAAGTGCCTGTAAGAACATTGCATTAGGTATAAGGTCCAGTTATGGCTATTTTTTGATGGATACTTTTTGATTTTATTTTGACTTTTTCTCTCATGTTGACTTGCACCGCTACAAAAAATAACAGCTGAATTACATTTTACTTCTCCTGCTTCCTTTCTCTTTGAGATGAGGTTACAACGACCTCATCTACCTAAATCAATAATCTGCACCCAAATCTAATAAAGATCTATCAGGGCCTGTAAAATAGCATGCAACCCAGATGGAAAGGGAGGTCCTAATGTCCAATCCACTCATTAGCTATTTATCAACCATTAATGATGGGAATGGGAGTGCTGTGTGAGGAAAAAAGATGCAAAAAGAAGAGAGCAGAGAACCTTCCTGACTATGGTGAGGATACAAAGAGTGTATCATGCACATGTACAGGTGTAACACTGGCTGGGGAGAGGGAGGTACATAGAAAGTGAAATTTCCATGGGAGTTTACTTGCAGAATCACAGGTTTTTTTTATAAAAAAACCCCATGTGTCCTCAAGTTACTGTATGAGAGAATGTAATGAAGAGCTGAAATAGATTTGGCTTCCCATCAGCTGACCCCTGCATCCCTTTACACCTGTGAAAGCACTAAACAAAAAAGCAGTATTTCCTGAAACTGAATATTATATCTTCTCTTTTTATTTATTTATTTTTCTCCGGTAAGAGAGAAATTGCCTGTGTGATCACGGACCCACCATTTGATCTGTGGCAGAGGTAGGGAAAAGCAGCAATTTCCCAGTTCTTTGCTTTAATACCTTTTTTCAGCTATAGGAAATAAACACATGAACTGGCCATCAGGGATTTTGTTTTTTCACCATATTGCTGGAGCACAGAATTAGGAAGGCAGCAAGTGCAAGTGGAGAAATATAATTTCTCATCACTGCTTACTGAACAGAAACAGGTTCTCTGACGAAAATGTATCTTTTCAATACTGTGAACAAGATGCAATTTTGTATCTGAAAACTGAAGCCACTATTGTTTTTCTCTTAGTTTTAAATGAAAACAGTTTGTGTTTTAGCAGTTAAACATTTTTATATAGGTTTGCATTGTCTAAAGCATTTAGGCATGTTTTTTTTTTTTGGAGGGATGTTAATATTTGTTGGAGATGGGAAATATATTTTCAAATCCTGGAGCAGTAGAACAAAAAGGAATTCAGCATCTCTGGAGTTTGTGGTATGCATAAGTAAAATATTGTTCCATGAAACAATATTTCAGATTCCAGCAATGCAGAACATAGTAGCAATTTCAGAGAAAACAGGAAATAGAAGTAATTAGCCAGACAAGAGAAAGAATCCCAAACATTACTAGGATACTAAACGCTTTACAGAACAGGAGCCACAAATCTGTCTTTAAACCTTCCTTGACTGTTCTTCGAATCTTGCTCTGCAGGTGGAAAGTCAAAATCATTGCAGCAGATCTATATTCTCTTTAACAAATGCTGACTTCAGATTTATCTATTAAATACTTGAAATCAATTTTTCCCCTTCTATACGGAACTATTCTGTGCTCCGTATACCTCATCTAGATACCCTGTGCCGAAGGAGCATGTCTACAACCAGGGGCTCTTTTGCAAGGAGGGTGTGGGAGGTCACATACCTCTCCCTGTTTAACAGCATCTCCAGCTCTGCTGTGTGTGGAGGGGAAGGGTGTCAGCAGTGTTCCCTCTGCGAGTGGAGCCAGCTGTGCAGCATTCTTCAAGATGGACAGAGGAATCCACTGCATCCTTTGCCAGTTTGCTCTTGCTGTTTAAAATCCGAGCTGTATTTTCTATTTGAAGTTGTCTGGCTTTAGCTTCAAGCCATGGGATCTTGTTAAGCCTTTCTCTGGTAGATTAAAGACCCCTTCATGACTGGTATTTGCTCTCCGTGGAGGTGCTTAATACCCTGTAATCAAGTCACCCTTGGCCTTCTCTTTGATAAGCTAAATAAATCCTGCCCGTCAAATTTCTCACTGGAAGCCATTTCTCCTCGCCACCCTTTAAGTAATTTTTCTTCACACTCTCAAATGTTTCAATTTCTTCTAAACAGTGCAGATCCCAGACTTGTGCATGGCCTTTCTGCATTAATCCTACCATGGTTTGTGGGGAGGCACAACTGCAGCCCCACAGCAGTGCCAGGGGAACACATATGCTGAGCTGGGTGACTCCAGCTGCAGAGGTGCTAGGACAGGCACTTTGTTCCCATGTACACTTGTAAGGCTGTAGGCATTGCCTGCATTCCTTACCCCTCACTGCATAACTGTAATAAAAACATTTTTATTAATAAGGCTGGTTTACCAGGTGAGTCATTAATTTCCTGTGTTTCTCCAGGCAGAAGCGAAGCAGCAAAACATTCTACTCAGCCATTAAGTTTCATTTCTGCCTTTTGGATTCCTTTTACTGGTGGTTTTCCTTTATCTCCCCAAGTGCCAATCCTGAGTTGAGATTTTCTAAATAAGGATTAGTGAAGATGAGCCACTCCTTACCATACTCCTAGGACAGCTATGGATCCTCCATAGCTACAAGCACCGCTTTGGCAGAGCTGTGGAAACACCCTCTTTTAAGGAGATTCTTTAGGAAGGGAGAGATTTCCATGAGCATGGCTGGATATGGTTTGGCAGAGAAAGGTGTTAGACATGGAAGAGAGAGCTTGGCAGTCATCCCATGACACATCAACCTTTCCTCTGTATCAGTTAAACTGCCTTGAGGTTTTAGAGCAAGAGCTTTTCCAGGCAGTGCTCGATGAGGAAGGATTCCACAGTGTGCTCTGCAAGTTGTCTTGGTGAAACACTTCCTCTCCTTTGACCTAGCACAAGCTGGTGGCTGCTCTGTACCTAGAAGGATTTGCACACCTCACAGAAGAGGTTTTGGATGAAATATTTTCACATCCTTCTGCAAATATGTTCATATTTGCATGAGAAGTTTTCTTCAACTGTCTTCATCAGGGCTGCAAAGGTTGGTTCTTTTGTTTGGGTTTTTTTTTTTTCCACTGGAGCAGTAAATCAACAGGCTGTGATTAAAGAATTTAAGAAGCTCCTTAATTTGCCACTCCAAAATTTAATTTACTAAAGCATCTCACTAGCTAGCAGCTGAATCATACATTTTGTATTTCTCTTCTGTTTCATGGAGTGGGACAGAAGACCAGAGGCACCATGTTCAAAGACTTCCCATGCAGGCAAAGACATACATGGTTGTTCCCCCTCCCTCTTTCAAGGAAGGTATTTTTCATTACATAACTCTAGACCCGTATTTTTCCATTCACTACTTGCTACTGTTGTTCTCCTTTTGTTTCCAGAAGGAAAAAAAAAAAAAAAAGAAGGAAAAAACCAGATGGCTTTAGTGTTGTTTACCCCAGGAAACATTTTGAGCATTCAGTAATAAAACTGGGAGGAAATCTTTCACTTCCTTTATGCCTCCTAGCAAGTAACCACATCAATATGAAGTGAGGATGTTTTTGGGTATGACCCAGTGTCACCGATCAAAACACGGCCATAAATACTTTCAAGATGCGGTCTTGAATCAGGATGGTAGATGAGGAAAAGCCACTTCTGTTTTAGAAAGGAATTCTTTCCTTCTGCAACCACTTTCTAAATTGCATTGACATTTAGCAATTAAAATAAAAAAAAAAGTTTTTTGTATCCGCAGGATCATTTTTCATGTCAATAAACACATTCCTTTGCTTTTCAGTGCAATGTTTAATAATTCTCATTTCCTATAGTGGAAAAGAACCCTTGTACTTTATTTGTATTACACAAATTACATGGAAGAAACAAAGCCATATCTGATCAGAGTTATTAAATTAAGCACATTTGCATAAATCATCTTTTTTTTTCCTCCCCCCCATCTAGTTTGCTCTTGGTAAACAGCGTTATCTAGGTTTAGCAAAGCATTTGGTTTCTAGCCAGATTTTTTTCTTTCCCCCTGTCCTTTTTGAAGTTCACTTGGCAGGCAAGGTCTGCTTCTCCTAAGCTATCTGTCATCACACAAAGTGGATTCCAGCTTCAGACAATAAACGAGTTGCTATTCTAGATTCACAGGCTGAACTGTCATTAAGTCACTGCATCCCTGCTCCAGGGTTTTGGGATGTGTCTCTGTTCCAGCCTGAGGCTCTGCTCTTCGAGGTCCTTTGAGAACTCTTCATAAATTGTGGACAGCTTCGTGGTGCTCTGTGTCTCTGTGTGGGTCATGGGGCAGGTTATGTGAGGGGATGGTTTGCTGTGAGTGACATCTGCTTGACACTGCTGAAATGGAAGAAGGACTGTCTTGTTTTCATGCAGGCCCTCAAGTTTCCCCATTGAGTGACTCCATTGCAGGTATGATCAGAGAGCAGAGTAGGAAAAAAATGAAGATTTTTAAATTATATTATTATTATTGTTATTATTATTATTTCTAGAAGAGGATGTATGTGCTGAGAGAAATGATCCTTCAAGAATAGTGGTGGTTCCTCCCACGGAAACAGGGGTACTCCTAACACCTGAAATATCCATGGAATTCGTGTGCCTGGCAAAGTGGAGCCCTGGTCCATGGCTTGCTCTCGAGGTACTATGAGACTTGTGTCATGTCCCTGAACACCACAAGAAGCCTGTGGTGGCACAGTGCAATTCAAACAGTGAATGTTGGTGAGTGTTAAACGTCTTAGCTGGAACCTACAGATGTTCAGACAGCACTGATGGGAGTTTTACCTGCTTTGGGACTACGAGATTTCATTCCTCTGCAGTCACCTTCTGCTGCTCCCCTTCCTTCTTGGAGGAATCCTTCCCCTCCCCAGCTCTGCTGTTGGTTATTAACTTTCAGTATTATTTCCTTCTTTGCAGGAGAGGGAATTCATCAGGGGTATACTCCAGACCTGAGTGCTAGAGGTTTTGTAAGGAATGAAAAGACACTTTGTGCTTTTGACAATTGTATTGATGACCATCTTTATATATAGTAGCGCTTTCCCCTAGTACTCCAGGAGGCCCTGTCAGATCCCAGCCTGCAAATCTTTTCTTTAAAAGCTTGTTATTTAGTTGCCAGATTACTGCTTCTCCCTGGAGCTGCAGTAGGCTTCAAAAAAGGATGATGGCAGCCGTGGTGAAGCTGCTGTGCTGAGATGTGCACACCCCACGTGAGACATGCTCGCACTGCTTTGGCCTTGAGCTTGCTCCCAGGCTTGTGTGTCCACAGTGCTGTGCTGGCTGTGGCTCCTCAGTCTGACTGCCCTGTGGTGCCTGGTGTTGGGGTGATGGGCTGGGCTGCCCTGCAGCCCCTCACTCAGCAAGGGCTGCCATGTACCCCTTCTCTGCCCTGAAACATGGAGCTCTGACTTGTTGCAAGGGGGAGAAGGAGAGGGTTAGACATGAGTGTAATCAGAGGAGTCAGGGAGCCCAATCTATCTGGACAACACTATCTCCAGCCTTGCAGGTATGGCTTGTCCACTGTAGGTGTCTCATTTGGTCTCCACGGTGTCTGCAGCCTGGGGCTGGACCAGCTGGGCACCAGGAGCACAGATGGCTGTGAAGAACCTGCTTCTTGAGGTCACCGTTTGCTTAGAGACCAACCTCACTGGCTGCCACAGCACATCCTAACAGCCAGGTGAGTCTGTGACACAAGGAGGAATTGCCACTCTGAGGGACTTGACAAATCCAGGAAGGAAGGGTTTAAAAAGTGCATGTGAAAGGATAGGTCCAGTCTCCTGGAGTCCAGTGGAGTCCAGTCCAACCACCTTTAAAGACAACAGGCTCACATTGATTTAAATGGAATCTGGTTTGGAGGTTAATAAATGAGACCATTAAAACCAGCTTTTATCCACCTTTTAATCAAACATGAGGCAAAACTGAAGCCTTTCTTTACCTCCCACAATGGGTCCTGACTGCTGCTGGGGTCCTGGAGCCAGAGACCCAGGCTTTTAACTTGAAAAAGACTTTACTGCAGTAATGTCATTACGTTGTATTGACCAAACATCTCCCCGAGTGGTGAAAGGCAATAACTGGGATGAATGTGCATTGTGTCACTTTTGAATCATATCCTGTGCCTGGGAAAGATGTGTGCCCCGATTAAGTGACCCCCCACCAGGCGGGGTGGGGGGGGTTTGTCTGTAGTAGCTGCACAACTGCATGCATGAGGGCTGAGGGGTGCTGTGATGAAACATTTTAGTGGGAAACTACAAAGCTATGTTAGAGGAAATGCTTTCAACTTATCTAAATCAAGATGTATGGGGGTTTATTTCTGCCTGCATTACGTACCCCTGAGCAATTTTTGGCCAACTGATAGTCATTAGACAAAGCTGTACTGCTCTGCAATTTACTTATTGCAGGGCTGTGACTTAGCTGCTAACAGGATAATGTTTTTCCTCATATGTACCTTATCATTTGTTGGATATGTATTCAGCTCCTGTCATAGATTAAACTTCCAGAGAGGTGTGCCACTGCTCTCCAGGCACTTAGAGCCTTCAGATGGCTGTTGAGCACAGCCAGATGCGAAGCGTTAGCGCAGTGACTTGTGAAGGCCTTTTCTCTCGCATCCACACTCAGCTAGGAAATGAAATACAAGATCTCAGTGACATCAATAAAACATGTTGTCAGCACGATGTGTAAGTTACCTGGGAGCTGAATTCCATTTACAGGTGTCAGTGGAGTATACTTCATGAATTTTTTTTCCCCCTAAGAATCAGTTTCTGTGATTGATTGCATTTGTGTTATTGAATCTCGTTTCCATTTCTGGCATTTTTATAAGGCTTATGAAAGTGTGAGATATTAAACTGGGAGGTTTAGGGGAATACTTTTCAGGCAGAAACAATAAGAGTGGAAAAGATTTCCTGAATTTGTTAATATTCAGCTGGGCTTGGGTCTTTACATCGTAGGCTACTGCAGAGTTGTTGTTCAGAGGAGTGTCTTTGGCTATGCACGTCTAAACATACCTAAATATTGCTCATCACAGCCATCTAAATTACTTCTCCCCCACTTCTGACTTTGGTTGCACTAAATATGCCTAAATTAAATGATTCTTATTCACAGAAATTCCTGGTATAGGCATCATAAGACATATGTCCTGATCTTCCAAGACTAGTGAAACCACCAGTGTGAGGATCTAAGGCAGAGCTCGGGGCCAGAGCAGAGCCCTGTGGAGGAATAGCTTTGCAATAGGTAATGCTAGGTTTCTTATTTCAGCAACATTTCTCACTCAGGACTTGAAGTGATTCTCTTAGAAGTTGTCATTGCAAACTAGTGACATACTCTCATACTCATTTGAAGTTGGCAGAGCAGAGACACATACCTCTGAAAAGAGTATGGCTGAAAATCAAGTCCCTTTTCTTCAGATACTTAGAATGTGGGTTAAATGCCTAAATGCTTTAGACAATGCAAACAGAGCTAAGGGCTAGACTAGTAAGATGATAGATTTTGTCCAGTGAGTCACGAATGATAAATAGGGGATTTGTTCCTATTTCTTCTGCGCTTTAACTCCTCAAGACTCGTAGTGATCTTGCCCCCATGACGCGGGAGTTGTCCCCATCCCATCTGGCAGTGGAAGGCTTTGTGCCTGCTCCAGTCCATGTTTCCTGGCTGGGTCCTGCCCATCAGTTTGTTTTCCTGGCCACTGGACTGGGGTGAGCACATTGTTTGTGTTTGGCTCACAAGGGCACCCACTGCCAAACAGTTTGTGCTGCCTAATCCGTGTTTGTGGCAGGGAGTCACGCATCTCCCGCATTGCTGACATTTCATCTAATCCATTCTGGGTTTAAGCAGATTATCAATTTCTTTCAACAAGTTTCTAGGTTTGGAGAAATAAAAGGAGACTCATAGAGGGGTTTGCTACTATGATTTGTGTATGTGTGTGCATTGAGGATTTATTTATCAGACTTCTAACCATAAACTGTTTAATGTTTTTGAATTACTGCTCAGTCTTATTTAGTTTGTTTGTGACCTTGAGCCATACATTTCCAGGGCTCTTGCTAATGGACCTTTTAAATGATGACAATGAAATGCAGCAGACCCTTTGATAAGGGGCCCATTGCTACACTGCATATTATTTTAATGTTATTCTACAAAATAACCATTATAATATCGTTATTATTTTTTAACTCTGGTTTTATTTTGTCACACCAACATTACAACAATCTACATCTGAAATATTTCCTCATTTGTGCAAAGCACATTTCTCTGCCAGGGGTAATGAAATGACCAAGCAGTGACCCTCATTTTTATGTTTCTCCTACTGTGAAGAGGAATTGAAGATGAAATGTAGAAGCTAATAGCTGTGCAGCCCCAGTGAATCTAGCAAATCTAAAGAGCCCAGCCATGGGATACATTTAAATATTAAAGCAGTTTTTATGTGCTCTAAACAATATTTGATGCAGCTCTCAGTATGCTTTAATCTGGCTAAATGGTTATTGTGTTATGTGTCCTAGCTGTAAAACTGTCTAGCTCTTTTGTGGTCAGGATACTTTTCCCCACTGCCATTTAGATTGGATGTGGATAAAGATAAAGGACCATTCTCCAAAATGTAACTTGTGCTGGTTAATCCTGCGTGGATCAGGGTGCTCAAAAACCCTTCACATTATTTAATACTTTTTGCTTTCCAGGGTGCATCAGGACAATTGCTTTTAGGGTAGGGAGGGTGCTGGTTTTTGGAGGGGAAAAAATCAGGGACTTGGCACATAAGGAGAGTAGCACTGGTGAGATGCTTGGTATCTTACCTTTGCCCAGCTACAGAGTTGTGTGTTTGCATATTTGAAATATTTTCTTGCTGGCTTCATTTCTGAACACCAGAAAATACCCTTTTTTTGGTGTGTGTGTGTGTGTAAAATTATTCTGTTTCCCATTGACAGGTTTTTGGGGTACTGGAGCTCCTGTTGTGCCCATGACCAGTGCTTGGGGCTGCCAGGATGCAGCAGTGCTCTTGGTCAACATGTATCTTGCTGGATTCCACCAAGCAGCAACAGCAGTGTCAAGGCTAAGGCAGGAAGGATGAGGCAGGAAAGCCTTGACTAGTGGCTTTTTCTTGATTGCTGACTTGTATAAAAGCAAATGAACACAAACATCTTAATTTCCCCTATGCCTCAGTCCATTTTGTCTGTCACATTTGCTTTGGAAAGCAAAACGCTTGCTGGAAGGTTTCTTCTTCAGCTGACAGAGCATGTCCAGGTAGAGGTGTCGGATTAGAAGTTGTTTGCAGGCATCAGGACTGCAACTGAATTCCTGCAAGTCTGTGTCTTTTATGAGGGCTATTCAAGGCTTAAAATGGTGCAGATGGAATTTTTCCTGGTTATGCAGCCTTCCTAACAGAGCTCTCCTGTGTCCATTCATGACTGAGCTCAGGTTGTATTATTTCCCTGAAAGGCAGCAATAATTTCTTAGCTCCTTTCTAGCTGCCTAATTCATGTTCATGAGATATGTAGGAATCCCTTTGCCATTTCCATCTCTTCCACATGTGGTTGAAATAGGCTGATGACCTCAAAAGTGAAAACAATGCATACAAAGCCTTATTATTATGTACTTCTTTAGGACACTGGGCTAAATATATACATTCTGCTTTTTTCCTCCTAATTATTCTAATAAAAACCCACCACTACTTCCCCTCCTCTCTTTCTGACCCCTGAAGAAAAAAAATCTAACCCCCAGTGTAACATGGTTGTAGTAGTAATAAGGGGACAGAGTGTTTAGTAACCTCTGGGAATGGGGTTTTTGAATTATCTTGAAGTCTTGCAATTACTTTAGTGATCTCCTTTAAATCCCAAGTGGGCAGTGATCCATATTGTAAACCCTTCACACGTAATTTGACACAATTAGCAAATCCTGCTTCTGAGACCATCTTGTGACTCGTGCTGAAAGCATTTCCTACAGAGGAGCTCTGGGCTGTCTGGGTCTGGGTGGGTGTAAATGAATCAGCCATGGGGGGAAGCTGATATTGTCCAGCCTACCCCAGGCCAGGATGGTGCTGATTAAAGAAAGTCGAGTTTCTCCACTGTCAAAGGAAATGTTTCCCTGTTTATGTTCCAAAAATAAAGCAGAGCACTGCACACAACTCCAGTGTGGTTCTTTTCTAGACTCCTGGTTACTTTTGGCCTAACCTGTTTTCTTTAAAGAAAGCAATTTCCCCATCCCTATAACTGACCTTCTATGGCTAAGTCGAATGATCTTTGTCAGTATGACTCTTTTATGATCTTACTAATGAACTTTCCATTTTATGCTTCTTGTCTGATTAGTAATGCCAGAGATTTAACCAAGCAGAGATAATTCATTAGTCTGAGCCATAGCTCTGAGGGCACGGTGTCAGACCCCCCTTCCCACTCCGTGCACTCCATTAGTTTCTCTGTGCTCCGAGGTCTCCATCTTTTTTTCCGAGGGGAAATGCAGAAGTCTTCTCCTGCAGCAGATTATTTATGTATTGGTCACTCTTGACTCATTGACAGTGAAAGTCATAAGAAACTCTTACACAGTGATTTGTTTTTAAAAATCCATATTAAGTTTCATGCAGATCAGTGGAAACAGAAACATTCACAGTTCTGACTTGCCGTGTAAAAAATAAGTGATTAATTGCAGTTTGTGGATGCAGCTATGATTACTTATGCTACATTTCCTTTCCTTTTTGATGTTGTTTTAATTTGCAGCCCTTCCAATTCAGAAATGAAATATTTAATCTGTTACTGAGTAAGTGTTGAAGTCAGTGTACTGTAGAGAAGGAGAGAGATTTCTGAGAATGACTCTGTGCATGACTCAGTCTCTTGATTTGATCTTGTGCTTCTTGTCTGCTGATCCCAGGGAGTTATCTCCTTTCTAGAGATGCTTTCTGGGATTGGGAAGTAAGTGCTCAATGTACATGCACCTGCTGCCACGTCTGCACCAGGTTAGTGAGCTGTCAAGAAGCTGACTGCCACACTCTTTAGCAGGTTGTATCAATTCTGCATTAAAACCTGGTTCTGCCAAGTAGCCAGAGTGGTGAATAGGCAGCAGCTGGTAAGGTGGGGAATTCACCTGGCAGAGGGATAAAAAACCCTAAAAGGCTACCTCTCTCTCTATTCAGTTGCAGAGTAGGTTATTGGGATGAAGCTAGTTACAGCAGGGCTAAGAGTTAGGGGAAAGGATAAGAGAGTTGCTGGCAAAGTCATCTGCAGGAGGAATGGGAGCAATTGTAAGGGAAATATCTTGGAATAGCGTGGGTAAGACCTGTAGCCCACTCTTACTTGTATGGTATGGATCATACCATTCATATACAGTAATATGAATTGTGTCAATTTTCAGCCTAAAGTGATGGCAGACCTCTGCTACTTCACCCCACTCACAAGAAGTGGATCTTTCACTGCTGGAGTTGCAGAAAAGATCAGCTTGTGCTTCTGAGGGATGTGGGAAAGAAGCTGCCCCTTTGGCAGTGGGGCTCCTTCCTTCTGGAAGGAGAAGCAGAACCACACTTTGTACCAACTCTTCTAGAACGGCTGGAGTCAGAGCAAGTGGGACTTTGAAGGTGTCAGCATGTGAGCATGAGGGTCCTCTGTGTCCCACCCTGCAGCAATGGCCAGGTAAGTGTTGAAAAATAAAAGCTTGACTATTTCAGTGCCTTTCTTTAGACCCTTTTTGAGCTTTTGCCCAATTTTGTAGTCACTGACATGATGAGCTGATCTGGAGGCCAGGTGCTTGCCAAAGCTGCTCTGTCATAGTCCAGGGGTCTGCTTGCTGGAAAATGGAGCAGCATCTTTCCTGAAAGAATCCCCTTTTATGACTGTTTTGCCTTGCAGCTCACACTCTTGTGCCTGTAGGGTTGAGGCAGGCTTCCCATCCCACTTCCTCCTGTCCCCTCTATGGTCACACAGGTAAAACCACAGGATGCCTTGTGGTGTGTGTCTTCTGTATCCTCTCTTGAGCACAGAAACCAAACCCTTGTCACGCGAACCCAAAACAACTGCAGATTTGGTACACTGACTAGATTCACTCAAGCAATACCTGTCTGTGCCAATGAGGATTGTTTATCCTCATTATAAGTTTCCTTATAAGGAAACTTATTTCCTTATAAACAGCTGGTGAAAACCTGTGTTCCTTGTGTACCACTACCAGAAAACAGTCATCATTCACCTGTCAGTGACCTGGTCATGGCAGCAGCAAAGTCATGTGTTTTACAGCATGAACAGTAGAAATTGTCTCTTGCTGTTGGTTTTCCTTCCCATGTGCATGCAGGTGTTAGCAGGACATGCCAGACAGTGCATGTCAGGATCTCTCTCTGATTATTTCCCCACTGCCTAACATGTGCCCTTCTGGCTTATACTGCTGTTGCTACAGAGGGTAGGCAGGGTCTAATTAAAGACAAGGAAGGATGGATCTGCATATGTTGCTTGTGTTTGGGGACTGTCTGGCTCAGTGGAGTAATAATTGGCTACAGGGCCTTTCACCTCTATGGCATGGCTTTGAATGCAGATCAGCTTAGTGACTTTTAATGTCATTACCATGTGACAGCTGTTTTCCGTGTGAAATTAGCTGGTAGTTTGAGTGCTCTTCCTACAGGAAGCCAATATTGGTAATTATCACATCAAATGGGGCTATTAGCACCCTTTAAAATATATATAATTTGAAGTTTAATGAATATGCTTCAAGTATACGTATTGGCATATGTTGTAACAACATTGAAATCAATATAAATCCACTTAGTTCCATGCATAAGTCTACACACAGAGGTAGAGGTAAGTACTTGGAATACAGTAAGGTACAGCAGTAGCATCTAGCTGGAGGACTCCAACATCTTTCTGCAACTTCTTTTGGGGTCCCATTTTTATATAGGGCGTGTAAGCTTGTAACGTGTTTAAAGTCAGACTGTGTGACTATTCCCTAAATGTGTAAAAACCACAGTGAAAAAGCAGCAGTAACAGGAAAGGTCAAGGTAGTTCAGAGAAAAGTCCTTCTTGATAAATGACTCCCATTTCCATGGTGAGAGCTGTAAGGAGAGATACCTCTTATTAGACCAGCTGATACAGCTGAATGAAACAGATAAGCTTTTGGACACACAGATTCCTGGGTTGGTTTTTTTTTTGGTTTGTTTTTTTTTTTCCCTGTGCCAGCTTTAGATCAATGCAGCAGCCAAGCTCTTATTAAAACTTTTGCACTTTGCCAGCAGCAACTGTTTTGTCTCAAGGTGTACATATCTTCCTGATTTACACCATCCATGTGGGTGGCTGTGGTCTGAACTGCAGCCATTTACAGAATGTTATTTTGCCCCTTTTCTGCAGGGATGTGTGTGTGTGGGGGGGAAACAACCCTATGAGGGACACCAGGGAGAAGAGCTGTGGTTGAAGGTTGAGCTCATATTCTTTGTTTCTGTCCTCTGCTGCTTTTTGGAATTGTGTTCTCCGTTGCAACCCGAACAGCAGCAATAATGCAGCTGTGAGTCACTGACTCAACAGCAGCAATAATGCAGCTGTGAGTCATTGACTCATCCCCCTACCTGAGTGGGAAGCTAAAGAGGAGGCTGGAAATGTTGACTAAATGTGTTTGTGCTGTAGAGCAATGGCTCATCAAAGCTAAAACCTTCTGTGGAAAACTGCTGCTTGCTTATTTATTTATTTTTTTGTGTGTGTAAAAGAGCACTCTGTTGCATGTTCCTCCTGGACCATAGAGACAAACTGCTCCAGCAGAAGAAACCATGTTTTTGTAGGTTGCTGTTAGAATGGAAAACCTGAGTCTGTGTTACTGCTGTTCCTTGCTTGGTATCATCATATTTATGTAAAGAACATATCTAACAGAGGCTGCTGAGAAAGACACTGTCTCACCCCACTTTAGGGGTTGGAAAGGAATGTTTGCTATCCTGACATTCTTTCCTAATATGTAACATACCCCCCACACCCTCAGCAAGTCCTCTTCAAGTTGATGTTTTCAGCATGACTGTTCCTTGCTTATGATCTCTGTAGGATTTCTGCTTGATTGATTATGTAGATTTGCATGCAGTCCCTTCTTCCTCAATCTTGTAACACCTATATAGCCATACATTATTATGGTAACATGCTCTCCTCGGGGTACAAATGATTAAAACCCTATAATTCTGCAGTCCCCCATAATACATGTAGCCCCTTCTATTAGGTAATGAAACCATTATTCACTAACAAATTAAACATGCAAGTCTGTGAAGGTCTTTTATAAACAGGTAAGGTCTTATCTGTTAGAGAGGAAAGCCTCCAGGCTATCACAGAGGAACATAATTTACATAGTGAGGGATGTTCCTGAGATCCTGGAGAACACAGTAATAGAGATTATTTCTTTATCTCAACAAGAAGACTGGGTTCTCAGGCCTGGTTTCCTGGGGTTCTTCATAGTGATTTTAGAATAAGTTAGAGATGTATTTGCCAGGAGTGTGAGTGTCAATTCTCCTCTCTGGATAACCTGCTAAAGGCCTCTCCAGACCCCTCTCTCCTATGATCTGTGATAGGTTCATGTCTGGGCTAGCGCTGTAACCAATCTCAGCTGAAGGAGATGGAAATGTTGCCTAATGTGGGATTATGCTGCAAGGATAACTCAATTATAATTAATAACTAATAACTGGCTTATTTGTGGCTGTCTCCTAATAGGAGGCTATAGAACAGATTGCAGATGACTTCTTTCTGAATAAACCCACCATGTTGCTAAGGGTCTTTCTTGTTCTGCCACTCAACAGTCCCTGCTCCTGGTGTCTGCAGGCTGGAAGGAAAAGCTTCAGGAGCACTAGTGGTGATACAGAAGGTTGGGACTCCTTGGATAGCCCTTTGTACTGCTGCCATCCTGGCACTGTGGTGTGTTTCAGCCTTTTACCCTGGGAATAGGAGGGGAGGCAAAAAAGAGGCCACTTTTTTTTTTTTTTTTTGGTTACAATTGAAGTATTTGATGTGGGAGCTATGAATAGAGGACTGTTGGTCATTTAGCTATGAGAAGCAGCAGTGTATATGGGAAAATTTAGTGGCAGGAGTGGGAAGAAACCCAGGGACATGTTACTTACACAGATACACTGTGTCTGAGTGGGAATGTGGTTTTTTTTCACTCCTGCATCATGAAAGAAGCAGCCTGTGCTACTCCAGATATGTTTTATACCTTCATTACAGACCTCTTTCCGTGTGAAAAGCAATTCCCTCACAAATGGCCCTTCATTAGCTGTGGGGTCATGTCAGAAAGAATCATCAGTGTATTGCTGATGTGGCCAACGCATCTTGTGAACTCTTTGACCCTGGCAGTCAGCAGGATTTCTTTATGTGAAGCACTAATATGAAAAGCATTAGCATTAATGAAAGAGCTCTCGACCTGGTTGGTGTAAGGGGTCAGCAGAAGTTTACAGACACCTTTGCCTAACATTCCTGTCATGCCTGGTGGTTGGACTCTCATCTTGTTTTTCACAGACTCTGATTAATAGCATCATTCTGAAATTCTGCCCGTTGATGTAACAGGAACCCAGCCAGTCTGGAAGCTACCCTAACTACAAGCCATCACCCATCTTGGGATTGGTCTGTCTGCTCACATTCACTCATTTATGGTGTTGCATCAACTCTCTATCCTGCTGCAAAACAAGGGACCAGAGCAGGAGAAGACTGAATATTTTTTTAATTTTTAAGAAACCTTACTCTCTTGCTTCCTCCATGGATGGCAAAACAATTTTCCAACATCTCTTGATTCAATATGCTTTTCCTTGAGGATGTAATGGTAAATGTTGAAGGTCCTGAATAGTCCTTAGTCACTGCAAAGACTATTTGAAAGGAAATGGTGGAAGCAGATCTTGTGAAGGGTAGAAGTCCTTTGTACGAATGCCTTTTTCTTTAAAATTAGAAGTCACCTTTAAAATATATGACTGTAAACATCAATTGGATTTTTACTTCAAAATCCAATTTACACTTGGATCAAAGTAAAATTGAATGTTGCATACAGGTAGATTACAGCATACTGAGTCATATATAGCCTAACAGTGTGCATTAACCACAGAACTTGAATTGCAGGATGAGTTATTTCCGAGTCCCACAAATTCAGGTGGTGTTTGAGGATCTCAGCTCTTTCCTGTGCTTGTGGGGATGGCAAAGGGGAATCTCTGGGATCTCAGCTTACTGAGAGGGCTAGAAATCCTCAGAGTGAGTGACTAACCAGTTTCATGTGCAGGACGAGGTACCAGTGCCCACAGAAATGGGGGTAGATGTTGACTGGAGTCTCACATCTGTTTAGGACTCCTTGTTCTGGTCTGTAGAGCAGCAACTGAGCATATTATGTTTTATTTCTGCCACTTGCCTTATTCCAGCCCCAGCTTTGATTCACAGCATTGCTCAGCTGCTGTGAGGGGAAGAGATATCTGTGACTGTTTTGTCAGCCTTACAAAAGTGGTGGGATGTGTGTAGCTAGGAACAGTGACTGTGGCAGTCCCAAGACAATAGTATCTTTTTGTTTCTGCTCTGGAGTGCTCTCCTAGCTGTCTGGCACCTCATGGAGCCGGTTCTATTTCAAAGAGGGGGAAAAAAAAAAGTGGATGCTTGGCTGAGCTATGGGGCTAAAAGTTCATTTCAAAACAAATGGTATTTCAGCTGTCTGACTTTTTTTGCAAGAAATGTTTACTTACTGCAGGCAGGTGATTGTATCAGCTAACCTGAATTTTCATTGTTCTTAATGAGATGCTTTACTTGGATGGGAATAATTTACTTAATTAGGTCTGTCTGTTAATTTTTCTTGCCTAATTGAATCTTTTCATTCACTTTATCAGGGTAACCAAATCTGTTTAAGACATGGGACAATAGTGTTTCCTGCTCACAGGTCACTCCTCTGTTGGGCCTGACAGTGTCTGTGTCTGGATGGGAGTCCAGACTCCTCTGTGTGACAAATATGGGACTGATATATGGGCCTTCATCATCTCAAAGTCTGCACCTGCATTCAGCCTACAGGAGCCTACCAGGGCTGCAAAGAGTAGGCTGGAAAAGTTGACCAGTTAAGGGTTGAAGGTGGGAATGCAGAAATGGCACAGGGACTTTGGCTGTTTGGTCCTTATCTGCAGTGTCATTGGAACCCACCTTAGCGAAACACAAGAGGCTGCCTGGAGAGAGGTGAGGAATATTTCATACTCCGTTTTGGGTAAACATTGGCTTCTGTGGGAGTTGCTTTATTTCTGGATTTGTTATGCTTGGTTTGTCTTGCTGGTTTTAAATATTTGTACAAGTGACTAGAGCTATGCAAACTGTGCCTGAAGGAAAAGTGAAACAGAGGATAAGAGTTAATGCAAGGTACCAAAATTAGTCAGTATCCTAACTAAAAATATTAGGAGAGAAACTGAAGAAATGTGGTGAAGCACAAGGAAGTGACTGTTCTTCTGACCTGTGAATGTCCAGGGAATGTATTAGTCAGATGTGCTAGTGAGAGTGAGAGCATGTGTTTAAATAGGTTTATAATTTACAGTGTCTTTAAGATCACTTATTTGTGTTTGGATGTTACCAGTAGGTAAGGGAGGCTGCCTGTTGAGTTACTCTTCAGACCCATTGGTTTCTGCTGCCCCTTCTGTTGTCGATATCTACCTTGATTTTTTTTTTTTTAAAGGCTTGTAAAATGTGTGGTTGTGCAGATATGGTTGATATAGCCTCTGTCACAGAACCCACCACTTGCATGGCACCGTGAATGCTCGTTGCCAGCACAGTAGTGATGAGGCTGTGATGTTTAAACTCCCAGTGCGTGAGTTTGGGTGGTGGTGAAGGGATTAGAAATACCTAAGATTTGGACATGCTGCCACACCAAACACATGGTTTGCTATCCTGATATATCAAATGGCAGGATTATACTTTTAAGTGTAATAATTCTCTGTACAAATCGGTGGATGCCTTTTCAATGAATTGATTCCTTACTGTCAGTTGCTGTAAGGGAAGACAACGTTTAAGAAAAATATAATACTGCCAAATGGAAACCCCTGAAAAGCCAGTGACAGAGAGAGCAGCAGTGTCAGTGAATAGCCTGAACTAAAACATCATCAACAACAACAAAAGCTTTATTATTGCTGATGCCTTAACTGCTAGTTAAAACCAACTCAGCTGACAGTATTAATGGCACAAACCCATTAGAGTGAGAGAGAAATGAGAGAATAGGTTTCCTCTAATGGCATTGTTCTGTAGACAAGCACCTGAAAATCATTTTTAGCTTGTTTGCTGAATAGGGAGAGAAGGAGCAACCACTTAAATGTGATGTTGATAAGATCTAGTCGCTGAATCTCACTCTCAGACAGAGGGGTGGTAGCTGGATGCCTGTGATTCTTCAGTGTTGGTGGCCAAGCCTGGACAATCCAAGACTTCCTACTATGCAATGGAGAGCTACTTTTATCTTTTTCTTCTATGCTTGTCACTCACTAGAAAGTCAGACAGTGCTACTTTTTAGCATTTTCCTAAGCACAGGAAGGAGAACAACAGTAACTGGGTGTTACTTTGTGGCACTGCAGAAATGAAAGTTTCTCTGCCTTATTCCCCATGTTGACCTCTCAGGTTCACTATCTCCAACTGTGTTTTGATATTAATTACGGTTTTGTTTGGTTGTCTCCAGACTGCTCACTGATTATGCTGAATGTGAGTGAGCTGAAACATCCTTCAGTAATTTGAAGCATTTCCTATTGTTTCATGAAAGCTTAAAGGAAATGAAGTTTAAAGTATTCTGCAGAGGGAAGGACAGACTTAACTGCCTTCTGTCCCCTTAGAGCAGCACGTGACTCTTCCAGCGCGAACGGGAACCTCAATTTGTGCACCAAGGTCCCTGAAGCATTAATGTTTTGAAAATTGCAGCAGACATTTCTGTGAGAAGCAACAAATCGTAGCTGGCAAAAATCAAAGCCTGCTGAAACTTGCTGCATATGAAGGCAAGGTATTTTCCATCTCTGCTCTTGCAAAGCAGAACATCTCCTGCAGCCTCCTGTCTCCACAGATCAGCTGGGCTCTATTCACTAGTATACATGAACATTTTCCTCCCAGGAAAACATGCAGGTTTTGGAATACAGCACCCAACAGAAAGGACTGTGTCTTCTGGCTCTTGCTTCTAAACAAATTTGTAAGCATGAGGAAAAAAAAAAAAAAAGTGCCTTCAGGAGGTTTAAAAATAGTTCTCATAGCTGGAATTTTTGGCCATATTTCTACGTAAGCCTATCTACTTGTACTCCCCTGCTAAAACCTGAAATGGGAGAAAAATAGCAGAAGCAGCAAGTGTTATCTGAGAACTATTTAATGTGATAGGATTACTATCTAACAGGATTTGAAAATGGTGTCTGGGAAAAAAAAATAAAATCTTAATTTTAAAAGCTTCATGTTCTGGCAAACGGTTTGCTAGAGATTAGCATGGTAGTTATGATTAGAGTACAATCTGCATTATTCCACAATTTTCCCTTTCATATAGCACATTATGCTAATCACACTGTATTCCATTTTTCAATAAAAGGTCAACAGTGCACTGTTTGTGCAGAATGTGCAATTTAAACTTCATGTCTGTCATTAGAGATAATCTAGGTTTGCTGTATCAAGTGAGGTTGTCATAGAAACTAGACCTGAGATCTCTGTTTACAGCCTGTGGAGAATAAACACTTTGCATTTATTTCACTGAAAAATAGGCGAACAATTAAATAAGGTTTGAAAACAAAACCATAATGGCCCAGAGAGAGATGTCATTCATCAAAAATCAATATATGTTATGCAGCTGGTAAACTCCAAGCATTCAAGCAGTTGACTGACAGCAATAGCAAAATATTTCCCTGGGGGGGTGAGGGAGTAACTGATAGTGTATCATAACGCCTCGAGCTGAATTAATTTAGATTTGCTAATAAGTTTTGTTCCAGGAATTACAACACTGAAGAATATTTGTTTAATTTTTTCATTTATGTTATGTAAGGATTTTTGTGTTGTGGGTTTTTTTTTTTTGTTGGATTTGTGGACATTTCAAATCAAAAGCGAGGCTTTAGCTTTTATTTTTCTGTAACATCCTGTGTCTTCCTATCATAGCTAAACTTTTCTTTGTGGATTATAAGACAGTTTGTAGGCATCTTAAAAACATCTCTCTGCAGCATCATTAGTAAGCAAAGGGACCACAGTGTCAAGCTTAACACTGAGGCTTAAACTTGCTTTCTTACTAACTTGTAGAGCTCACTTTTGTCAGACAAGGGTATTTAGTAATGTTTCAGGAAGGGATTAGAGATATGTGTGGACAAAGATGGCTTCTGTTGTTATAGCACAGTAAAATCACCAAGACTATCAATCTTTATTTCCTCGGGGCGTAATCGTATTACCAGCTGGGTGTTTATGTCGGGGTTTTGTCAATGGCATAGTATTACTCTACTGACAAGATGAATTAGGCAGATTGTGTGTCTTCTGAAGCATCTGAAGACTGCCTGATGTCCATGCACATAGAGTCTCTTAACAGTATGAACAGACTTTCTGTGTCCTTAGATGCAAAGGCCCAACAAAAACAAGTGCTCTGTTGCCAGCTTTTCAGAAGAGATTGAAACGCAAAAAATGAACCAAATCTCAAGATGAGATGAGAAAACCAGCAAAGCTCGTGGCTAAAGCAAGCATGAAAAGCTTTTGTTACTTTGCTTCTGTAGCAAAGGAAGCATTTCTCTCCCTGTAGACAGGTCAACTGCATTTTTCCAGGTGGGAGGTACATGTGCTCTGCTTTCCATGGTGTCCAACCTGACAGTGAAGCCTGGTGTTTTCTGCTGGTGGAAGCTGTGGGCAGCTCTGTTTGCTGCAGTGCATTCCTCATCGTTTCTCCCAGCAATAAATGTGACCTGTTAGTCCCTAAGAGGTGTCCCTGCTATCTCATTTTCCTAGGAAATAAGGGGCCAGCTCTGCACTGCATTATGCCACTGGTGAATTTGGTCCTTCAGGTCTATGTAGAGCCCATGTTTAAAAACTAAATGAGCAACTGTGATGAACAGAGGGTGATTTTCTGGTATTTGTACTTTTTTTTTTGGTGGATGTGTTTTCTAACCAATGCAAAAAAAATAAATGCTCAGGTAGTTCTGTAATGGCAGTTTCTCTACCTTTCTAGAGCAGAAAATCTTCTCATGCCTGATTGTGTTTGCTCAGCAGCACACATTTCCCTTCTAATTATCTGCTCTATTTGTAGTTCTTGACCTCAGCTGCTTCAGGAACATGGCAGGTCTGTGAATCAAGTCCTGGCTTGTTGAACTGCCATTTGGACAATTTTTATGATACAATATAAACTAATCCAGTATTAGCAGGAAGATAGACCTTGAAAAGCGCTTTCAGTTATGCCTGTGCTAATGTTGAGACTCATGGCCTTGCCTTTGGGTGACTGGCATTGCGCTGGCTGAAATACCGTGAAAACCATTAACCGTAATAAGTTGTTTATCCTGGTCTTAAGCTTCCCTCAGAGCTTTGCTTGCAACTGTGCTGCATTAGTACCAGGGCCCCAAGTCTATATAGACACCTTCAAACAGAGAGGCTAAAGCCATGACAGGGGCTCACAGACAGTATCTACACTTCACTGAGCAGCCTCAAAGGCTTGGAAAAGCCCAGGGGACATCTGCCAATGTTTCTGCTGGCTTAGAGCTCGGGCTGTGTCAGGGAGCAGCGTGTCTGTGTTCCTGGACTCGTGAATGATGGGGGTTGTTTGCCTTTTTGTGTGCCAGGCTTTAATGGGCTCTGCCTGTAACACTTTCAGCACATCACAGAAAGCTTAGGTTGGTGGCCATATCACAAACCTTTCACCTGAGGTGGAAAACCTTAGTCCAAAAGGAGTTGCCATGTAGATCCAGAGTGATTACCCTTTGTTTGCCTGGCCTTGCCTGGCAGTGTGTTTTGCAGGTGTGTGATCCAGGGGAGAACTTCTCTGGTTTTGTTCTAGGTTTGTTGGCTGCTTTTCTCTGCCAGTGCAGCTATGTTGGAAGGTGGTGGGGGAGACTGTTGATGGGTTTTGCTTGCTGATATCTGTGGCTTGGTCCCTGAGCAGGAGGATCTCCAGAGTGGAGAGCATGATGTGCTCCAACCAGCCAATGCTGCTGGCACTCCTGGGTCCCTTTGGTGAGTACAGCCATGGGCAACAGTGACAAATGTGCAGATGTGTCTGGGACAGTTGCAAGGACCTGTCAGAGAGGAAGAAGGGGTTTTACCCTGGTGTGATCCACTTTCAGCGCTGGCAATGTGTACTTGGAGGCTTGGTGAATGCCTGGCTGCTCATTTCAAATCCTGGCCAGCTCTTTGATCTAAGTGTGGTGACCTTAAAATGTATTTTAAATGCCCTGGAGTGAACACTGATCTCTGACATTGTCTGAGGCAAAAGTTGTGTTGATTTCTTTATTTTATTTTTTTTATTAAAGTAGAACTAGAACTACTTCCATATATGCATTGCATGATAACATGGCATTATCCTTCTGGCTGGAGAAACAATGATCGAGGGAGAAGGAGCATTCCCACAGCACTCTGCTACACAATTTCTTTTTTTTTTAATGTATATGGAAAAATTATGTTTAATAAAGTGCTTGGTGTAGCAGTTAGTTGAGAGGTGTCCTTTCTAAAGGCTTACTAGGTAGGACTTGCTTTTTGACCTAGGTTATAACAGGTATTTTGATCAGGGACTCTGTTAGTGCATTTCCCTGCAAGGACTTTTTAATTTTCTTTTGAGCTTCTATAGTCATGTTCTCCAGGTAAACGATTTTCCTTGTGATTCTCTACATATATAAGAGCTCCATCATTCTCAGCATGGATTTTTCTATTTCCAGTTACAGACCACTTCTCACTTTTATCCCTGAATTTCTTCTCTCTACTCCCTGGTATTTATAGGCTACTATCACCTCTTCTGCTCCCCAATTTACAAGCTTTATGCATCCAATTTTCCATGCTCTCTTTATGGGAAATAGCTGCCACTGCTGTTGTTGGAGGGGAGAGGGTGGGAAGAGCAGTGACTTCTCAGGTTATGCTGGCTGTGTTAAAGATGAAGCCAGTGCCTCCTTTCAGGAGGCAGCTTGCTCTGCTGGACTGAAGTAAATTGTAGCTTAGGCTGTAGGAAGTCTGAGGCAACTATGGCAGTTATCAGTGGGTTGTTTTGAATGTCAGAAGGAGCATTTTTCATGGAATGAATGAAAAAATGGAGATCTGTTACAGTTTCTTCCTTTGCACACTTCTCCAGGCCTCCTGAGTGGGCTCTGCCTGAGGGACTTTGCCTCATCCTCTTGATGGGAACACATTGGTGTGGAGGCTGATGAGAACAGGGACTGCAGCATCCCAAACCTTGCACAGGCACCCCGAATCTCAGCAGTGCTGCTGTGTGAGCAGTGCCAGATGGCAGTGTGACCTGCTGCTGTGTCAGATCATGGGGGTATGTGGAATGACCACTGGAATGACTGAATCAGGATTTCTTGAGACCTCTTGTTGGAAACATACTGCAACTTCTGTTGCTCCTGGGCTAGCTGGGTAGTCAGTGGGGGTTTTGATGTGGTGCCTCTGCCCTCATGCCCTGCTAAGCACCTTCTTGCCCAGGATATAGACAGGTCTATGACTGTGCATGAGCATCCCCCCTAACCTCTGTGCTTGTACCCTTCTCATGAATATTTCATCCTTCCCCCTTGGTAAGTGAGGAAGAGCAGAGCTGGGCAGTAGCTGATGTGGGGGGTGGGGCTGAGTTGCTTCCTGCAGGGAAAGAATCCCCTTGGCAGAGCATCCTGGCACACAGGAGGCTCAGCGGTGTCCGTGGTGCTGCCTGTGAAAGTCAAAGCTGTCACTGTGACAGCCTGATGACGAAGCTTAATTACCCTCAGCGCTCAAATCTTTCCAAAAGGCTGTGATGCCTATGAAAATGGGATGATTATAATGGCTATTCTGCGAGGAGCCAAGGTTAATCTATAAAGATCATATGCTCACACATGATGTGTTATTTGTCACGTTCTCTGTGCCTGTTTCACCGTGACCTCTTCTCTCTTTGTTTGGATTTGTCTCCCGTGGGTGCTGAAGAGGAACAGCTTCCTCGAAGTCAGCGTTGCACCTGCCTCCACTGGGTGCTACAGGAATAATAAAAATAAAAACTTGGTGCCTACTGACTATTTCCCCTTTTCTTGGGCTTTTCATTCAGTTGCTCCAAAGTATAAAAGGAGAAAAAAATTAAAACAACCCTCCAAAAAAACAGGTTTGGGTCCTGCTTTACAATATTTTTGTGAAGGAGCCAGTTGCATTTGACACTGAAGCTGAATTTGAAGGGATCTAAGGCTCACAGTGAAATGGCAGTTGGAGATTTGACTCGAATTTACTGGAAAATAGTTTTGGTTCAGATTTTTTTTTAATGAGAAAAGATGTTTTTCAAAATTCTGTTTTGAAAGGACTGGGATATAGTATTACAACTTAGTATAGTATTACTGCTGCCTGCTTCAAACTCAGCAGTTTTAGTTTTACTTTCTGATTGTCTTTGGGTTTCTTTTTTTTTGTTTTAATGTTTTGAATATAAAAAGTAATCAAAGAGGTGAGTTTCAGTCTGTCAACAGAGTTATTTTCCAAAACAAAATAATTCAGAAGGATAGCCAGTGCTTGGCAAAACTGTCATCTATGAACTGAGCAGGCAACTGAGAGCTAGTATGTGACTTCAGAGCTCAGCAGTTAAATGGTTCATCTCCAGCTTGGGCCAGCACAGTCACTGCAGGGAGAAAGCGATGGGGGAAGAGAGAGAGGGCAGAGGCTGGTGCTAATGTTTTTAATTTCTCATTTACTATCAGGCAGCACCATATGGAGCAGAATGGAGCATATAGAGCAAAGAGGGATGGATGGCATTTTTCCCTTGAGCTTCTTGTCAGGATACAAGGAAAGTGAATTCTCTGCAGGTAGCTAGAGCCTTGCCAGAAAAGTGGCTTTTATGATTGCTAATGGTGGTGAGGAATTTTTCTTTTTTTAAAAAAAAATCAGATCTGTGGGCTTTTGCATTTTATTTTGTTGTTGTTCTTAATGGGATGAGTGGGAATGACTTATGCCACTCTAATATTTTCATAATGTCAGTGCATTAGTTTCTTAACAGCATTCAGAAGTATGCTAGGCACTTGTCACAAGCAAATATTATTTATTTGGAGGCTCAGTAGGATGCCCAGGCATCTGAATGCTTCCAAAAGAAGCACTGCTGCTTTGACTGATTGTGCAATGGCACTTCTCCTCCCAGCTGCATCTCATAATCTCCGACTGCCAGCAGACCTGTGGTGAACAGAGACTCTTTCCTCTGCTCCACTGCTTCTCCTCTGACATCTCTTCCTCCCACAGGTTGCATCACCTTTCTTCCCATGACTGCTCAAAGGTTGAAAGCTTTGCACTTGCTCAAAAGCCAAGGGGTTTGAAAGTGAGGGTGGGGTGTGTGGAGAAGAGCCTGCCAGAAAATTGATGCCCTTGAGGATGGATTTTTGTAAGTTCTGTGTGGAGGGTGCTGGAGAGCTCATGGGAACTCTGAGGTTCTCTGTAGCACTAGGAAGGCACAAGAAACATGGGTATGAGTATAGGCATGGGACAGGCTTTTCAATAAAGCATCTCCTGAGGGCTGTGACATCCTGAAACTGAAGCTAGGCATGGTGTGTGTGAACCAGGCTGCTTTGTGTCTGCAGGGAGGCCCCCTGCAGAAAGCCCCTCTAGTCCCTGGGAGATGAGACCAAAAATTGTGAGTGTTTGTGTGCATGTTTAAACATAAAGTGCACTTCCAGCTCTCCAGTGCCTCTGCTAGCAGGGTGCCTCTTGAACCCCAGGGAGCAGATAAATCTATTGGCATGGCTACTTCAGCTCCCCTCCAGCCTCACACACCCTCAGCTCAGCATGCTGCAAATTTAAATGATTTAGAAAACATTATTTGCCAGCTTCCCTGTTTAATAGGGATTAGTGTATCTTCTATCTATTCCTTGTGCTGTCATAGTTTCATAGCTGCAAGGCTACAACCTCATGATTCCAGCTCTTAATTATGTTTTGAGAGTACTTTTCTTACCCATAATGGATTTGCAGTGCAGTCAGAAATGAAAAGCGATGGGTTAAGGGTAGCTCAAAAAAACTCTCCTCAGCTTTCTCTCATGAGTCTGGTTTACAGCTCCATGGACAAAAGATGCATGCACATGTCAAAAACGTTCTTGGTGTGGCTTTGAAATTGAGAGGTACTTGATATCCAACTACTGATCTTCCTTTAGAAGTTTTACCTTCTATAATCCATTCCCAAAAGCCTCACCATGTTTTTTCCAAAGCCAAACAGACATTTAACCAAATCATTGTGAACTGGTGGTCTTGGCTGTCTTGTGTATTCAGGAGTAGATATTTAAAAAAGACTTTTAATGGGGAAGGTGGTAAATTGGTGTGGTTTGTTTCAAACTCCTGTTCTCCCTCCCATGCAGTATCTGTAAATACAAAAGAAGTGATAACTGTTACAGAAAGGAGTGCCTGGTGCTCCTCATGGGTATGATCTGGGGTAAATTAGTACCACAAAATCTAGGGAAAAACCTGGTGTGGGTACTGATCCTACCCTGGCTGGACTCCCAGTGTTTCAGACAAGCTAGTCCTCCTCTGTTATGTGCTTGGGACTCCGTCCTGCAGAACATGACACCTCTCTTGGTCATGGCATTTGAGACTTTTCCAACTCCTTGCACTGTGTGATTAGTTGCTGGTGCAGGGAGAGGATGTGAGAGCCCTCCTCTTGTGCCCCATCACGGCTCACTGTCCTGAAGCAGGCAGTAGTTGGATATTGAGCATAAGGAAAGCTACTGCCAAGCTGCATGTACGTGTATTTCTTACCTCTTGTGGTGGCTGTCTCTTCACATCTGTGCACCGCGTTCTGGAGCTGATATTAACAAGCTTGTTTTCCTTTGCAAAGACAAGTGTGTACAGAGGAACTGCCTTCTGATCAAAGCAGAAGATTCTGATTCGGGGGTTTTGACTCTCCTTTGAGTTGACTATTCAGTACCTTATTTAATTTTTTAACGCCCGCACTGCAACGCAGATGCAGTACCTGAGCTGGAGCAGAGCGGTGAGTCACGGGGCTGTACAGCACCGAGGGACATGCTCAGGTGACACCCATCAGGGTACTTGATGTGTATATCTTTTTGAAGGTGAGGGAGTCCTGAGCTGAATCACTGAACATTTGCTGATGCAAATTTGTGAAATCTGCTGGGAAGGGTTTCATGTACGTGCTCAAACTTCCAAATTGGTGTGGAAGAAAGGCATGTTTGGCCTCATGGCTAGTCTGTGAGAGGTGCTCACTTCCCTTGCCCGGCTGGCAGCCTTCCCAGGCAGGGCATCCAAGTCCTGAGGCAGCAGTTGCAGATCACACCACCTCAGGGAAGGGATGTGTGCTGTGTACAATGTTCACCATAGCAAGGGAGGAGATTGGAACAAAGCTTTCAAGGAACTGAAGAAAAAGGAGGTAGGTGACCCTGAATTGCAAGGGTCTTTATCCTGTTTCTAATCTGAACCTTGTTGGATCAGGACTGGCTGGAAATTATTCTCTTCTGCTGGTTGCTCAATGGTGTGTGTGAAACATAATTGACGGATTTGGCTGTGATGTTGCCAAGTCTTCAGGCTCCCTGTGAGTAACACAACTCTGGCCCCTGCTGCGTAGAGCCTCTCTTACTACAACGTGAGGCATTGCTTACTTTCCATGATATTTTGGGGGAGGAAGGCAGTTTTCTACCACATGCAATGACTCACAGCTGAGAGAAGCACAAAGCCACAAGCTCACGGGCTAAGTTTAGTCTGTTGTTCAGTTTGCTGTGTGCATCTCATGAGACTGTGTTCATACAATGTGCATTAACATTTGTCCTCCATTAAGATAGCATTGTGGGGCTTTACATAATATAAGGCTCTGTCAGATGGGGTTAGGAATAGGCTGCAGAAGACCTAGAATCATCCCACCTAGCTGTAGGTGCTTGCATGAGGGGGTTCTCTTAGGGGCTCAGCTCCTTGTAGTTGGAGGAAGTGTTATGGTTTGGGAGGGTGACACCTTGGGGTCTGCAGAGGGACATCTGGGTCTCCATTGTCAAGGGGAGAGAGAAGGGTGGTGAGGGTCCTAACTTAGGCTTGTGGGTGATGAATCTGAAGTTGTGCTTGGTGAACGTGGGCTGAGATCTCTCATAACACAGAGGTTCCTCTTTTGCTTCAGCCATGGGCTCTGGGATGGGGAGTCAGAGGTGGCTGTGCCTTGTTGGGTAGCAGGGACTTGTGTAGAAGCATGTGCCTCTGAGTGGATGAGGACAAGATACTGGTTCCCCTGGTGGTGCTGGCCCGATGTTAGGGGACGGCTTCTACATCTCAGCTGAAATCTCAGTGTTTTGAATCCTTGAGACAAGCTCAACTCCTGGAGATGATTCATGTGGGCTCATTGCTGTGTCTCATCAACCATTAAACCAGTCTGCCTCCAACGGCCGTGAGCCAAGGGATGACCACTGTGTTTGGTAGCTCAGTATTTGCTTGTGTGACTCCTGTTACAGACTGGTGTATGAAGAAGAAATTTCCCCAGAAATGCTTTTGATAGAAAAGTTTGGCAATTCTGTGCTTCAGGCTCACAACTTGCTGGTGGCTTTTCAGTGTATTTTATGAAGAGGGTATAAAGGACTGTGGCATCACTGATGGGATGCACATAGCATGGGGCAGGAAAGGAAATCACCCACTGGGTCCCATCAGGTGCTATCACAGGGAAAGTGTGGTATTTAGAGAGGACTCTGGATATTTTGCCAGCGCTATTTTTACTATGGTGCGTTCCGTATTTGATGTGGCTAAATGAGGCTGTCTCTTTAGGAGTGTCTCTGTGGGAAAGATACTTCCCATGAGCCTAGGAACTGCCCTGTTCTGCTTGGGTAAGATCTGAACAGGTAAGTTCAGAAAATTGTTTTTTGAGATAGCAGGTACTGTCTGCAAGGTATGAAGGCTTTGCTTGGAAATGGGGCACATCTTAGGCATTGTCGAGGAGCCCCAGAGTATTCAGGGATGGCTCTCCAGTCTGAGCCTTGACTGGTTCAGCCATGTCTTGAAGTTCCCATTCAGTGGATGTTTACTCTAATACAAAGTGAATTCATGTCTCATTTCCTATTCTTTTTCTTTTTCTGTTCCAGTACTACTGTCTGTTATGTTCCCCTGAGACATTTAGATGGCTTTTAAATTGATCCAACCTCACTTTCTGGAGGTGAGACCTTGCTGTGTTTCACTAGGGATCAAGTAGGGCAGCACTCTTCCAGGGGTTAAGCTTTACTGCAGCCAGGACATGTAATTTAACCAAAGGTTTTATCCTGTGGTGTTAAAAACCTCTTTCTGCCACAGGAGCGTAGCTGGGGCACTGCTTATTTCCCATACTCAGGGTTTCAAACTGGTGGTGAGGGGGAAAAGAAAGAAATTCAGGTGGCAGAACCTACTAAAGCAGCAGCAAGAGCAACAGGTAGTGAGAGGGGAAGCACATTTGCTTTGCCAAGTCTTGAAAGATCTTTGGATGCCAGAAGAGGTGGCTGAGGAGGAAAAATGGTCCTGGAGGGCAGAAAGTGAAGTCCAGCCCCATGGAGCACCCCAGGCTCTGTGTGAAGCCCATCTCTCCCTCCTCTTGCCATCTTCCTCTCCTCCCTCTTCCCAAGGCAGCTGACATGAAGTAAGTTGAAGGGACAGTGCTTTACCACAGATGCTGCTGTGCTGACTGCTTAATTTAGCAGCCGCTTTGGCAATTCCTCAGTGCCCAAAGCTGTCGAAAGAAGCCTCTGTGTGGTGAGGGGAAAAAAATAAGCAAGTCAAAGGCTTCATTAGGGAACAAGTCCATCAGTCGTGGCTGGGGCTGAAAGATGAAGCCCTTTGCTTTCCTGGGGCTCTGTAGCAGGTTTTCCTGTCTTGTATCTTTTGCATTTGCCTCACCTTGGAGTTGTTGCTGTTGACCCTGGAGTAGCTGCCACACGAGCATAAATTGGAAGAGAGCTAATTAACTGTCAAAACCCAGGGCAAAAGACAATAAACCCCTGCTTCACCTCCTGGTGGGTTTTAGTCTTTTCTCTTTGATGTGACAGCTTGTCCTCTGTTCCTTTTGCAAACAACTCACCATTGCAGGGGAAATGCAATATGGCCAGGCGATCACTTACTGCCAGTGACAGCAAATAAACATGAAAAATGGCCTTCGAAACACTAAAGGACAATGATCAGAAAGGTTTCTTCTTTCACCCTAAATCATGATGTTTCACACCCAGCTGTAGTATTATAAGTTATTTATAAATGTCTTGGCTTGTTAGGAAATATATGCTTTTATATAAAGATAAATAATGTTTTTAATTGGATGATAAATGTACAAGTTCAGCACGGGGAGGGGGAATGGGGAGAAACCAACCCAGACTCAGTGTAATATCCCCATATTTATGGAGAGGCAGCTAACTAGTGAAAACATTGCCAAGTGATGTTTGCTCCTAGGCATGTATAAAGCAAACATGTTTATATTTCAAGAAGGTGAATCAGAAATTCTGATGGGACAATTTTCTGTCACAAAAATGAGGTTTCATCAAAATCAGAATGTTTTACTGAGACACGTCAATTGCAGAGATATTTTCAACTGTGGGATGTGTTTGTTTTTGCTTTGGTAAGGTAAAATCCTTTATTCAGTGTTTGTTTGGTTTCTTAACACAAAATGTTGATATAGTTTAGCAGGAATTAATTTGTTACATTGCTTTGACATGCTCAAAACAATGTTTAAATGAATCAATAAACATGGGTTAAAAACTGGATTTTTTTACTGTTACTTCATGACAAATCTTAGGGTTTTTTTTTGTTCTGATTCAGTGTAAAAACATGCCAAAATGTCAGGTTCTCATGACAAAAATTGTTTTTCACTCAACTCCAATTATAGCATTTGAATTTTGAAATGCAAAGAAGCAGAGAGAAACGGGAGGCAGGAACAAGATGTGGTAAAATCACCTTTCCCTCTTCCTCCCACCAACCCACCCCTCACCACGTGAATCAGCTTTGGCAAGCTCAGCATTTTCCAAAGTTGTTACTGGAATTGGAATATTGGAGTATTATTATTTCAATGCTATTGTAGACATGTTCCTAGCTGGGCATGGTGGGGATGTATTTCTTCTGGGAGAGAAGAAAGCTCCATCCTCACACCTGAACGCTGGATGCAACCTCCTTGTCCCAGCAAAGCAGGGGTTTTGTGGGTCCTCACCCCTCTGTTCTTGGGTAATTTTGCTGATTGAGTGTCTAGAAGTAATGAAAGCTACTGTTCTCTGCAGACTCTGGAGTGTCCTGCTGATCTGGGGAGCTGAGTTATGGAGTTACTGTGTTCAGAGCTGCTCATGCTGGCTCCAGATCCAGGAGGGCTGTGAAGGCTGCTGAACCTTAAATGAACAACCCCTTGAAAAGCACTGATGGTGCATCTGCTGTGCTATCAGTTTTTATTTAAAACCAATTTCCAAGTCTTCCACATACTGCTGAACAGTGTGAACACACGTGTGTGTGACTTCTTTTCTTTACAAGGAAGTTGTAACACTCTGAAGCAGTCTGCAAACAGTTCAAAGTTCATATTTTCAAGGTCTGGCTTAACCCCAGAGGAAGATAAGAGGTGTAAAATCTTTGGAAGGCTTTTTCAAAATATCACATTTCATCTTTTGGTAATCACACAGGCTGATTTAGAAAAAGCCAGATTGGAAATAAGATATGACAATGTCACCCCTTTGCCACTGCACATGCTTCTGGGTTGCTTCAGATATTTTGAAGGTAGGGTGGCTTGGTTTGGAAAGTGTTTGAGGGGGAATGTAAATCATGCTGGAGATGAGGCTTTTGACAGATTTGCTGAATGCATATTTCATAGAATGATTAGGGCTGGAAGGGACCTTAAAGATTATCAAGCTCCAACCCTTCAAGTTCCGTGGGTAGGGACACCTCTCACTAGACCAGGCTGCTCGAGGTCCTGTCCAACCTGGCCTTGAACACCATACAGAAAGATTACTTACACCATATAGAATGATTTTGATATTTGAAAATGAAGTTCTGTGCAACAGAATAATTCTTAGTTACAGGGTTTTGACAGGTTTCACTCCAAGAAGAAAATAATGTCACCAACTGTTGCAAACTAGCCTGAGTGGGAATTTGCTAATGTTCTTCTGCACTATTTCACTTTATACTTCAATTTCCATTTTTTATAGTAAATTTGGGGAAGCTCCACTGATTTCCCTGGGAAATAACTTGGGATTTGTGCAGGTGGAATTAAAAAGCAATCTGGCCTGTTGCATTAGGATTTATGGCTGATTTGGGCTTCTGGCAGGGGAAGGACATGTTAATGCTATTTGCTAATCTGACCTACCAGAAATGGGATCCCACTCTAGATAGTGATGTTGGAGAAGTGATAAGGGAGAGATGTACCAGTCTAGCACAGGCTTTCCAATTGCCATGTCATCATCAGTGCTGCCAAAAAGTGTCTCTGGAGAAGTCATCAAGCCCTACCAGTGTACTGGAAGTGGTAATGTTGATATAGATGCAGTGTGAACTCCTGGTTATGTTTGGTACCCTTTCCAGCTCCTCAGGGATAGGCTTGTTATTAAGTAGCATTGAGCTGTAGCTAATAATTACATCTGTTAAGGCTACCAGTTGTGTGTGTCCCTATAACAAGCCAGCCTTTATTTGTATGCAGATGTTTGCATGTGTGCCTAGGCAAGGGGGCTCGTATGACCTTTGGGACTCAGTACATGAAGTTTTCGGTCATCTTGACATCGTGGAACCCATTGCATTGTCCCCCCACTGCATAAAAGGTTCTGATTTACTTTTGAGGGAGAGAGCAAGATGGAATTTCACTGTGGTGCAAGGAGGAGGGGGAAGCTGAAGAGATGGTTCTTCAGATGTGGTTTGTTTGGCTTTTGTGTTGTATTCAGATGGATGAGGAAAACAAACTTGGATCGCAAATAGTTCTCAGTGTGGTGAACTGGCTTGCTGTGGGAGCTTCATTTGAAATAAGCCCTCTGAGTTAGGACAGCTTCATATGGAGCATGCATTCAAGTACAGGGAAATAACCCTCTGGCACAGGAAAGCTCTGTGACTTTTGCACTGTCCTGTAGGGAACAGGCTTGTTGTGGTGTTCTGAGAAACCCAGACATTGATGGTGGGAAGTGTCAGGGTTGGTGGGGTGTGCAAGCTGCTTGACAAGCCTTGAAGGCTGAAGTCCTGTTTCAGGGAACTGTGATTGTTAGAAACCAGGCTTGTTCAAATTTTATTGGCTTTGTTGGCTCCTTCAGGGTGACTTTTGATAGTGCACAGCTATTAAATGTGGAGAGTGACTCTGACTCCCAAACAGAAGAGCTTGACAAGAAGGCACAGTAACAGACTGCGGGGGCAAAGACGTGCCTCGGTAAAAGATTCCTGTAGCTGAATTGGAGTTGTGTTAAGCTCTTCCCTGAGGGCAAATACTTGATTTTATTTATGGCTCCTGAGTTGGAAAAAACCCTTCATTTTAGAAAGGCTTCGGAATTATTTCTCTTCTCTCTCCCACTTGTTTTATTTAACTAGCTGTGGCACTGAGTATAGTTTCCCAGGATAAAAACACTCCATTGTAGATATAAGAAATCAGTCTCATAATAAACTAAACTATCCTCCTATTTCTTGATTTCCCAGTCAGGTAGCTGTAGAAATGTTTATACCTTGGGGCCTTTTAAATGTCCCAGAACTCTGGTATTCCCCTCCATACAGCCCCTATGTTACACCCAAGATTTTTTAAACACATTTAATTTCTGAAAATAACCAAAGATATTTTTGCACTCAAAACCTTCATGTTCCAACACTGCTTACAACTGCATTATTGTGATAACTGTGACAGGTAAGATTCCCCAGGATGATTAACACTGGGAAGGGCTCTAACCTTAAACAGGTAAGGAGAAATGCTGCTGATTTCCAGTTAATGCTGACAAATGGTGGGTGCTGTTCCTTGGCATAGAGGAGCTGGTATGTGATGCTGACTGCTGTAGGCTGGCAGTGATACTTCAGGCTTTAATAAGAGCCATAAGCCAGCATGGTCCTTTTCTCCCTCTGCCCAAAAAGTCTGTATTGGCACTAGTGGGCTGTGTAAGGACTTGACTGGCTTATTCTTAAAGTCTAATGTTGGCTAGAGGGTAAAGAGCACCAAGCCCTACACCCCTTCACTGTAGATGTCTTGTGATTCCTGACACTGCCTTGCTACCCTGTGCTCCACAGAGGAAGCACAGGTCCTCCTCTATTATTTCCCAGCCCTGTGCACTTGCATTCAGCATGGCTGCAAGAATGTTTGCAATGCAGACTGATGTTAATAGTTCAACTGAACCAAATCAAGATCTTGCCTTCGATGTCCTAGTGCCCCATGCTCCATTGAGCTGGGGTGATCCATTTAACTGTTCCTAGCCCTGTTGATATCCAGACCGCTTACATGTGCCACTTCCTTCCCCTGCCAGCTCCCATTTTCCCCACCAACCCTCCGATTGTTTCCAGGGGTAGGATAACAGTATCCTTGGTTAATTATATCTACCTCCACCTTGAGCACTGGGAGCCATGCCTGTACTTGGAAATATGAGCAGAAATCTTCAAATGGGCATAACATAGGTGAGGGCAGAGTTGGAAAAATCTTGTTTTACAGTCTTCCCCCTTAACCTGTCTCATCTCCCCTCCCTCCTTACCCAGCATCAATAACATGAGGAACCTGAGGGAATGAGCTGCTGGGCATGCTTTGTTCTTCCTCCTCACTAAATCAGCTTTTAGAGCCCAGAGGGGTGTTCTCAAGACACTGATTTGTGCTCAGTTTTGCCAGATCCCTGCAAATGGCTCCACTGACCCAAACCTGCTTTGTGTGTTTGCCGTTGGCACAGCCAGAACCCAGGAGTGTTGGTTCACCTTGATAGCACTCAGCTGCTTCATCTCCCCTTTTTCAGTGTTGCAGGACAGGGCTGATGGTCCAGCATGTTGTGTGGAGTGGGCTGCAGAGGCTGAGCAATGAACTGCTGAACATAGTATGGACCAGTGATTTTGGGTCTACACTCTGCATGATAACATACCTGTGATTGAGCAGTGCACCAATCTGGTTGCTTCCCTAATAACCTGTTCACCTTCTTGGACTTTGGGAAATGGTTCTTTTTGTCTCACTTCAAGCTCATCTCTGAACCAGCATTTGTGGCTGTCAGAGGTTTAGATTTCTGCACCATTTATTTGTTGTCTCTTCCCACTTAAATTACCAGTCTTGATGCCATATGGCTTACTTAATAGATAAATAAACCTGTGTATGTGGTGTAAATATTTCCTTACAAGTTAGCTTGCAAATGAGGAAGTTGTTATTTCATCAGAAGAAACAGTTGTTGAAGTGAAATTAAGAAGAAAAAAAAAATCTAGTTGAATACTGCTCTAAAGGGCTTCATCCTGAAGCTCCTGAATGCCTGTTACTTTCTTCCCTCACCCCGCCAGTAAACTTTCAAGATTTTAAATTACTGTAGCAATGCTTAAACCTGCCCTTTGGTAAAACTCTCTAAGATTTATTGGGATGTTATAAATGGCAACAAAAGATCCAGCTCTCAGGCAGTGGATATAGCAGAAGAAACATCAGGTTTAAGAGTACTCAGATTATGTGATACAAATGGTATAATGGAAAATTCTAGGCAACTTGCAGTGCATTTACTGCTGTACCGGCTAATACCCTCAGTTCAAAGCTTAACAAAGCTGCAAAGGCTAAAACAACAACCACCCCTCTCTCCCATGAATGTGCTCTGGGAACAGCATGTAGCTTATTAAATTATTACAGATACTATAAAAGGATGTTTCTCAAAGCTCATCTCCCAGATGTACTTGCCTGTATGTGTACATTGAGTTATCTTGCTGGTAGGTTTGGCAAGAAACGTATATGGGAAGGAGAGGAGCATCCTGATGTTTGCTGCTCTTAAAACATGAGGATAATGTGGCCCTTTTTGTTTCCTGAACCTTGCCCTCTCCTCAGACTGCTTTAAACTGGCTCTGGAAACAGTTGTGAGAACAGAGGGGCTTAGCTGGTGTGAGGGGACAGGAGAGGTGCTAAGGGGGAAAGAAGAATTTAATGAGAAGTAGATGGGTTACAACCTTGTCCTCTTTGCAGAAATCTGGAGTAAAGACTTGGTGGGTCAAGATCCAGGTCATATACAGGAACATATGTCAACGTTGTTTTAAAGACATGTATTTCATGCTTAGTGTGAAATGCTTTTATTTTTTTTAAAGAGAAGATCCCAGGTATTCATGACCAGGCACAGCTCTGATCTGGTCTCACTGGGCAGGCAGGGATGGTGAGTAAGGGCACTGCGGCAGTGAGGGCTCTTCTCCAAAGAGGCTGAAACCCCAGGGCTTCCCTCTGTGACACACAGTGCACTGCTGAGTGGGGGGGAAGATGAGGGAAGTAATATTCAGACCAACCAAAGTGAAGATCAAAGTTGAGCTATTTATGAAACGTGGTGTAGCCTTAGGCAAGTTGCTAACATCTCAGTGTGTGTGGGTTGTGCTCGGAAAAGTTTATGCTCTTATCTAATAGAAGAAATTGTTCCTGGCATTGTGTGGGAACGGTCTTGTGAGGGGAATACTGGAGCACACAAATATGAGGAGCATCTGCTAAGAGTCCAACTCTTGTGCTTTTTGGTGCCCTTGAAATTTAGGCTTCTAATGCAACTATGGACTTCTGAAGATAAACCCTCTGGCTGAGGCAGGCAGCAATTTTTTTCCAGGGAGAAGTGGCTGAAACAGCAAAGCTGTGAGTGGTTTGGTTTAGCCTGCCTTTGAGAAGCCAAACGTTGTCTGCCTGTGCTGGAACAAAAACCCACTTGGAGTTTTTGCCCTTGGAAGCAACACTGACTCTGGAGAGGCAGCCATGTGCTGCTGGGATGGACTACTGAGGCATGGTTTTATCTTGTCTGAGCGGGACCCGCAGCTGGTTTGGGTTTCCTGGGATTTAGCCATGCAGGATTTTGCCACTTATTGTGAGGAGTAAGTGCTGCTAAATGGGGATCCTGGCAGGTATCTGGGGCTGTGTTTGCAGCCAAGTTATTGACCTGATGCTGTCTTTGCCCTGTCTGGTGTTGGGCATGCTGAAACTAGTGCCAGCATTATCATCTTTTGTTCCTTCCCCTGGGCACGCGCTGCTTCCAAGCACTGCAGGTCCAAGTACTGCTGGGTTTTAAAAACGTCTCAGAGGCTGTGCTCACTGCTGGGGCTGGTGAGCCAGAACTATGTGGCTCCCTGGTCCCCTCAGCAGCTGGCAATGTGCACCCCTGTCCCCAAATTCCTGGCCTTGTTTCAGTGTACAGGGTTCAAAGCGCAGTGGTGGGAAGAGTCCACTTCTCAGTGTGGTGCCAGTCATAAAGGAGAGTTGGATTCCTGAGAGGATCCCTGTCACCTGGCAGTGAGGATGGTGAGGACGTGTCCAAAACCCTGGCATTGTGTTTCTGTCAGGCTGGCTGCATCTTCTCCTCCTGAAGCCTCAAGACGTTTGAGTAACACCCTGGCATGGTGTGTCGCCTACAATGTTTGTGTCGCTGTTGGTGTGGCACACAAAGCTGGTCAAATACCTTCTCTCTAAACATCTGCCACTGTGAAATTCCCTTGTTCTCTAATGATCTGTTTGACTTTGCTACCAGGGATTTCCCTATACCTTTTTGCAATAATTTTGGATGTTAAAAGCAATATTTGCAAAATGTTTGTCCAGCCCCAGCAGAGCTCTGTGGATGTTCCACAGTGTCTCCTGTAACCAGGAGCTCCTGCTGCAGTGTTTCAGACTCAGAGGTTCTCCAGGTTGGATAAAGCATGTGAAGAAATGAACACTTTTGTGCTCAGTGTCACTTGTGCTCGCAATGATCTGGCAGAAATTTAATTTCATTTCCAGTAATTTAAGGTTACAGATAGGATTAAATCTCCCAGTCAGAAAGAGACATTAATCAAGAAATAGGCCTCTTAATCCTCCTTTCAATTTTAATGAAACACTGTAAAAATGCCTTTCACCAGGGGATGTCAAGTATCAGTTGTGCTTTGATTAACATGCTTCTGTGACAGGTTTGCTGTTGTACCATGTACCAAGTTATTCAGCAACCTCATTTAAGCTGTCTGTCAAGAGAAAACAAGTACAAAGAGAGCATTATTTTCTCATTGGAGTTGCAATAACAGACTTGTGTATCTACAAATACTTTTTTTTTTTTAAATGCTGGATACTCCACACCTGTTGTGATATTTTTAACCTTCAGAGTAAGTGGGGAAAGGCCGGACGTGACACAAATCACACTGTCTCCTGAATGGCAGTTAGGAAAGAGATAAGAGATCGGAAATGTTGTTGCAGCTGAGAGAAGCCAAGCACTTGCCTTTCTAGCAGCAAAGTGGCCTTTGCACCAACTCTGCTGGAGTATAATGCATGTAAATCTGGGGCAACTGAGAGGAGCACTGGGTCCTGAATCTGTAACCCCCTCTCTTCTTTTTGGCTTTCCCCCCGCTTCTGAAGTCAAAACACATTTTCAATGAAGTCTTTGTGGTTTGAGTTGCATTTGGCTTCTTATCTACACCCTTCTTTCTAATGTGGCTTGATTATATTAGATATGAACTTCCTTGTGGCTGGAAGCCAACACCAGACAGACTATTCTCTCTCTGAGCTGCTGAAACCTGACAGGGGAATGCCAAGCCTTTTCACAGGAGCCAGTTTATTTTTAGAGAGGGTTTTTGTTTTTTCATGCCTCTTTAAAAATTGACCTCTTGGAAAAAAAAAAAAAGACTCCAAAACATCTCAAAGTAGAATATAGCTGAAGTCTGGAGCCTTCCATGCAAACACAGCCTCTTCCAGCTAATATGGCATGAAACCCCACAGGCTGCACTCCCCAACCTGACACCCACTGCATTTTAACAGCTCGGATATCTGCGAGAAGTTTTCTATGTGAGTGGGTGCAATTGCACTCTCCAGCTTTGGAATATGGATTAGAAACTTCACAGTGCACTGTCTTGTATGTTGGCTGCTCTGTGGACACAAGGAAACAATTACAGGATGGCATTCTCCCTTTGAAAAGTTGAGAGTTCGCTTATAAACCTAATTCTGGTGACTAACTGTCCCCAGGAACTTGTGGCACCAGGTGCCTTGCTTGGCTCACTGGAGGGAAGGGCTGGTGGGGTTGCAGTGTCTTGAAGCAAGGGAGTTGGAGGGGCTGGCAGGTCTTGCAGGCAAGCTGTGTAGAAGTAGCCAGTCATCTCTGAACAGGAGTGGTTTTCTCTGCATTTTTCTTGCTGGGGTACACCTGGTTTTTCCTTCAGCAGGGTTGTCTTGCCACTCACCAGTGAGGGTTTTGCAGGAAGGGAAGGCTGGGACGTGTTCTTGCCTGTCACGTTTCCTATGGCAGGTCAAACTGCTCAGGTCCCCAACCTCTACCTCCCTCTGCTAATCCGCTGGGGTACTCTATACATTGTGGTGAGCTGTGAGGATGTTCAGGAGCAATTTGTAACATCTTAATGACCATATTAACACCTCTAATTGTAAATGACGGGGCAATTAGTCTCAGCATAGCAGCTTGAACAATTATGTTTGCCCTACTAAAGTGACAGAATATTCATTCATGTAATAAGAAAAAAACAAATTGTCTCCTTGGGATTTGTCCCTCTGAGGAGAGTGGCCTGGCTGTTTTTGCTCCTTTCAGTTTCTTAAAGAAAATAAAATACATGTTTGGGTGCAACTCTTGCCAGAAATGCTCAGCTGTCAAACCTATTCCATGAAACACACTTATGGCAAGTGTGTCTGCTCTGCTTCTGACTTGATTCACAGGGAAGAAGTCTAAGAGTGACAAAGTGACTCAACCTCTATTTTTCTTATGAGGTCTTGGGGCCCCTTAGCTGATTCCCAAAATATATTTAGAGAACCAACTGAGGTAACCAAGGAGAATATATCTAGGGTCAGAAACTGCACTGGAGGTGGTGCCAGGTTTGGAAACTTCCTAGTGTTCATACTTCACTTCTACTTGAGGTCTTTTCCAAAAACAGAGCTGTTTTTCTGGAAGAGGCTGTATTTCAGTAGAGTCAACCCCAGCTTAGATGACCTTGCTGTCTTCACCAAGTCAAAACCTGAGGCAGCAGAGAGAATGAGGGGACCAAGACCAGCAGTGTGTTACATTCCTGACTATTTATAGGCAAGTAAAAGCACATGCAGATTGTTTCTGGCCATGAGACTGATATTTCTTTCAGCGGGGACTACAAAATAGTATTTCTGCCTTCAGGCTGTTGCCAGAATTGGGTTTGAAACCCTGAAGGTAGTTTTCTTTGAGAGATTGGTTTGGTTACCTGCTTACCCAGTTGACCTGGAAAAAGTAGGGGTGTCTCACTTGGTATTTCTATCCCAAATCTGAGGGACCCCATGGGATCTCTTTGGAGCTGGGGGCCTGATCCAGAGATTGCAGTGGGACTTTGGGGGGAAGGGCAGCCGTAAAGGCCGACTCAATTTCCCAATCACACCTTCTTGTGATATTTCCATCACAGAACTTGCATGGTGAAACTAAAGATCTCCTTAAACAAGATTTTCCAAGCTTTTTTTTTTTTTCCACTCCCTATCTTACATCTAACAAACATCCTGGTACCTTGGATGAGGTGGTGCTGGATTTCTTTGATAAAGCATCTGAAATCTGAGTGGTGAGGTTGTCACTGTTTCAAAAATAGCTTTGCTCCTAAGTGAAAGCTGTCATTGCAGATGTGTTTTAGCTCAGTAGAAACATCAGGACTTCGTTGGGGACTGCAGGATCATGACATCTTTTTAAGCACAGTGGGAGACAGATGGGTGAGCTGCCAACTCGATGCAAAAACAATAAGAACAAATGAGCTTTTTAAAAATAGAACAATTGCATTTGAAAGAGGGTTGGAAGGGGGTGAAGTCGAGAGGGAAATAATTCTCCCATGATCCTATCCTGGTTTTGTATTAAACAAAACATGTTGCAACATTGTCTTCATTAGCAATGAAGTGACAAACTGGAGTGCTTCCAAAATGGCTGGCTCCAAACTGCTTTCATACTGACCTGAAATGTCAGCTGCTATTATGTTCTGCTGACCACTGATTGCTTCCAGAGTAGCATTTTCTCCTGTGAAATGAAAGAAGTTTCCTCCCAGTGATCTCGGTGTCTCCTGGTGTTTGTGAAGTATGATAGTCATGGGAAATGATAGTGTCTTTATTTTCAAACCACTTCTTAGTTCAAGGGAAATGAATTGTAAATCTTGAAGTTAGTTATACTGTGAGAGTGTATTTTGTGCAAGAACAGTGTATTTGCTCATCTAGAAGATCCTCCACTTCACCTTCTTACCACCAGCAAAGCAAGGTGGTAAGTGCCTCTACCTTATCTCCCTACCTTTAGGCACACACACAGAGCTGGGCTTTGAAGGAGCAACATCAATATCCCTCTGAAGGGAAACTTGCTATGCAAAAAATATGTGTATGGAGAAATGGTTCTGTGATCATCTCTAATGATGTGATGGAAAATGTGTTGGGTTTGCTTAAAATCCTTTTTACAAGAGAGGAGAATTTTTGGGTAATATCTATGGCTTACATTATGTGAAAACCTCTTGGCCTTTATTGTTAGGGAATGAACTTGGTGATTTATTCATATTCCTACACTATTTTTTCTGTAGTTATCAGAAAAGGACACCTGTAGGCAAAATTGAAGGAAGTAGGTCTATCTTTTTGGAAAATGTAGATGTCCATAAAGTGTGAGAGACCAGAATGAAACATAAATAAATCTTCTGGATCTACCCTGTGTGGTAAACAGTGACTGACTGATCTGTAAAATGCTGGGAAACTCTTAGTTTTGTTTTGTGGTTTGGTTTTGTTTTCTTTTTTGGTCAGAGACAATATTTCCTCTGCTGGAAAGATCCCAACTGTTAGGTTGGGCAGAATTTGGCTTACTTGGTTTCTGTAATTATTGGACACCAAGAGGAAATATGTTTGAAAGAGGTGGAAGTGAGCAACCTTGGTAAAGTATTTCCAGGGCAGAGGAGAAATCATCTGTGCTAATCAGTACCCCTGGGTTATTGTGCTGTGTCTTCTCTGAAAAGCTTTCTTTTAAGGGAATGATGATTCACTAAGTGCAGCCAAGCTGGTCTGTGGGCTTTCCCAGCTTCTTGGGGGCAGCATAGGTGGACTCTGTGGTCTTGGACCACTGCTGCACCTACTCATCTACCATTTTTCTCCTTCTCAGTAAAGTCCAACTCAACCCTTCTATTCCTTTCATATGTGAGAGAACTAGAAACAGTAAGTCTCCTAAAAGGACAAAAGAGAAGTGCAAAGAAGAGTGATATTTTTCTAAGAGTTTTTGACTCTCCTTTATTTTGCATGTTGCAAGAACTAAAAGATGAAACTGCAGTGCTCTGGCCACTATTTGTACAGTGAATTATCTGACAATTTTCTTCATTTAGACCCATTCCCTTCTCTATTACATTCCAATTAAAATTAAACTCAGCTTGTGGAAGGTTCAAAAGCATTTATGGGCAGCTGGCTATTTTATAGGGATATAGCTCCATTCTATCCAATGAATTAAGATGAAAATAAAAATCACTTGTTATTTTATGCAGCTTTTGTATTAGTTCCTAAAGGAATGCTGAAGTATCCCGAATAAAGATAAAACCATCTCTTAGCTGGAGATGAAGAGTTGAATATTTGCAGGACAAGGAAATAATGTTTCATACTTACTGTGCTTGGTGATTCTGAATGCTGAGTGGGGTAAATAGTTGAGGGGAACACTTTAAAGACGAAATCCATGACATGAAGCACAGAAGTAAATAGCCCCTTAATAGTTGTAACTGTGATCTGTGTGTAGAAAATAAACAATTCCTCAACCACAAGGACACTTTGGCAGAAGGACAGCTGTCCAGGGGGTGTCATGAATGGAACACCCAAAGAATGAGGAAAGTTTTGCTTGCATACAGACAATGAGTTTTGTGACTTAAGGTTTCAGTGCCTGAATTTGTCACCTTTTCTGACTGTGACATTTGTTGAGGCAGCTGGGACCTGTGTAGTGCCATCTGTGTCCCCAGTCTGGGGTCCCTGCCTGGTTCCCCACCTCACTGCTGTCTGCAGCCACAGCAGAGGCTCAATTCCCCGTCTGATTAATGCTGGAAAGCTGCTCTTGGCAGCTGTCTTACCAGTCCCGACCAGAGAAGGGTCTGGGGGCAGTTTCCTAATTGGAAGATTGTATACAGAATCATAGAATCACTTGGGTTAGAAGAGACCTTTAAGATCATTGAGTCCACCCATGGCCTGACCCTGCCCAGTCCATCTCTAGATCATAGCCTCAAGCACAACATCTACATGCCTGGTTCAGGCTGGAAGGGATCTTAAAGATCATCAAGCTCCAATACCCTGCCAAGGGTAGGGACACCTCTCACCAGACCAGGCTGCTCAAGGTCCCATCCAACCTGGCCTTGAACACCTCCAGGGAGGGGGCAGCCAACACTTCCCTGGACAACCTGTTCTGGGGCCTCACCACCCTTTTAGTGAAGAATTTCTTCCTAACATCCACTCTAAATCTACCCCCTTCCAATTGAAAACCATCTCCCCTCATCCCATCACTCCAAGCCCTTCTAATTGATTGCTAAGGAAAATCCTCCTTCTCCTAAGCCTTCCTTACCCCTAGTAGTTCTCTGTTCAATTTTAGCCATAACTTTTGATGATTGCATTCTTTAGGTCTGGGAGCCCATCTATACCACATCCCAGAAGCATGTTCTTCATAATGCAGGCAAATTAAATGATTAATGCCTGTCACTAGTACGAGCCTGGCAGCCTCCCTGGTCTTGCAGAGAGCCTGAGATTCTGCTCCCTGCTTGCAGAGTTTGGATTTGGACTTCCATTATTTGCAACATTACCTTGGAGGTCTCCTGTAATACCAGATACTGTAACAGACCCTTGTGGCTTCAAGATATTTGGGATAGTCAGGGGTAAGATAGAGCATTTTTAGGGATCCTTTTAATTTTTCACTAAATTTTTCCATGGCAGTGGGTTAAAGGTGCACCTATGACACTACCAACACTATTTTGAGTCAGAAACAGTGTTTGAATTTTGGGGTTTCCTTTTAATTTCAAAATCACTTGGCTGGAAAAAAAATGGGTGCAGTTTTTTGTGTCACTTACCAAGCTAGGATGGCAGAGAAGGCTCAGCTATTTTCCACCACTGTGCTAAGAAATCTATTTCAGGCAGCTGCTGCTTTTATTGTTGTAAAAATCTGTGGGGAGCACAAACAAAACAGCACAGGGGCTGGATCCTGTGTGCTGGATTTAGGGAGATGTAGTGCCTTTGACTCTAAAGGGAGTGTGGTGGGTAGCTCCAGCTCAGGGGAGAGGGATGGCACAAAGGGCTGTGGAGAGCGTGTGCCTCAGCTGAGCCACTTCCCAAGATGAAGGGGCTCCTGATGAACGAATCCATGACTAAGTGGTGGCCTTTGGAAGAAGAGATTGGTGCTTCCAAAGGATCTCAGAATAGCTTTCTTTACAAAACTTGCAAATAATTGAAATATTAGCAGTGTGATTGAGTCAGAGAGATGAAACGGCTTTACAGCTGCTGTGATGATTCCTGTGAAGCTGCAGGGGATCTGCTCATTGGGAGCTTCATTGCAAACAGCAGAAATAGCAACTCTTACTGAGAGTCAAGGCTCACACCTAGCAGAAGGCAATTAGGGCACTGGCAGCTTTAGTGAACACAAGGCAATGCAACATCAGTGTGACTGGTAGGGTCCTGGTCACTGCCCACAGCAAGCAAATGCCTGTTCTCCTGAAATCCTGTCCACCTTTGGTTGGAATCCACCTCATTTCCCTCCAGCCTGGTCACTTACAAACATGCTCTTTCCCTTTCAAATGGACAGAAGTCCTTCAGGGAGCTCCAAACCCTGCAGATCTCCTACAGCTCTTCCCAGGAAGAGGTAGCAGCTCAGCTGCCTTCCCTGGTGCTCTCCTGAAGTATCTGTCCTGCAAACCATGTGTGAAGGGCACCAGGATGAATGATCCTTATCTTCTGGGAACAAGGCATGTCTGTACAGCAGGACAAGGCTTTAGGGATGTATTTCTGCTCCCTCACTGGGAGGAAGTGGCCTTTTTGTTTAAATGGAGTACAGATATAGATTCCCCAGGGTGAGTCTGGCCCACCCTGGGTTTTATCACAGTCTATAGGGCCAGCAGGAATTTTGCTGGATCCCCTTGTAAAAATATGAGCTGGACTTCACTGAAAAGCCTAATGCTTTAAATTCTGCTGTAATGGCCTCCAAGCCCCTGCAACTGTAGGGGGGGGGGAAATTCTGGCCAAATAAAGGATCTGTAAAAAGAAACATCTCTTTATATATGACACCCCGTTAGCCCTAATGACAGTTTTCTCTCTGTAAGTGCAGTAAAGTATGGAAATATTGCTGTGCTCCATGGTGCAATTTTCTGACTGTGATTTTCGTTGATAAAAGCCTTCAGAGAGCGCATTTCCCTTCCCACTTATCTGCCATCAAAAGACAGCAAATACATGAAAAATTCAGCTGTCGCTCTAAACAAAATATACAATTACTCTGGGTTGATGTTTTAAGCAGAAATAATTTCCATGGCAAAAAAAAACCCCACCAACCAACCCTGTGGCTATTTTCTAAATGCTGTGATGTTTGCTTCTGGCTTTTTGCATTACTCATGTATCACCTGGTTTAGATACTTGAATGCAAAGATGAGATATCCTGAGTAAAAACTTAGCACTTGCCAAATTAAATATTTGCTGGGCTGAGCCTGAAGTTCATTACTTGAATGCTGCTTTGCACTGGAGAATGAAAAATCTTTTTTAACCTGCCAAAGGCAGTTATTTTAGGGAGCTGACGAAGAGGGCAGATGTTATTCAAGTGGTTGGATAAGAAAGGGAAATGGTACACGTTAACTCTTCTGGAATAAGCAGATAGATGAAAGAAAGTGGAAATCCTCCTGCAATGTGCTGATTTGTTTGGACAAATCTAAGCAGGAAAGAGAAGATGGAAATTTGATACTTCATCTTCCACAATTTGAAGTATTAGACTTGAGTTCTTCATGTCTCGTACTGCTTGCAATGAATTTCTTTTTGGGGCATTTCTGAACTTTGAAAGCATACAAAATCTGGAAGAGTGTGCCTGTGGTTTGGTTCAACTGTTTTTTTTGTTGTTGTTTGATGGTTTGGTTTTTTTTAATTATACAACTGATAGTAGAGATAACTGTAACCTTAATGTACCTGCATTTAGAATCTGAGATGGAAATTTTCTTAATTTGTTTCAAATATACTTCATCTGTGTTATTCTGAAATGTGAACTCAAACCTTGGTTCAAACTTCAAAAAGTATTTTAACTCTCTAAATTAGAATTGATGAGTTTGGAAGAACTATCTCCCCTTTCTTAAAGCAGAAACACATTGAAAACATGATGAAAAATTATTTTTATACATTTAGTGTCACAGGATGCCAAAAGCATTTGTGTTGGAAGGAACCTCTGGAGATCATCAAGTCTACCTGCCCTGCTCAAGCAGGGTTAGCCAGAGCAGGTTGCCTGTGTTCAGTCGAATTTTGATTGTCTCCACAAATGGTGATGTCACCTTGTGTTTTCCTGGAAGTGGTGGATAGCTGAAATGTTACAGCAGTAATAGCTTTTGTCTCCTCACAGATCACATCTCTGCAAATTTATCATTCTTCAAAAAATTAAAATCTCCCACTTCTCTGGGAAATGAGTAACACAGTGAGTACTGCCATTTGCAAAGGATTGGTTTGTGTTATTGTTAGTTACGTGTGTAACCTTCTCTGGAGAGCAATACAGTGTCTTCTGGTTTCCTACAGAGAGGTCTGATTCATTCTTCTTGTGGAAATTTTCACATTATAATTAAACTTGGCTTTAGTAAGAAGGGTCCTTGCAGTGAAGATTCATATGTTCAGGGAAGGTTGTGTCACTGTTTAAAGTTCCTGCACTGAAAGACACTCCAGTATGCAGATATGTGGCATTCAGCTAAATTACGTCAATTCAGTTTGAGAAAATGAATACTTGCCAGTCCATGGTGTGTAAAGATGACATTTCATAGTGAGAGAAAAAGTCATTGACCTTCACACACAAATAGAATAGCTAGTTATTCTGACCTAACTAGTCCTGCATTCAAAATGGCAACGGATCCAATGTGCCAGACTCTCACTGCTCCTTCTCCTCGGGCTGTTGGAGCTGGTTCCAGCCTTAGTGAAGTCCAGTGCGCAGCAGGACTCGGCTACAGAAGCAGGATTTTAAGCAGAGGAAGAAAACCAAGCCTCTAGGTGAGACTTAGTCAAGTCAGCTGCTCTGCTATTTGTATTTATACAGCAGTGGTGCTCAACACTGCAATTAAAGTCATCCAACACGCTTGCATAAAGGTCAGGCAGCAGATGCTGGCACTAGACCTGTCAGATTCACTGATAAGCTTCACTTCCAGGCACAGCTTGTAAGAAGAAAATGAAGCATCAACATTTAATATTTCCAGTGACATATGTGCATACACCAGCATACTTCTTAGCAGTGATTTTATTCTTCATTTTTTAGTAAAAACATGAGCTACTGTGGCTCAACACCAAATAAACCAGGTATTTTCAGTGAGCTATGTGACACGACTGTGACTAGCAATTCTTTAAGTACAGTCAAGCGTTTGTGTGGCTAACAGCAAATGAGGTGTGCTCTGAAGAATGAATGGATATTGCACTAATATACCGAATATCTTTGCATAGTAATAAATGGAAGAAAAATCAAATTATTCCAGAGCCTGACTAGGCATTGAGTGGAGTTATATGAGAATGTAAATTGGAGAGAGAAAGAGCAGTATCTCTGTATTCTCACCAATCTTTTAGAGGTAATGAATTGTTTAGGAAATGTAGCTAGGGAAAAGCTTTTGAGTTGGAGTCTGGCAGTCCTTCAGGGTATTCTTAGAGGTTATCTCTGCAAGGCAGGTGGATGAGGAAAGAGACAAGCTTAACCCTATAAAAATAATTATGATATATTATTAGCAACTAATGGCAATCTAATGGAGTCTTTTCAGCAAAGACACCACTGGCTGCAATTTCTCTATGTCACATGCATAAAAAAAGCACCTCTTAATGAAACCTACATTCTGGTAATTTCTCAAACTCTGTGAAGTTAGCAAGAAACTTTCTGCACTTGAAAATTCATGCTTTGCAGCATCTTTCCATGCTACTATTCATGTGAGCACCCCACCCAGGCAGCATGCAGTGTTTCAACACCTAAATCAGCATTATAAATCTGTTGAGACCATGTCATCTAGTAGATGTGCGTACCTGGTGTTTTTCCTTCCTTACCTAAATATTTCCTTTCTGAGATTAGTTTTTTACTTGAACAAACTGACATGGCCTTATTATGGGTTACACATCAGAACCTGTTGGATTGTTTTGCTTCAAAAAGGTATAAAAATGCTCATGGTAATTGTGTCCTTAAAAGGTTTGTGAAAAGAGACAGCTGGATAGACAGCAGAGACCCTATACATGCCTTCATAAAACTAACAATGAGGGGAAGGAATCACTGGAAGAATGGAATTGGAGAAACCGTGATCAGCAAACAAAACACCTCACACATGAAGTCTCACTCCATAGTCCACTGCCTGTAGAGACTTAGCAGTTGGAGAAGGGGCAAAGGAGGAGAAGAGGACAAGGACAACATTAACAAAAACCAGGGCACAGTACATAGTTAATCAGTAATTGCTGCAATTGGAGCTCATCATCTGCTTAGCACTTAATGTCTTGGCTTTTCAGAGTGAATGTTATTAATACTAATGTCCTAAGAAAATTGTAGCAGTCAATATCTTTGTTAATTCTTGTGATGTTTGAAAGTGAAGTGCTGTTAATTGTTTCTACCACATTCTTCACGTCACCAGGCCTGTCAGACCCTTAAAGCATGCCCCTGGGGTCTCTGGGGAGGACTGTCAGGAGTGCTCCCCTGTAAACCCATACTGACTACTTCATCCTTTAGATGTTTTTAAATGGAGCAAAAATTGCTGGAAATCAGTACTTTCCCTGGGGTTGAGGTTGGGTCAACCAACCTATAGTTTCCTGGATCTTCCTGCTTGTCTTGAAGATGGGAGTTACACTTCCTTCTAGTCTGTGGGAATTTCTCCTGACTACTATGACCTTACAAAGACAATCAAAAATGGCCTTTCAGTGACATTAGCCAACTCCCTCATCAACTCATGATTTGCCTTGGATTTGTACACATCCACTTTGTTTAAATGTTTCCTAACCTGAATCAAGGTGCTTCTTCCACCAAGGGAGGTCTGCCTTGCTTCAGATTCCAGCTGGTCTCAGGGATCTGGGACTGCTGAAGGTTGGTCTTACCAGTAATGACTTCAGATAAAGGTGTTCAGTGTCTTGGTCTTTTCTGTGTCCTTGGAGAGGAAATTTTAGCTATGACCAAGTGATGGTGGTTGCTTTCTGATTAGCTGTGCTGGTAATGGTGACCTCCTGGTGTGACCAAAACTGTCTTGGAACACTTACCAGAGTAAATGCCCTAAGCACAGAGGGCTTGTGGCTTTCTGCATCCCCGATTCCATGTGCTACATTTCTTCCAGGTCTTGGCATATGTAGCTGCCTTTATCTCTGGCCTCAGGGAAGGTTTGTTATAACCCATCCTCTCTCCAGAAGAGTGCTCTCAGGAGATGCTGAGAATGCCTTTTTGGTGAAGGATGGCTTTTATTCATACCCTTTTCTTTAGAAGGGGGCCTGTGAGTTTCTTGTGTGAATCCTGCTGATCTTTTGCTTTTATTTCTCTTTTGTTTCTCTGGTTCCTTCCATCAGTTTCCCCAATTAAGTGTAACAATTCGAGCTGCTCTGGGCCCTTGCAGCAGGAGCAGGAACATTTGCAGTCCTACAGAAATATATTTTTTTTGTGAATTTCCTCTGAAATCGCCAAGCAAAAATGATTTGCATGCTCTAAAAGTGTGGGTAGAGTGGAGAACTTGGAATGAGATTACTGCAAAGACCTTATTCTTTGTCTTTTTCAAAACATCGGTTTCTAGAGGAAACAGAAATATATAAAGAAAAAAATAAAAAGGGTAAGAAAAAGGGTAAGATCTCACATGCTGGGGTGGGTCCATTAGAGGAATGCAGGCTCATTAGTCCTGCTAAATATGATACTGTGTGTAAAGTCAAAAAAGCAAAGTGAGGTCTGGGAAACTTGGCAGGAAATCAGCCAAAATCCATTATATTATCTTTCATGCGGCTTGTTAGTGGTGACACTAATTGAAGGCTGGGCCCTCTTTTCTTTTGCTGACTGCCTAACACAGGGTCATTTTAATTTCCCCTGATTATGTTGCCCTATTGTAAGAAGTCTGACAAAACCAAGGCTTTTGGAAACTCCTAACCATGAGTCCTTGGCTCCCTGAAACCTCCCTTGGCAGCTAGGAGGTTTCTGTTAATAAATGGCCTGACCCATTATTCATTTCTAAATATCCCAGATGAATTTGCTACTGTAGTGCCATATTTCAGTTAAAGATGACCAGGTTCCTGAGCTTATCGACCTGTATTTACTACAGGTGTGGAAATATTAAAAAATGCCATGTTTCCTACCCATTCCTGTAAGGAAATGACGTGAGTGAGACTGCCCACCCAAGAGTTGCCACAGAGTGGGGGGGAGATGGAGTAATTCTGTTGTAGGAAAAGGCCATACAACTGCAGAATGGTTTGGGGAGAACTTTTTGTAGCATGCTTGTATAAAAGCTGTGATTGTTTTGCTGCTATTATTGACATTATTTGTAATTTCCTCCTATCATTCCCTTGCTCTTTTTTTTTTTTTTGCACCTCCCTGAGCAGACAAGCTCAGCTGTATAATAAAGAGCTGAGTTTTACCTCCTGTGTACCAATGTAAATCTAAAGCGATTCTGCAGTAGTCAAAAAGATCTTGTGTTAGTTAGGGGAGAAATGGTCCCACTAAAGAGCCTGTTAAAAGGAAAATTCCCTCTCCGATTGTGGAACAAATTAACTATTAGAAGCAGCCAGTTGGATGCCTCTCTGGAGCCGATGACCAGAGAGACTTAAAAGTCCATTAAGCTAATTCCTAAATTCATTCTTTGCACAAAGCATGCACAGAGGAACTGTCCTTGCAAGCTGGGCTGTGGCGAGTTCTTGGGTTTCCATTGGGGAGGGGATTTACATCAGCAAGGAAACATTTGGTGATTATGACTACCAACTGTGTTAATCACTGGCTTGAATTAAAAGTCAGCGACAAGTTGCTTTGGGATTCGTGTGGTGATGCAAGGGAAAAAAGCCAGAATGAGCATTTCTGAGCAAACTAGATGAGCCAGTGAGGGAACATCCTTTTTTTTTTGTGTTGACTGCTGCTGCATTGCACAGAAACAGATCTTCATTGGAAGAGGACAGGACCTTGATGAGGCAAAATCTGCACTTTTACTTCACGAGGCATGGGGTACAACTGGGGTGGGAAGTGGCTTGGTTTGAGGAAATGTGTCAGTGCATGGAGCCACAAGGACCTCACTGCTGAATGGCTGCCCCAAACAGTGCAAAGCTGGGTCCTGGGCTTCTGCTGCCTGAACAGCTTCTTTGTGGTCAACAACGGTTGGGTGTGCAGGACCATGCTTCCTGGGGGCCACCACCAAACACCCTGGCCAGAGACCTCTGTGAAGCAGCCTTCTAGTCCCTTGAGCCATCTAGTGGTGTCTACCTTGACTACTGAATATGAAGTATTGCTGAAAAATAGAAACATCTGAATTATCTAAAAAGAATGATTTGTGCAAGAAGCGGAGCACCCATGATGAAAATGGGACCATTGGTGCTTTGGTAGGTTACCAAAGCAAGAAAAATCCTGGCTTGGAAATGGCAGATAAGATACAGAGGTGGAGGTAAACATGGGATGCTAAAGGCAAGTAGGATGGTTTAGTAAGATCTATCTTATGCTTTGTTTTGATGTTTGAGCACTTTATGGATGCTCATTGAATGTGGCTGGGGTTTGAAAGAAAAGCTGAACTTTCTAACCTGAAACCTCAGATTCCTTTCTGATGGGTTTGGTCACTGAATAAAGGAAACAGTCTTCAGTAATTCAAAAAAGATTCAACGATCAAAGCTGCAATTAAAAGTGTGGTGAGTCATCTTACAATTGTCCATGTGCTAAGAAGTACAGGCTGTTGTCATGACTGGTTTTGCTCAATGAGGATATAGAAGCTGCTATTACTTCCAGTGGCAGAAGCAATCTAAGTTCTGCAGACCTGTGTTTATAGAGCAGAAGAAAAGGCAACACTCCTGGTCCCCCCATTTGTGTGTTTTATTTAGTAGTTCTATCTGCAGCATCTGAATCCATTATGGTGCTTTATTACTTCACAACTTCTTTCAGTGTTTGCTCAGTAGGAATCTTGATTTTTTTTTTTACAGTATACCCTAGCAAATTACCCACCAAAACAAATGCAGAACTGATCTTTAGAGTATTAATACCTTTTTTTTCTCATCAGCATGCGCTAACAATGAAATATTTAACCAAACATTTCACAGTGCGTGCATTTTATCAAATTAAAATTTCAGAAGACAAGGAAATGAAGATAAAAATATCCAACCATGCTGTTTCTCAGAAACCCTCACAAGTAATCTAATATTTTCCTTTAAATCCTGTTGGTTTATTCTGCTTGATACAAAAAATAGTTCTAAATAGAATTTGGTTTAAGTCTAGGAGAAATGCTTTGTTCCTAAAAACGTTTAGCCTTTCATACAGAAAAACAGCTAAAAGGAAGCAGAAGCATTTGTAACTCTTTACTGAAAAAATATAATAAAAGACTTGGATATTCTGCTACAAGTCTTGCTTTCCCAGTTCCTCAGTTCCTTTCGCTGTAGCAGTGAGGTATCTTCATGTTTTATTTTCGAATCTCATAATAGCTGCAATATTCAAACTCTAACACTAAAATGTGATTGCCTACTTTAAAAAAATCATTGCTGTAGCTCTGCTCTTGAAGATTTATTTGTAAAACAAGTCTTTTTATCTTGCCATTTTTGACATCAAGTGGCTTCGAGTCAATGACAGATAGCTATAAATCAATGTCAGCTTTTACAAGAATCCCAAAAGAACATCTAATGTAAAATATAATGCAATCAATTCAATTGGTACTTTTTTACCCCAGCTTTATCTGAAAAGAGACCTGCTCTGTATGCTGAGAGACAAATCAGGTTATCTGATCTAGCAAGTCTGGCAAACAAGCAAATTCAAATATCATTGATCAAATCCATTGTGGTCACTTCATTCAGCTGACATAATGCACCTATAGAAAATGCTCTTAAATTCTTACATTACTTTTCAAATGCAGTAATTGAGCAAACAAATAGTATTGCTATCTTTACATTAGAATGATCTTTATCTCGTGCAAAGAATTGCCACACTTTACTGGGTAAATAAAAGAAAGCCCTGTTTAGAAAACATGGATCTTGAGCGGAAGTTTATGGGCTTTTTTAGGAGATGGTCCAGGGTAGGACAAACAATTTATGTCCTTTCTATTCAGAGGGAGAGGCCTGTCTTCAAAACCCAGGAATTGGACAATGACTTTAGCATAGCTCAGTCTTGCTTTGTAACAGGGGGATGCTTAGGAGAAGCAATGAGAACTTTTCCAGAACTTGGATATGACTTTACAGAATGTTTTGATAAAAATCTGTGAATGTGGTGCTGTGGTATGAAGTGGTTTGTACCTGTGCATGGGATGAAGGAGGTGAAAGCGTCTTGGCATGTCAGAGCAGCATCTTGGTCTTGATGGTAAAAGACAGAGCAAAACTCTTGTGAGGGAAACACTAGGCAGCACGATTATGGAATCCCAATGGGAGTTTTCTCTGTCACTGGCTGGTCCATGCTGTGGGCCAGCAATGCTTTTATTTCTTGTAGATGATTATCCAATGCCATGGTGAAATTCTACTACCGTGCTGATAGGGAATCGTTTGAAGTGATATGATAGGGAACTTCCAAATCTCATAGCAATGAAACCAAATTTCTTATATGCTTCATAAAAGAAGCTTGCTTCATTAGTATAAATATAAATCATATTTTTCCTATGAAAGCCGTGTCTCAACCACTCATGCATGCAAGTGAGGGTAGCCTTGCTACCAGATATAACCATGAGAGGATAACTTTAATGTTGATGAGAACTAAAAGCTTGACAATGAGGAGGAGGACCTTTCAAGGCTCAGGCACTGAAAGCGGTGACAAAATTTCATTCCATTGTATTTGCTTTTCATGTGTCTTCAAAAGAGGAAAAATACTTGCATTTTAATATCAAACCAGCAATCTAAACTGAGAGGGAAGTAATTATACATGAAAGAAACATAGTCTTTTGTAATAAGGTTTTTAAAGTATCAGTTTCATTCTATCATAATATTTTTATGATTAGATTTACTTTCTAATATTGTAATAACTTCAGAATGAAGTAAGGAAGTCCTTTGTAGCTTATCTCACAAGCCTGTCTAGGACATCACACTTAATGAGGTTTATAATTCAATATAACCACATCTGCATCTTTAATAATGCCTAACATTTAATCTTCATTGCACCACTTGAATCAAAAGATCTAAAATTAAACCTACTGCAGCCTAATCTAATAATAAACATGCGTGACATTTTGTGCAAAACGTGTGCCTGAGCAGCACGGTGCACTCTCACAGTCGTATCAGATGTAGAAAAGCATACTTTAATCAGCCAGAGGTAGATGGTGACATTTAACTCTCACCCATACATCTACTTTGGGGGAACTCTGAGATCCTGCCACGAAGAAAGGGCCAGTTGTCTGATCATTAGAGAACTTAGGTTCAAATCTCACTAGTTAGAGCAGCATTAATACAGACTAGTGGTTACTTACTGGTAACAAGTGGGTTTCAGACCCCTTAACTTCTGATGAGTAATTTTGGTACCTTCAACAGGATTCATATATGGTTGGTGGTAAGGTGCTTCTAATTCCCCTGGTAATTAACTGGAGTATCTGAGCTCCTGAAGCACCCAAACATTGTTTGGCCAGTCAATACAAGTGTCCTTCCCACCTCAGGTCCCCCCAGCCCTTGTAGGCTGTTATAGGCCAGTACATCAGTCTGGATCATAAGGGTGGACTTTCAGCCATGGGATTTGTTGGGTTTTGTGGGGGCTACAGCAGTAGTGTGAGGTACCTCCACTGAAGAATTAGGGAACTGAATGTGAGATGTAGATAATAATTCTATGAGATGTAGATTTGTGCCCAGGAGGAACTTCACATTCCTCCTGAATTAATGGGACACAAGCAGACAGAGCCAAGGGGATGATTCCTGCAGAGCAATTTGTGAGCTCAGGGCTTTGCATGAGACCTATGGGTTGGTGTTGTTTCTTTTCCAAGGTGTAAACATTGCTTTGTAACCAGGTGTTATGCTACAGGTATCTATCAGATGTGGGCTACCACAGTTCTGTCACCGTGAGACCAAGATTTATCTCTGATGAAAGTGAAACAAGCAAGCAGGACAGAAGACCTCACATATAGAGACAACGTTTTGGAGAACAGGCCACGTCAGAATTATCTATAACACATCCAGATAAACTGAGAAATTTGTGAAAGCTATTCAATGAGAAGCTCCACCTTTTTGTTTATCCTCAAAATCACTTACAGGTACAAAAAATGGCAACAAGTCAAAGACTGGCACCTGTATTAGACCTTGATCCAAGATACATGCTGTTTTCTCTGTATTTAAAGGGCTCTGGCTGTGGTCCTTACTGAGACTGTTTACTTTCAAATGCGTTTTGAAGCTGGTATGGTAGACAAGTGTGGCTCCTTCCATGTGAGATGCCTTTGTGACATTCACAGGAAGTCCCCATCACAAATAAAAAGACAGTTCTTCACCAGGATCTGATCAGAATAATTTGACATCAGCTGGGTCAGGATGGAGAGCTTTGATCAGAGGAGATGAAAGGCGTGAGAACTCTGTTGGGCCATAGAGTCCCCCACTGAAGCTCAAACCCTACATTTCAACTGGGCTCCATCTGACTTTAATTAAATAAGGGAAGATCAAAGTCTACAAATCTCCCCGATCTTTGTCAGCACGGCGAACTAAAGGTAAAAATTCTCAGTAACTTTCTGTTCCTTTGAAGTCAGTGGTGACCTTTGTGCTGTGGATGAGGACACAGTGAGTGCCATTGGGGTAGCTGCAGGTTTACAGTCATCTTGACGTAATGTTTGTGCAAGGGGAGGGAGAAAAGCTGCATCTTGCAATGATGCCTTCGCAGCTGTGGGTCCCCGCTCCTCCCCCAGATTGATTTTATCTTTAGGATTTCCTTTGTCTTACGATGATGCTAGAGGCAAAATTGCATCTAATAAATCAGGGAAACCATTGTCTCAGTTTTCCTTCAGCTCTGAATCAGAAACTATTCTCTGTCCAACCGCTTCCCCTCCTGCCTTCCTTGCATACTCGTGAGGTGAGCTGGAGACTCACTTGATAAAAACATCCTGAGCTGAACCAGCTGGAAATAGACAGTATAATAACACCAGCCTGCTGTCAGCCCTCATCTATTTTTGTTTGATTGGTATCTGATTGGGATTGAAAGTCTTACTCCCTGAGTTAGCTACCTTGAGGCCAACCTTGAAAACGTGTCACGTTTGGCTACTTGATGGCATCTTAAGTGTAATGTTAGATCCAAACCACACACGGTGCAAAAAATAGAAAGCTGGCATCTTGCTACACTGCACAGTAAAGGAAAAGCAACATGGAAAGGATCTGACAGACATGCAAAGAGATGGAAATGCCGCAAGGCAGAGAGAGGAGCCGGCACACATGCATTAGCAGCTCTGGGTGGGATGAAAGAGTGTCTTCCCTAGGGTCCAGGTTGGCTTCGTGTCTAGCTGCTGTGGCAAAATAGTGTCCCTTGTCTGTGGCGAGGACAGCTTTGCTTGTGTATGGCTCAGGAGGGCTGAAATCAGAGCAGTTCCCAGAGTTATCAGGCTTTTATTTGCTGGGATTAAGGTTTTGGTGGGGTGTGTTGGTTTGTGAAACAGCTCTGCTAGGGCTGTGTAGGATGCTTATCTAAGACACACGAGTAGGGAAAATAAAATAAAGTTTGGGTTTATTGAATAAAGCTCAAGAAAAAGCACAAGAGGTCTGTTACAGAGAAAGCACTTCTTTAGCATTAGCATTGGTGTTCACTGTGAGGGTGACAGAGCCCTGGAACAGGCTGTCCAGAGAGGTTGTGTTGTCTCCTTCTCTGGAGACATTGAAGACCAATCTGGACACGTTCCTGTGCAATCTAATCTATGTGATACTGCTTGGGCAGGGTGTTGGACTAGATGATCTTTCAAGGTCCCTTCCAGCTCCTGACATTCTGTGATTCTGTGATTTCCATTTCAGTTTCTGTTTGACTGGCAGTGATAAATCATAGCTGCGAGGCCAAAAGATGCAGATCTTCAAATCAGCATCCCTCCCTGAAAAGAAGGGAGGGGTGCTTTCAGAGGGGTGCTCAGAATTACTGAGGCTAACAGCAACAAACCTTGGCACTGAGCTCCAGAAGAGAGAATCAGGGATGTCAGAGCACTTGCTGAATGGAGTGATGTTCCAGCTTAGAGTCCAGGGGCAGCAACAGAAGAGTTGTGAGTAAATAGCCCTCTCTTTCATCTGCACTGGAAACACAAACAGAAATTGTATTGCTATAGGAGCTAAGAGATGTTGGTATTAGGTAAAATGTGGCTTGACTTTGGGTCAATGTGTTTTATTTGATGCTGGTTTGCATTTGAGCTGCTCTCAGAACAGCAAGATAAAAAACAAATGATATGCTGCTACTTAAGGTATCACAACAAGACATCTCAAAACAGCCCAAACACAGCCCTCACAAGCAATGAAGGACTTGGTAAAACAAGCGATGCCATTGATATTTAAATGGCTTTTTCAGAACATTTTAACATCATTCCTTTATCAGCTTTTCTAGCTGGTGTCTCACAATGCCGAGGTGGGTCTCCTCCAGTATGTAACCCATACCATACCAGTGGTGCTTTCTAAGGAATTTCTGAAGGAAAGGATCTTCCCTTAAATGGAAAATCTATAGAAAACTGTTGACGAATACTTTTGTAAGGGCAGCCTTTCTCTCTCAGTGTCTGCTGCAGGTTTTCTGGTAGGAGCAAAGCTCCTTTCAGGCTCCCAGCTGCATGAATGTGTTCTCACCTGCATGGTTCATCACTAGAGCTCTCCTTTGGATGGGGGCTGAGCAGCTGCCCACAGCTGGGCAGGACTTTCTGCCTGACCGTGTACACGGGGGGAGTTCTGCCCCAAGAGATCAGTACTCACTGTGCTTGTTGCACTGCTGCTGGGGGAGCAGAGCAGGTGGAGCTGGAGGAAGGAGCCCTTTATTAAGCACCTGGGTAAGGGTGGGTTTTAGAGGGCAAGAGGGAGCTGCCATTCATCTTGTTTGTCCCCAGGCTTCAATACTGGACTGAAGCAGCGAACGCCTCAAACACGATCTTCAATCTTTGGCGAAGGCAGCCAGGGAAGTGATGGGAAAGCTGAGTCTGGGAGGAAGCCCCAGTGTATTTTTGCTGTTACTGTAAAAGGTTAATGTCAATACAGAGCCCTGCCAGGGCTGTCAGAAGCACTTAGTGCTTGCCTTACCGCAGCGGCAGAGCAAGGCGCTGCAGATTGCTCCCAAACCTCCACCTCTTGTCCACGTGAGCATGAAAATGAAGCATGTCACTTTTTGGAACTATTTATTCGTGTTCTGGGTTAAGTAGCATCTGTAACCTGGAGCAAAGCTCTGTCTGCCCGTGTACACCCATAACAAATGTCCCACCCCACAACGCACCGGCTGCTCATCCCCCCGCCCCTGTTTGTCGTTTATAGCTAAGAGGTGCAGAAAAAGGAACAAGGAAGGAAAGGTTCCCAATGGCTGTCAGTAAATTTATTTTGCAGTTAACAGCCTTTGTAATGCACAGCCTAACTTTATCTCATTTCACTGTGGGTGTGCTGGGATAATTGCTCAAGTACTTTGTTAAAAACAAAAGCTCTCCACATTTCCATTAACTCCCGGCATGGTGTCTGTTTCACTTGACTGCACTAGGTACCATTTACAGTTCAATTTCACAGTCATGATGGACTGAAACATATAAACCTGCTTACTCTCCACTCCACTAATCACATGCATTAATAAACAGGGAGATTCATAAGGTCTGTTACTCTTATTTTTTTCCTTTGTAAGTCTATTTTTATGAATTAAATCATGAGGGTTTTTTCCCGTGAAATCCAAACTGCAATACAGTTTGGATTTCACGGGAATAAATACAGTGCAATCTTATTCTGTAGGGTATAGTAAGCTACTATTTTAGGGAAGCAAGCCAGGCATACAGAATTTGTTGCAAACTAAAAGGAAAGAAAGAAAAAAAAATCCAGCAACAAAGACTAGCATTGTATGATGTCAATCTACAGTATGCATGTGTTTGTATAATCACATTGGAATTTACTTTGAACTTTAGCCTGGAAAATTTACTTACTGGGGGGGAAGGGGAAAGGATTTGAGTATCTAAGTACCAAAATAGCTAAGACAAAGTAGTAAAACCTTGTGGTTGGTTGTACAGCAGGACCACGTGAAAATGCAAAGAATCCCTTTTGTAACGGGTAGAGACACAAGTAAGCCACTTGATCATTATGGTATGAGATAAGTATACAAGCCACGGGAAATGCTGTGTTATTCACATTCCTCCCTTATTGTTTTTCCAAGAGTGGCTAATTTTTTTCCTTTTAAAGGAACTTTTTTGTACATGACTTGTTGTTGGTCTTCTGGTTTAATAATATCAGTTCTCCACAGAGGAGAAGTAAGAACAGTCATAGGTACCATTGTATGAGATAAAACATGGGGAAGAGGTCGGGACACCAAGGACTGTCCTTTCTCCTGTGTCTTCTTTGGTGAAATTTTAGTCTGCAAAAGATATTGGTAATGGGCTGACAGGTTTTTCAGTGCTTTTTGTAAAGAGAAACAGACTTAAATTCTTAGGATTTAATCACTAGTGTCAGAACAGCTTTGCAGTCTGTCTCTCCCCTTTAAATGTTGTCTTCTCAGTCTATTTTTTTGAGAATGGGCAAGGGTTAGGTTTGCATCCTCTGCTTACACATTAAAAAACGTGGGTTTTTTTCTTAGTAAATGCCACCTGTCCTAAAAGGCAATTGTGTGACTTCTGTGATGAACCACCTGTGGTGTATAATGGCTTTGTGATTCATCTTCAGATCTAGCTATTGCAATAATAAAGCTTTTTCCAGTCAGTAGCTAAGGTAATTTAATTACAGTATTTGAGCTGGAAGACATAAGCATGTAGAAACTTCCTCTGAGTGACTCACACAGCGTTTGGAAATTCACCATAGCAGCAAGCCTTTGCTTTAAGTTTACTCTTCAACCCCTCCTCCCCTGTTTTATTTGAGTTGTTAGGATGTGAAGGTCCAGGGCAGCCCTTCTTCATATCTTTTTGAGGTGTAGATCTAAAAGAAAGACAAAGCAGGACGACGTGATGTCCCTGACACACCACAATTTGCAGCCTGAAAGTGTGTGATGGGGTGCAAGGTGTGAAGAAACCATGCTGGCCTTGTCTGTGATTGCTTCCCTAGGAACCAGATCTCCTGACCCTTTTGAGCGCTCTCTGTGAAGACTGTGAAGACACACAGAGAAGAGGAAGCTGGTCTTAGAAAAACTGGGTTCATGCTTCTAGCAGTCACAGAGGATGACACTGAATATCTCAGTCTTCTGCTCTCAGAGGAATTCACTGAAATCCTCCTGACCCAATACATAAGATGATCACATATAAGATGGGAAGCGATGCAAAGGCTGTGTAAATGCACAGCTGTTTTTCTGGGCAATAGTCTGAATCCATGAATGACTCATGTGGCTGGCTCTCTCAGAACAGCAGATCCTCTGTGCTCCTCTTGCCTCTGGGGTTTGCAGAGACCTGCAGGAGTGTGCTGAGCATTTCTGGCCCCGTGGGGCTTTGGCTCAAGTCCATGTTTCTGTGACACTGCGTTTTATTATATACACTGGAAAGCTTAAGCTAGATGTTGCTTGGTGTTTGCTTACCTCTGTGCTCCACAAACTTGGATGTGAAACATGTCCATTAATTCACCATCAGCAATGGAAATGAAATAAGATGTCCTACCACTCTGTCATTAAACCTTATTATTGGATGTAAATCGTTACAATTAATGTAGTAATTTCTCAACTAGTGACTTTTCTTCTCTTGCTTCCCTCATATTCCAGCCTGCTGAATTGCTTCAGTTATTAATTTTATCAAAAAAATAATAGCTTTAACCTCCTAGATCTTGTCATATTTTTGATTCATTTACTGTCAGCAGCAACAGGTATGAACCTTCTCTTTCCAGCATCTTTGCCATTTCTGTTCTCTGTTCCTCAGAGCCTGCAGGGAGGGTTTTGGCATACTCAAACCTAATAACTAATAATTCCTAGATTGAGTTTTGTGTTGCCTGTGATCCATGGCACGAGGTCAGTTTTACTTCTGTATAAACAGCCTTTTCATACAACACAGTTTTTCCTGTTTATTTTCCAAGTAAAAGGCTAAAGGCTCACAGCTTCATCTACTAGTAGAAATAAATCTGCGTGTAACCTGCATCCTTGTCTGACTTCTGTAGTCATCCTTATCTGCTCCATCATCACCTTGTCCAGTGTTGCCACATACAGTGACTTGCTGTACATGTTTTCTGTCAACCTCTTGGGATGTCACAGATTTGCAGAATTTCACTTTCTGTGTGATGCTGTCAGAACCTGTTCAAATTTTATGAAATTATAGCAGGCTGAGTTGGGTCCTGCAGACTTTTCTGAGATGTGTCTTAAAATAGTATGTTATTTTTTTCAGAGTACTGTCCTAAACCCACCCTGTTTATCCACAGGTATTTCTTTTACCTTTTCCCCTGTGTTTTTCTATAGCTGTTTGCTCTTATTTACATTTCCCAATGAACTGGTTTGTACAGCACCTTGGCTGTGGATTCCCTACTTGCTCGTAGCATGTGTTTCCAATGCTATTTTTTCTTTTTCCTCTCTCAAACGTTTGCCCAATACCTTGAGACTTTTACTTCTTTGTCTAAAAAAACCCCAGAAACCACAAACACCAAATGATTCCCCCAAAACTAATCCAAACCAAGAATCTCTGCACCTGCTCTCTCCTACGTGTGCCAGGAAGTTTCTCTAGAGCAATTTGGTCTGCTGGGCTCTGGGTTCTTCAGAAAAACTTTCCACCTTGTATTTCTGCTTGGTCACCTCGAGCTGTTCTTCTTGAGCGTCCTAGGAAAACTACTACTGGCTCTCACATTATTACACCCACCCCTCTTATTTTTATCAGACTGCCTGGGTTTTGCTGGCTTCTGCCTTTATGCTGATAAAGATGACTTTTGACAGGAAACAATAGGATCTGTGTGTAACAGCCTGTGTTTCTGGTCTAGATTCCTTGCCAAAATAGCTACACTTAGCACTTGCACAGTTCCTTTCATCTTCAAAGCCTTTCACATATCCGATGTAAACAGCCAGAGTTCCACTGATTTTGGTGGCAAAGAGCTTAGTAGCCTTCAGAAAAGGATTTTGTGTTTGCATGGAAAGAAGGAATATTGTCTGCTGCTCTGCTAGCCAAAATTTTATGAAGATATCAAGTTCAATCTAGAAAGTAATTATTAACTAAGTAACTTTTCCTTGTGGTCATCATGCATATTCCTGGCCACAGATTTATGGAATGAATCGAGGATTGATTAGGGAATCAATCTTTAAATGTGTTTACAAGAAACGCAGCTGCTGAGACAAACAATATCTTTGAGTGTAATTGGTTTTGATGTTTTTATCAAGGCATGTACCTAATACTTACACCCAGAACATATGTGCCTTAGTTGGGTTATTTTCAGCATATTAATATCTTTGAGATTCACTTCATATTTTTCACAGTATTTAACAAATGAGATTCCTTACGTCACTACCACATCCTATGATACCTGCTGCTGTACTTAAGCTTGGTGTGCACTTAAGAGGTCAAGAGCTAGTCTGTCCCTTCCCATTCTGCTTCATGGCAGAAACAGCTCTATCTAGCCTGGAAAGATGTTTATCTAGACTTTGCATCAGTTATTTTATGCTTTTACCTGTTTAGAGACCGAGACCCTGTTTGTCCTATAGACGGTGATGCCTGATTCTGCTTTTATAGCGAAAATTAACCCAGTTGTTTCCAACTTCCCCTGTAAATCACATGATTGTCTGTGCTTCTTATGATTCCTGTTGGTCTTCTCTGAACCATCCCCTAATTTTCCACATATTTCTCAGTGTGATGCACAAATCTGGTTGCAGTATCTCAGACCTCTCAACTGTGTGTAAAGCAGAATGTTCATCTCCCATATCTTGCACGTACTGTGTCTGCTACTGCATCTCAGAGGAGGATCAACCTTGGGTGTGCAGCATGATAGTAGAGATCCAGATGGTCTGTAGTAACCTCCATTTCTGCAGTGATCCTGTGGAATCATTGTTTGATTTCTCTTTGTGCCGTTACTGAATTTCATGTTGTTGATGTCAGATAACTACTCATGAACTGATGATGCACATTTATAATATTGTACCTGGATATATTTGCAGCAGGCAAAGGCTTTTCCTGTTGTGGAAGTATGAATTCATCTTCAAAACCTGTTTGGGAAGGGTTGGATGTGGAGGGGTGAAACATTTTAGTGGCTGGAATAGCTCCTCCAACTGTTCTGCTGGAAGTGCTCTTCCAACTTGGCACGTGCTGTCAGGTACTCTAAAATCAAAAGCTTTGGCTTGGTCAGAAACATTTTTATAGTGTTGCCATTAAGATGAAAAAAAGTATTAATTCCTGTAGCACCCTCTCTGACCTACCCAAATAGAGCTACTGCTTTTTACATCCATCCTTCATTTGGCTTTCTGTCAATCTGGACACCTGAGTCTTGAGTCCAACCCTCTTGTGGTGCCCAGTCTCCTCCCAGAGCCCTGAAATGTTAATGTGGGTGTGTGAGTGTTTTATTTTTGGATGCAGAGAATGAAGCATGGGGTAAGCTGAGTTATGTTCACTGCTCTGGGAAAACTGTAGCAAAGCCAGGATTTGTAACCACTGTTTCAGAGTTATGAGCTGGTGCTTCAGCACAAGCCAGTTCCTCTCATCTGGAGAGAAATAACCTCTGAAATATGAAAGATGGTGAATTAAACCAAATGCTCATCTCCTCCAGTGACTCATCTGCTTTCAGGTTTCAGCTGCTGGACAATTTTGTCCTTTCTCTTTGAAGAAAGAGTTGAGAGTAATTCCCTTACAATTTGTCACCAGTGCATTCTGCCAGGTCTCTAACCAAAGTTATTTCTTCAGAGGCCGACTCAGCAAGCTGTCCTGGCTCCAGTGTCCCCAGTGCACTCCATGCTGCTGGGGGGGCACTGTCACTGCTTCTGCTGGCCCTTAGCTGGTGCTCACTGAGGCAGACCTGGGAGAGAGAGTGATTAAAGTGACTTCAGCTGCCTCTACAGGCAAGCATTCTTGCTGCTTCAAAAAAAGTGGTAACCAGCCTGCATCAATGGCAGATGCCCTGAATAATGTCACTATAAACACAAGACTGTTGGTGTCTCGTTTCTGAGCCACTCTGCTTACAGAAAAGTATTTTACTGTTGTCTTAAACACGTGGGTTGCAAAAGACTTCAGAACTAACCCCATCCACTCCTCTGTGGTGCAGGTTCACTGACATTCAGCTGTTGTGTCCTCTTTCTGGGGTAACAGCTGAGGCTTCTTTCCCTTTGCACATCCATCAGGAATCCTTTCCAGTCAGTCATCCTCTGCCCTTAAATACTTGACAATGGCTTCCTCTGAGCTTGTTCTTTTCTCCTCCAGTGCTTCCTTCATAAAACCAGATTCCCATCACCCAATCCTTTAGTGAGGTTTTGATTATTTTCTGCCTCGAGCCAATGCTTTCACTTCCCATCATCTCTTTATTGCTTTCTGGTATCCATTCTCTGCACTGGCCAATAGCTGTTACCTGAATCCTTAGATAATTTTGTGAATAGTTATTTTCCTTCACTTTCATTTAAATGTATTTTGTTCCCAAATAGCTCCAAACTGCCTCAACAATTATTGCCCAATGAGACTGAAGGAGATGCTTGTAAGTGTTTTCAAATCACAGCATTCATTCCAGGCTTCTCATATCCCTCCCCTGCTAGACATGAACAAGGGCTGCAAGTAACCCTGCTTTCTGCCCTGAACACCTCTCTGAAGTAAAATCCTCATCCTTCTCTCAGCTTTAATCTTCACATGGTGCATTTGCTGCTATACTTCCCTCCAGGATGCTGCCAAAAGAAGTCCCAACTCTATTTTTACCTCAGTTATTCTGATGGGTGTGTTGTTTTCCTGTATCCCAAGGCAACACGTGGTTCTGCTGACACAGGTGTCACCGCTGCCCTTGGGCACATCCCTAGCAGCATCCCACCGGCCCGATGGATGCCCATCCTCTGTGATTGCAGTTTTGTCTTCCCAGCAGTTACACACCTTTCCTGGGGTTGCCAGTGAATCTGTCCTAGCAACAGAGAAAGCTGCAACCGTGAAAAGGCTAATCAGAGACACATATGAAAATATGGTAATGATATTTAAACCTGCAGTGCTTTCAGCTAAGAACTGTGTAGCTTTGCTGGTTCTGCAAAGCTTTACCTTTGTGCAGCAGGGAAACCTGGTGTGAGCCAATCCTGTAATCTGCAGTTAATGCTTATCTGTAAAATACAAACCTGATAAAAATAGCAGCCCTTCAGACCCTGCTTGATGTACAAAGAAATACGCTGTGGTGTATTTAGGATTAAGTCTGTTAATAGCAGTAATTCTTCTATTATGGCACAAAGCATTTTATTTTATGTTGGAATTTGTCCAGAAAGACTGTTTAGTAGAATTGATTAAAGACCTGAATAATAGTTTAAATATTTAGATCATCATCCAGTATCCCAGATCCAAGCTCATAAAGGGAAAAAAGGCAAAAACTTACTCTTCTCCAGATCCAGGGGACTAGGATATTGAATGCAGAACTCCAGGTGCCTGGAAATAATGCAGTACATCACAAATATGTCAGATGCTGTATCAGCTGGGTAATATTTTATTGCCAGTTTGAAAATGCATCTGTTTTGATGCAGATGTTGCTGTCCAATACAAGACCAAAATGCCTCCCTGTAGTAATATCTAAATATTGTAGATTTTTTTTTTTTCGAGCATTCATACTGTGTGGAGCATATTATTTTGTGATAAAGTGTCACTGATAGTGATGTGCTAGGAGGAAGGGTGAGTGTAATCATTTAGTTATGAGACACTGAATAAAATAAATGATCTTTTCATACATTCATAGTGTCTAACTCCAGAAGGGATTGTTGCATTTAGCTTGACCTCCTTTATAAGCACATCTTTATAAAGCAGGAGCTGTCTCTACTGCACTAATCATTTTTTGAGGCCCATGTTGCATACAATTATCAGTCTCCTGGATAAATACCAGCTGTTGGGATCCTTCCAGCTATGCCTTTTCCTGAAGAGGCTTCTGTATAATAGAAGGGGACTGATGGTGCTCTTTTTGAAACAAAACTGTGCTACAGGAGCCAGGAATGTAGGAAGGAGCTTCAGGTCCAGAGAGAACGAGGGTTTCTGGCACAGCTCTGAAACTAGTAATGGTGAGTGGTGAAATGAAAGGATTCCCCAGTTTGGCAGCCAGTTTGTTCCGTTTCAGAGGGGAAGAGTCATGGGGAGAGCAGACAGCAGTGCCCCAGAACGGGAGACTTCTCCCTCAGTTTGAAGCAGATGTTGGTCCAAGAGGAAGGATGCTCTATATAAAGAAGCAACATTTGTTCCAATGACAGTAAAAGGATTTTTTTTTCTTCCTCCTTGTGCATGTTGTCTCAATAATGATGCCCATAACAGCATCAATCAGCGACGATGTGATGGGTTTCTAATGGGCTAATCACAGAGAGTTCTAAATGTCCTGCAGTAAAACTGGCTTTGTAGCACGAGCACCTATTTGTGCCAATAATTGTTAGTTGTACCAGAGCATGGGCTAGACCTGCTGCATCCATACAGTGTGCTGGCAACAGTGAGGAGTTATATTTTGGTTCTGCTGGGTTTTACTGGGAGCCTTGACAGACAGATACTATAGCTCTCCAAATGCTCGTGTCAGTGTGGTTTTGACACCTGCCTGTGCAGATACAATTACACTTCCACATCCATATCAGATCATTAGACACTATCAGTCAATACTGGTATGGCTGTGGTTCCAAAAGTGGGGTGGGAATAGGATGTCTGCAAAATGAACCTCCATTTTTACACAGTATAGAGCCTGAACTGTGTTGGGGATCAGACTGTGGATGTGTCTCATTTCAGAATACTGTTTTTTGAGAAAACTGAGCATGGAGTGACCTTCTTCCTGCACATCTTTGTATGTGCCTTGTGCTTGAAAGGCTGTAACAAGCTTTTGGAAAAAGATTGCCTCTCTCTCTTCCTTTTGTGAGCAACTCAATATGTACCAGCTGGGAGACACAGGTGTGGAGCCTGAACAGGGATGTCCCACTGTCTTTCAGGGCAGCAATTGGGAGATCTGCTGGTTTCTCTCCTTCAGACACTTTTATTTTTATTTTTTTTTTATAAAAATGTGGCATTTGGTTGAGGCTCTCGTCTCTGAGTGAGATGCTTTCAACCTAATCTCAAATCTCTCTCTGGGAAAAAGATACTTGGGAGAAAAATATCTTCCCTCTCATTTTGACACAGATTTTTGTATAGCCTGAATGTCAGGAAAGCCATTTATAGAGCATGTACAGTAATAGCATGCTTAATATTTCATCATCTGCATTAAGAGTAATGTCACTAAAACCAGGTATAGATTTAAAAGGATTTTTTTTGATTAAAAGTGGCTTTAGAGCTTCTTGTGTATAATAATAGCAGCAGTATATATTATCATAGATGTTGCTATGGGTTTCTGAATTCAATAATTCAACAGATATATGCACAGACAGAGATTTGCATTGAGATTTCGGACAAAGCATATACTTGATATTTGGCAGCAATCCTCTAATTACACCAAGATTAGTGTGAAGTAGATTGCTTCAGCTTGAGCCACACTCCTTTTTCATGGCCAGGGGATCACAGTATTTTGGGATTGTGCAAAAATCCACTCTTTCATTGTCATGCTACACTACAGCTGTAGGAAATAGCCATTGGAATATGTGATTGGTTTTGTACCAGATGTACTTTAGCCCCTTGTGATACCATGTTATGCAATGTTTAGACCTGAGGCAGAGATGTTTATTTTGAAATGGGGCTTCAGTTTGCTTGAATTCTGTTGCATCCTAGTTGTAGTAACTGAGAGCAGAGATCTGCTGCCAGCTGTCAATGGGTCTGAAACCCTGAGAGGATGCTTGAATGGAGGAGAAGGAATTTATTGGCTGTGTCTTAATAATAAATCTCTCTAACTTCATTCTTGTCTTAGAAATGAGATATAAACTTTGGAAAAAGATCTTATGTTAAATGGTAAGGAGGAATTCCTCAACAGCATGTCAGTTGGCTTCTTTAGAAACACACTTGTTGGTTATATCTTCCTTTTTTTATTGAGCTAATACTTTTGCTAAACTTTGGTGATGGAGCCATTGGGGTTGTTTTGGTCAGTGATGAGTAAAAACAGTTTTTTAATTGCCTGTGCTTGACTGATGATAAATTTCACCCTTTTTCCAAGTTACACTCATCAGAGCAGATTTCACAGATGCCCTCTTCCAGATTGAGCATGTGTGTGTTTAGAGTTGTCCAGCCTGAGTTTCCATTGGCACCCAGAATTCATCTCTGTAGACACAACTTGAGGCTCACTGACACTTGCATGTTCCAAAGAGTGCTGTGCCAAAAGTTGAAGGCATCCTAAGGAACTTGTGTGTTGATATCAAACTGTGAAGAACATCTATCGCAGGAGCACAACTGCTTTATTTGCATTCTTGTAACTTAGGACAATCTGTGCTCTGAATTGAATATGTATATACATCCACATAGATAAAATATATATCGTTCTTCTGTGGTTCAGAATGGAGAAATCCTTGCTCAATGTTGCAATATGCTGCCTTCAAAATGTGCATAGGAATTATGGCAGACCATCGTGCGTTTTCTCTCTGGATCAGCCATGCTGAATGATAGCATCAGATGCATAAAGCCTCTGTACATCTGCTCTAAGTTTTATAGGTGAGGGAAATTTATGCACCTAGGTAAAACTCAGCTTCAGCTCTTACTTGTGATTCAAACTGTAATTAGCTGTTTTATAAATGTAGTCCTCCACATAAGAGTAGTGGAGTGAAAAATATATCACTTTTACTTCTGGTCATAATATTTTCTATTCTATTGGAGTGAGACGAATTATACTGCAAGTTTTCCTTCAAGCCAAAAAGTTGGAGAGGGGCTGTTTATCTGTGTACTTCACTGTGTAGTGACAGGACAAAGGTGATGAGTTTAAATTAAAAAGACAGGAGATTTAGATGAGACATTAGACAGAAAACCTTCCCTGTGAGGGTGGAAAGGCCCTGGTACAGGGTACCCAGAGCAGCTGTGGCTTCCCCTGGATCCCTGGCAGGGTTCAAGGCCAGGTTGGATGGAGCTTTGGGCACCCTGGGGTAGCGGAGGGGTCTTTTTTGACCATGGCAGGGCATGGCACTGGGTGGGCTTTGAGGTCCTTTCCAACCCAAACCAGTCTGGGATTCTGTAGTCATGGTTTTTTTTTTTCTTCACACTGTCTGTGGGACAGTAATTTCATAGGCAGCATCCACCAGTGGGATATGAGAGAAGTTAATTCTCAGGTTCTGGTTAGGTGACAGTTATATTTCTATATGTACTATTAGCTAAAACCTGCAGTCTGGTTTCGTCTAGGAGTGACAGTTCCCCCCACCCCCTAAACTGTGCCAGTAGTATTTTTCTTTTCAGCTGGGTAGAACTGGCATCATCTTTTCTTTTTGTTTGCTTGTGCTGCAATAACATTTTCAGCTGACTATGCTATGACTTTCTATTAGGTATTACATACACATGCAAAGATTTGAGCTTTTTGGTTGTTGTGGCAGTTGATAACTAGACATCTTTTAAATTAATACCTGCTTTCATAATATTTCAATGCATATATAAATTTATATATATATGTGCACACATATAATGACAGAAAAATTGGGTCTTAGAGTGTTTGCTTTATAACTGTTGGGGTTTTTTATTTGAAGATGGTCAGAAAAATGATTGAAAAAGCAATTAAATACAAACTGTTGTGGTTAATTCCATTTTTCAGGAATATTTATTTAATGAAGAAGCTCTTACAGGATTCTAGGGTTTGTTTTTTTTTGTCCAATACAAGGCACACATACTCTGAGGCCAAACCATCATCATATTAACTGATGTAGTTAAGTAAATCCATCTAATGCTGTCTTGTGTTGTAAAGCATCAGGATTAGTTTTTGTTTCTGTGATAGCATTTGATGAACACAAATCAATGGCTATTACTGCTCATCTGGAGACCACAATTAAACAACTGGTAACTAAGAGGTCAGGAATGCTTACCATTGAAAGTAGCCATCTCCATCTTGTCATCAGCCTTTTAGCACTGATTTTAATACCCGTATTGAAAAGAGAAATAAATCACAAGAACCTTCAATAATTAATAGCTTTGCCTTTTTCTATGTGGGAATACGGTTGTAGCTTCATCCTAGCTTTTCCTGGAATGTCAGCAAATGCTTCATTTAATGAGGGGATGAGTCTTTGTTTAAATGCTCTGAAGAATCTGGCTTCCAGTCCTGGGAGTTTTCCAAGCTGTAAACTGTTGATCGCCCTTTTAGGCTCTGCTTGAGGTATTGGCTCCTCAGATCTAATTACATCTCTTTGTGGTAGGACTGCCTGATGTACTCATTTAAATAGTTGCATCTGCTCTGTAGGACTAGTGTATTTCTCTATGCCCCATTTGGTGTAGCTATCCTGAAAAGTGGATTTAGTGGATCTAGGATTGCTTTTGGTGGTTCTTTCCTGTGAATGAACTGCTTTCTGACAACTCTGTAAAGAGATGTGCCAGCGCTTTATCTGCTTTACTTCCCTTTTCACAAAGGATTGTTTCAACTAATTTTCTTGGCACTGCTTTGTTTCCCCCTCAGCAGTGTAATAATTTCTCCTCTAATATTTTCTGGATTCCTTCTGCCTTCCTGAATTCACGAAGATCCTCTCATCCTCATGTTATTTAAGGAAGATACCTCCTCACCCATTTTGTGGTGGTTTTTTGTTGTTGTTGTTGTTAGTGGTGATTTATTTTTTTTTATAACCCTTGTTTTTTCTAGCATGCCATACATCTTTCCTTGCCAAGCCACACCCCATGAGATGATGTTGCTTGCACCTCCTGCCTTTTTTGATTTCTAACTTCAATTACCCCTTTGAGGTGTATTTTTTTTCATTCCCTTCCCCCCCCATGTTCTATAAGCTGGATCAGTAAAACTCAGAAAACCTGAATATGGATTTTATCTAGATGCTTCCATTGTGTGGAATGATTATGTGCTTTACCATGCAGAACTTAAGCTGAGTCACATCCTCAGTGTTGATATGTGGTAAAAGGGATGTTTCAGAGATTCTCAGGAGAGTATTTGATGTATATGGAGAAAGAATAATCTAAATCCTGCCCACAGGATGCCAGACTCAGAACTGGCACTTTGAGGTTAAGAAAGAGCCATTGTTGATGGCCTTTTGAAATCATAACATCCATGCACAGGTTCAGAGTCTAACACAGTGCTGTGATGCTCAGGAAGGCCACCAAGAGCAGTGCATCAGAAATAGTTTTACTGCTGAGATGCAATCAAAGTTAGTAAAATCATGAATCAGGTGAACACAGACCTTCTTTTCACCAGATTCTGCACTAGTTCCTGGTGGAGGAGCTCACTCAAATTGGTAGGAGATGTAAGACAGGTGAAAGAAGTTAGTGTTTCTCATAGCAAGCAGTGAACTTCTGGGGTGTGTTGCCCCAGGAGGTTGTGGAGCCTCATGGTGACAGGAGGCTCAAAACAGAACTGGAGACACTTGATTTCAGACAGTGGGTCCAAATAGATATAGAGAGTGTGGGCAGAGCATTGCTCCTTCTTCCCATTTGCAGGTGCACAGGGTTGGTCAGGCTCATGTTCTCCCTGAAGAAGATCTCTCACTGCCATGGTCTGAGGCAGTGGGATTTCTGGGCTAGACAGACCACAGCTCCAGCTTCTGGGACTGGGTCTTTTTATCTAGGCTACAGCTATCCCATTGGTCTAACCAGCTGTGTTTTAGCACTACTCTGATGCTGTAACGTGCCATGTTAAGCCTCCATCCCTTGGCTGCTGCTTGCTTGTTGAAATCAAGCCTCTGGGAAGCAGGGATTGCTCCCTTCCCCTTGCATGTTTTTTCCCATGTTTCATACAACACAGTCTATATTTTGACTTGAGTTCTTAGGTGCCACTGTGACTAATGCTACTATAAAGGTTTATGCTCTACACAAATAAATTTACGTGCATAATGCACATTAGTGCATTGCTGTTATGCTGTCATTGAAATGTCTGGGCACAGGTGAGTAATTTGAAGTAAACAATGGAATTCACATGTTTCAATTATTAACGGGAGGAAAAAACCCATCTAGCATTGTAAATGCCTTTCTGCTTACTTATGTCAGCCCACTTCTCTTTTGGCATTTCCCTGTCATGATGTCATTAATATTTCCACCCCCTCTGTATCCTTAATGATCTACTTGGTTGACCTGCATCATTTAAAATAATTTTTCATTATAGTGATTTTCTCATTTAGGTCCCCAGGAGATCCCGATATGTAATCAGTTTTCTCTAACAAATGACCTCCTTTAACTTCATTAGTTCAGAATTAATTTACTAGCATCCAAGATATCGAATGACTCTGATTAGTAAAATACAGTAAAAAAATTAAAGTCCTCTTTCATTTGTGGTCAAGGCAAACATTAATTAAACCCCATATTTCTTTGCTAATTTTGTTCACAGTTGAATTTACTGAAGAGGGAGCGTTTGATGGGCTGTCACTAGACATTAGATGAGAGTGGGAATGGGATTACAGGCTTTCTGTGTGTGTAACCTCTTCAAGCAGCTGCATTTTGCCAGATGTTTTGTCTCTCTTGCAACTTCCCTCACCTTTTAGGGAGCTTTTCCAATGAGCAAGCCAGGAAGAGCCACTGTCTTCAGCGAGCAGTGGAGAAGGTGGCATGATGAGAGCATGAGGACATGCATTCTGCTGGGTGACACTTCTCAGGCACACACCCTGCTTCAGATCTTGGTTTGTCTGTCTTATCTCAGCATCTCTCCTAGGAGATGTCCCTCCCTTCCAAGGTGTTTGAGTTATTTACAGAATTAACCCCTCTACCAGCCCTTTACCCTTTAAGGCTTTGCTGGTTCCCATTTGCAGCTCTGCTGCAGCAGGCCCTGGGCTGGTGATGGCATTTTTCTTCCTGTCACTTGACAGTGAGCACACTTGCACTTTGCACTGCACACGCGATGGCTGATGAGGCCGTGAGGAATGTGTGCAGTGAATGGCAATAAGGCTTTGCTTAGGGAATGCTATTCCTGGAAAAATCCAACTATGTAGTGGTACCCCCTTTTGAGTGGATATTCTCACCCTCATCACTCCCCATGATGCTGCTTTTTGCAATTTCCAAAGGGATAGTTGTAAATAAGCTTATTTTTTATTGTTTTTTAACCATAACCATCTTCTAGGTGAAGACTTTGTTGTAGTCTCTGTCATGGATTTTGCAACTGCACTGGCAGAAGCTTTGTTCTTGCTCTGATCTTTATATGAACAAGTAGTTGTGGTAAGGCTCCAGGTGTGGCTTGGAGTCCCACTGTGCTGGGGGCAGAAGAAAGCCTGGTCTCCTGCCTAAAGAACACCTTGAAACAAACCTCTGGTCTCAGTAATCCTAGTTTGGAGGCCACTTTCTGACTCTGCATGACTGAAATCCTTTTTAGTTAGAGATTTTTGATTTTCCTCCATATGTGTGTGACAGTGTGGGAGTAGGAGAAGGGCCAGGGCCAGCGTGTGGTCCCAATAAGCCATGTGTCACTTGGCAGAGAGGTGTCCTCAGCAAATGGAGCCTGGCAGTTTGAGCTGGTGCCAGCATGTCTATGGGAGGGTGTCACTGCTCATGCCATGGGCCTGTTGGTCACTGTGACATGACAGAGCCTACCATGAATAACCAGTGGTGTATTTGAGCTGAGAACCTATGTGGGTCTATGGGACTGCTGCTGCTCTTCTGTCTTGCTGGACAAGAAGTGCTGCAGTAGTGGCCTGGAGCTAAAGTGGGATGAGATGAGGCCAGTGGCCTTGTTACTTATTCTCCCCTATTCATAAGAATGGTGTTTGTGGAGGGATTCAGGCAATCAATTTACCTCTCTTGAAGGAAAATAAATTGGAAACACTAAAGCAATTTATTGCCTTTTAAATTTGGGGATTAGGGGGAATGTAAATAGCACTTAAATTTAACTACCTGCAAAAGCAAATAAAGAAAACCATAATATTTCACAAAGCCATAATCCACTATACTATAAGTGCACTTTCAATTTCATCGTGAAAAGTATAAGTTAGTACTACTTTCTGCCTAAGAACTTGCCTTTAAAGCAACATCCAATTGGTGGATTCAGTAGGGTTTTTTTAATTCTTTCTTACAATTTGCATAAAATGCTTAGGATTGTTTTTCCCCTTGTCTTATACTGCAGTATTCCAAGTTTTCAGCACAGTAAATGTTTTTTCCTGCAAGGCCTATATCTAATATCAGTTCATTTTGAATGTCTTTTCCCATTTAAATGCGAGTCTAGGAAAGCAAAGTGATTGTAATCAAATGAGTATGCTCAATATATGACTTATATGACTACAGGGTGACTTTCTTGGCCTAATTCAAATGCTCTTAGAAACAGGAGAGATGGTTCAGGAGCTGCTCTAAGATGAGTCTTGCTTCTGGCAATATTTACTCTTAGGTAGATTAGAAAAAAATAAGAGCTGGCATCTGAGAAAAAGATGAAAACAAAATGGGCTGGTAGCTGCTCATTATGTGAGGGCAGAGCCACTGCCGGCAGTGCAGCATGAAGATAAATCTGTCCCCTCTGCTTGTGAGAGTGTTTCAGAAGAGCCCTGGAGAAGTTCATTGTACGAGGAGAGCATAGGAGATATACTGAGTTTCATCCAGGGCACAGACCCTCACTGTTCATTTCCCTCCCCAAGAAAAGTCATTCTCATTCAGTGAGATGAAGCATTGAGGGATTGTTTGTGTGGGTGGACTGATTGCCTGAGCTATTCTGGGACAGCTGCTGCTCTACAGGTATTCTGGAGCATTTCTTGTGTTCAGATAAAGCTAACTTCTTCCTGGAATAATTACTTGGAGAATGGCTTTGCCATCTTAGAGCAAGTTCCTCGAGGTGGCTCTTAGGATAGCAGCCTGAGAATTTGAGAGCTTGTCCACGTGAAAAATTGCTGTCAGCTACAGCTAGGCTAGCCAACCATCTCCATATAGCTCTGTGAGCAGCGTTGGGCTGTAGGTTTTCCCTCTCAGCATCACCAGCATAACGTACATACCCTTTGCTGAGCACCCATGGTGGCTTTCTGCCCTAGGTGGGATCTCAGTGCCTTTGCTGACCCTCACCCTCCTATCAGGACACAACGGGCTGAACCTTGCTGTGGCTTAATCACTTAGCTGTGAGAAAACATCATGGTAATTTCCATTTGTTTAACCATCTTCACATCTTCCTGCTTCACATGCTTAACCAGTTTCTCAGTTTTATTAGCTATTTATAAATACCTGAGTAAGTAACATAGATAAGATTGATTATGTCTCTGGAGGCACTGCTCCTGTTCTAGAGACTTCATGCTGGACTTAAGGAGTCTTAGCACAAAGGGGAATCAGATATATTTCTCCTTTTAGAAATGCTAGAGCTGTTCTCTGCAATTGTCAATCTAAATTTAAGCAGAGGAATTGCACTGACCTTATGCTATCTGCAGAGATTCTGAATGCATGTTCACGACACAGCCCTGTGCATGGGGGTTTTTAGCTCCGGGGCCATACAAAGGATAATTTAGGATGGAGTTATTCCCTTGTATAAATTCATCTGTATTCACTTCAAAGGCTGAAGTGAGCTTTGAACCAAGGTGTGCTCTGTGCAGACTGTCTTCACAGGGGTGAGTTTCAGCCAGTGTGACAGTACCTACGCAGCCTTGCTCGGATGATAACCGAAAATGACTATGCAGAGGCCTGGGTTTCTCCAGAGATGCACTAAATGCCTGCCGCTCCAAGGACACGCGAATCCTTTTAGCCCGCTGCAGGATGAAACCTTCAATATTTAAGACCCATCCTGGTGCTGCAAACTCTTAAATGTAATGGGCTCTGCTGCTGTAAAATGATGTAGCTCCTCTGACATCAACCCTTTCCCTGGGGCGAGAGCCCAAGGCACTGAAAGGGGACGATGCTGATTTACATGAAAATCTGGCTGTATATACTTACAAACCAGCCTTTTTCGATTGCTTATAAACATGCCTAATTTAGGACACAGTTAAACCTGAAATCAAACCAATGTTTAAAAATACTCTAACTACAGCTCTCCATCATGGTCTCCCCAATTTTGGCTGTTTTGCTCTGCTGCAAGGCCTTCAGAGCATGATGACTGAGTAGTGACATAAAAAGCAGATTTACAGTTATTAGCTATAAACATTGTAGCACAACAGGAAAAAAAAACCCAACCCAAAATATTAATCTGTGCCATAGCATAAAACATGCCCACAAGTCATGACAATAATTTTTTATTCTCTGCTATATTTAATTTTAAAATGGCCAAACTGTTGGAGAACATACTGCCAGCACACATACTGTAGTTGCTTTGCTCCAATAGCTGTCTGCTGCTTTCAGCAGCAGCACCTCGTCTTCTCCCCAGAGCTGGCCTAGGATGCTCAGTGTGAACAAACCTCATGGCTATACCCAAACTTGGGAAAGGAGAGGTCTGCCTGAAATAAAACCTTGTATCAGCAGAAAGGTTTAGCTGTAAATGTAGCCTAATGATCCAGGGTACGTCCCTACCCCACCCAGGGTCTTCTGAAGGTGACAGCAGCATGTTTTTTGCATGCTGAATCTAGTCCTGGAGTTGAAATGGGCTTCACCTTCTTTCTTGGCTGGCCATGTTTCTCTTGCAGTGAAGTGGGCTAAATCAGAGCTGGCAATGCCGTCCTGAGATAAATCACTTGAGACGAGTCTTGCTGTGATCAGACCATGATGCTGACTTCAGATAAACTGCTTCGGGTGGTATTGCTTTGCAAATTTTATCTTTCCAATCAGAAAATATTTTTCCTTAGAGTACTAAATCATAATCTTTTTGAAACATTTTTCTTTTCCCAAAACCTTACTTAACTATTCCTTTCTCTTTCTTCAAATATCAAAGGTGGGTTCTTTTAAAGATAATATTAAAAAAAAAAAGAAACATTTAAAAATAACCTTGTTTTCATATAATCAAATCTCAGACTGGTTTGAGTTGGAAGAAACCTCAAAGCCCACTCATTCCCACCCCCTGCCATGTGCAGACACCCTCCACTAGTCCAACCTGGCCTTGAACCCTGCCAGGGATCCAGGGGCAGCCACAGCTTCTCTGGGCACCCTGTGCCAGGGCCTCCCCACCCTCACAGGGAAGGATTTCTACCTAATGTCTCACCTAAATCTCCCCTCCTTCAGTTTAAATCCATCACCCCTTGTCCTATCACTAGACACCCTGATAACCAGTCCCTCTTCATCTGTCCCATAGCCCCTTCAGGTACTGTCAGGCTGCAATGAGCTCTCCCTGGAGCCTTCCCTTCCCCAGGCTGAACCACCCCATCTCTCTAAGCCTGTCTCCAGAGAAGAGGAACTCCATCCCTCTGGTCATCTTTGTGGCCTCCTCTGGACTCTATCCAACAGCTTCATGTCTGTCCTGTCTTGGGGACCCCAGAGCTGGATGCAGTACTCCAGGATGGGGCTCACAGGAACAGAGCAGAGGGGCAGAATCCCCTCACTTGACCTACTGTTTTTGCTGGTTTTGATGTATCCCAGGACACAGTTGGCTTTCTGGGCTGCTAGCACACATTGCCAGCTCATGCTGAGCTTTTTGTCAATCAACAACCTCAAGCTCTTCTCCTCAGGGCTGCTCTGAGTCCATTCTCCACCTAGCCTGTAGCTGTGCTTGAATTTTGAGCCTGTTTGTTTATTGCAAATTTATATAGAAAAACCTTACTTATTTTTAATCTGAGCTGTGATGAGTGTACTGATACATTGCATAGCATAGGGTTGTGCAGAGTCTAGAGCTCAATAGCAGATGGGATTCCTGGGTTGCAGAGCTTGTCACAGCTTTGAAAGAGTCCAACCTGAGCAGACTTTTGTTCTGACATTTGGGAGCTTTCACTAGCTGGGACTGAAGTCCATGTAGACTTCTGGCACTGACAAAGGGCTGCACAGTTTGAAAGATTTCCTGTACACTAGAAGACTGTCTAGCCTGTGGGCTTGGCTTAGGTGCAGCCTTACTCCAATAAGTGTTTGTTGGACATAATATTTCAGCCAGCTGAGGAAGATGTACTCCAGATCAAAAATACTGTTTTAACCTGGGCAAATGCTAGAAGGATTCAGGAGAGGGGAAGGAGGGATTTTTTTCTTTTTTTCTGTCTGAAAACGATGTTAGTATCAAGTCACCCATGAATCTTTCTTAAACTAACCTGGTTTCTATGTACCTAAGGATCCCAGAGAGCTTATTTCCCCTGTGTTTTTCTTTTTAATGCCCAATGTGTCATCTTTTCTCTCTGCACCCAACGATACTTGTGTCTGCAGCAGTGCTGTGTGCTTTTGTTCCAGACCCTCATGCGAGGAACGAAGTGGGTCCAGTGTCTGGCCAACTCATTTCCTTCATTGTAGGAGTCTGGCACCTGGGACCTCCCAGGCATCTTCTGGCCTTGCCTGCAACCCCAAAACTGGTGGATGTGAGATGGCTGCGTTGAGTGTGTTGGGCTTGGGGAGGGCTTTAAAAGTACAGGGAGAGGTGACTGGCATAGGGGCAACCCAGGAACCCTGATGAGATCAGGAGAGCCTACCAGGCAGGAAGACATCCTCCTCTGAGCTGGAAGGGTTAACAGCAGATTGCTACTTCTCCTTTGCCTTTACTGTTATCATGATTTATGTATTTGGAAGTAGGGATGATTAATAATCCACAAACCTTCAGCGTGGAAGGAGAGCTAAGGCACTTAGCATATCAGAGCATACTACATTGCAAACAGTAAGAAATGATTAACAAGACTAACGTTTTCCCTCTTCCCCAAATAACTCAAGAGCAGTACCAGTGGTCCCTTGCACCTCGTGGCTCCTGGCAGTTGGGTGAGGGCTACCAAATGGCTTCTGAATCGAAAGGCCGTAGCTAAAAGTTTGTGCACTGCAGGTACCATGGTGATGAGTCTGTCACAGTTGCCTGGAAAGATAAATATAGTTAGTGTGCTGTTCTTGGAGGTGGATATAAATGTCTCCATTCCATATGTGCACTGTTACTCTTGAGATAAGGAAAAACTGGCCTATAAAGTCCTTATTGACCCAAGAAGTCAATTAAAGTACAGAAAAAGAGCCACTGGGTACAGGGGTGGAATTCATCTGCTGTTATCAGCTTGGCCCTCAGTGCTTTCCCAGCTCAGCACTGGGGTAAGTGCAGAGTGAGGACAATGTGGCCACAGAAGAGAGAAACAAAACCAACAAAGTAAATTGGAGGGAATTCATCTCTGGAGTAATGGCACATTGAATGCCGAGCTGCGTTGGTTCCCAGTATCTCTTCAGTTCATAAAGACCGATCACTACCAGCTTTGTTCTGTGGTTTCTGGTGAAAAAGAAAGGATCTACTTAATTCAGAAAATACTTTGGAGGTCAGAAAGTGTTTTTCTTTCCCCTGAGGTTTTCAGTGCCTGCAGGGGAGGCAGATTTGGTTTCTTAAGTACAAAGAGCCAATCTAACGAGGTCCTGTCTCTCCACAGATACGAAAGGGATGAGGGGAAGTCCTGGTAACCCAGTGAAAAACGTACAGAAGAAAATCAAACAGAGGTGTGGGCAGCTCAGTTGTCCCTTTTTTTTTTGTGTGTGATGGAATTAAACATGAGATGGTATTTTGCATCGTCCTTATGTGAGACAAGAATAACACTACTCTTTTTTTGGTGCTAATCCACACCAGCAGCAAAGTAGGTAGACAGGAACTGGTAAGGGTTATCTGTGACCTACTTCTTACATAATGGTACAAACAAGCCTTTTGAACAAGATACAATGGCAAAGCAGGGCCTCGGAGGAGTTTCATAACCCCCTCCCTCCCCACTGGGATCAACGGGAACTGCAAGTCTCCAGCATCTCACCAGCTATGACTGCAGCGTTCACGGTGACAGCACCTTCGATCCACCTGCCCGTTCCTTGCGTTGCAGGACAAAGGACAGCAGTGTCTGTGTGCAGTGATGCAGTTACACAGCAACACCCATGTGCAGCGAGGAGGTTACTGCGACCTAAGTGTGAGCTTCGAATCACATTCACACCGTACCCAAGGGCAGGCAGGTTTGAGTTTGGCGTGTTCTTTTATGGTCTTTTGGAGGCAGTGGGGTTTAATTTGTAAAGTGAGACTTCCTTATCAAAACCAGAGAGATTCCTGTTGAGCTTATTTCCATAGACACCACGGTTTGCAGAGCTGTTCCACTTTCTTGGCAGCTGCTCCTCCCCAAACACTGCCCCTGCTCACTCCCCTGAGCAGCCAGTGGCCACAGTGAGCTCCAGCACACTCAGCTCTGAGCCTTGATGTGTAACATTTGGCCAAAAACATCCTCTGAAACCGTTTTTAACAGCAAACCAGACTTCCAGTGAAGTTAAGCTTTTTGAGACAAGCCCCTGCTTTGTCCTTTGCTCCTCTCTCCCACCTTTAAGTCAGGTAACCGAGGATAACATTTTATTTAGAAATATTGAAAGGATGTCTTATGGGAATTTTATTTCCCAGGTGGACTGCCTGTCCCTCATGCACCACAAACAGCTGTCTCCTCACCGTGGAGGATATTTATTTTGTAGTGTGTGATGGGGATATATGAGTGGGTATAGGGCTCCTGAATAAACTGGAGATGAAGGAACATTACTCCAAGCAGGTTCCATGGCAGTACTTCAGTAGCAATATTTAAGTTCTCAATCTTCAAGTTTTTTGGACTGTAAAAGTCTACTCTTATGGCAAATGTGCTGTACACATATTCACTATGCTTTACATTTATGTTTTTATCCTATATATTTATTATGCCAGCAAAGCTGAGCTGAGAAGCCCATCATCTGCTGTGCAACCACTGAGCTACAGCACAGTTTTGGGAGAAGAGACTGCAGTGTTGGTGGGACCAGCTCGGGGTTGTAAACAAAGGAAGAGTACATCACCCCGATTTTATTCCTTAGGATGGTTTCCCTGAGCCCCCTGCCTTCGAACAAGGGCCTTCCTATGGTTCTTTTAGCTGCAGTTTTGCATTTTTTTTCAGGTACACCAGAGGAACAACATCATTTCTGCCAGGGCAAGTAGGTTATACTGCAAATACTGTTACTGAGGCTAATTGTAGACAGGAAGGTCTCTTTTGGATCCAAATTTATGTTTCACTCAGTACCATATGATGGTCTAGTCCTTCCATAAAGATGCTAATGAAAAGGCAGGACCAAGCCATGGCCAACACTGGACTAAATGCCCCTTAAGATGATTCTAGCAGAGGACAGAATGACTGACAACCTGTTAATACCCTCCTGCTCTACCTAGAAAGCACTGGGCATTGAAAGTCTTGTCAAGATATTCAAGATTTTAGGGGATACATCTGTGTCTTCTGAAAGACAAAGGGCAAGGAAATGCTGGTCAGCCTCTGCAGTAAAGGGAACAGCACAAACAAAAAGTAAGTGACATCATGTCAAGGCATTGGCCAACTTAATCTGAGAAATTTCCTCACAGTGGACAATGATGGCTTTGAGCAGGTTGTAAGGAGAGTATGACTGGTGTGTGAAGCTCTTATGTCTTGCTATGAATAAGGAGAGACAGGGCAGTCTCCTGAGGTTCAATGGGACAGTTGGATGAGAAATGTTTGTTTGTGCTCCTGCTTTCTGTAGCAAAGGTGATTCCCTCCCACAGAACCTGTTGGTCCTTGAAATGATACACCACAGTATAGTATATAGTTACCTTACAAAGCACTTCAGAAAACGAGAAGCTCAGAAAAAGGACTAGCATAAAGGTGATGCTGACAAAGAGTGAAGGAGCTCCAGTTGTGTGGACACACCCAGATTGCTTGCTAAAACCTTGGCCTGCAGTTGGGCAGGGGAAGGGTGTCCAGAAGGCAGGCTGCCTTGGCTGCAGCCAGGCAGCATAGCTCAGTGGTGCAGCAGGGACTGAGAGACTCTCCCTGCTGCATCGGGAGGCGTAGCATGATGAAGAGGTGGCACCTGGGGCTGCCAGATTACACAACTGAGGGAGGAAGTAGCTATCAAAACTCTAATGCAAGCTACAACCTGGGGTCCCTTTATCCCTCCCTATGGCACAGTTTACTGTGTCCTAAATTTCTACCAAGACACTGGGAAGCTTTTGGTGGCATCTCATGTCCAAGTTCTGGAGACCCTCTTGTCTGAGGCTTCTCACACAGCATTGCCCACAGCTGCAGACAACGTGACAGTATGCTCGGCCCCCAAAACTAGACAGTGAGAAGGGTCAGTGCTGCTCTTCTAGGATCAGAAAGCATCCTGTGGAGGAGCTTGCTACAGGCTCTGATTCATGCTTGGGAAGAGCACATGTCTGGGGTGTGCTGGTGCCCAGATCACCAAGCTAAATCCTATGTAACCCCAGAGTTAGGTGGTGCAAAAGAGACCAGCATTTGGCCAGCAAGTCCATAGGAAGGAAATATTTGTCAGCTGTGTTTACTGATTCCTCTTCCCTGTCTCACTTCTAATTTTCCTGTTCCTCTTTATTCTCTGTTGTCTCCTCTCAGACCTGACTGCTTTCATTAGAAGGTTGGAGGGCAGTGCTGAGTGAGTACATTAATCTCATACATTTTCATGAATATCATTTACAACTTGGATGCCAGAAGATTTTTCTTACTTTCAGCAGAGTTGAGACCTAATTCTTTACACAGACCCTGTCTCAGGTAAAACCTCGGGACATTTCTCCAAAGTCAAGCTTGCCATTTCTTCTTCCCACTTCCTCCCACCATGCTGACAGCCCTTTGCTTTTTTCCCCTGTAGTATCTCTATATACAATGGTTATCAGGAAAAGCCATTCCCCTTTCTGCCCTTGAAAGCCAATATCCACACAAGCTCTTGGGCAGAATTTGGAGTGCAGAATCGCTACTGTTCAATTACCATGGAGCTTATCTCTTTCATGTGTGACTAGATATTGTATTTTTTTTCCCCTGTCAAGGCTGAAGTTTAAAAGGACAGAAAAATTTCTAGTGCTTGAGATGGAGGAAAACATCTGGTGCTGAAATGAACATAGTTTATGGACTACAGGGAAATAGCACTGTTTCTGAGGGAATAAATGTTTCTCTTATTTAGCAGTCTCTGTTGCACTGCTGGTTAGCAGATTCAGATCACTGTGACAACAAAAAGGTCAAATGCATATAGCAAACTTTACATCTATTCATCTCTACCCATGAAACCACCTTTTGCTTTCATGGAGTCCATTTTACCCACAGTAAAATAAGCTCTGACTGCATGACAGCAGAAGGAAGGCAGAGTGAGCTGGCAGTAAATCCAAGGTAGTCTTTATTTGAATTACAAAAATGCCAGTGAACTTTACTTATGGGTTAGCGTTCGGCTTTGCTGCTTGCTCTGCAGAAATCAAGTAAAAAAGGCAAATTAACCCAAAAGGGTTTTCAGTTTAAGCCCCTGGTCCCCATGCTTAGTTTGCTCAGGTAGCTCTGCTCTAGGAGGACTCATTACTAAAGGCAGCATCTCTCCCTGCCACCTCCAGCACAGCAGCTGGTCTCCTTGGCAGAGACCAAGGGCTCAAGTCTTCCCTGGTGAACAGGCAGCAAACCAGTGGTGCTGGTGTGTTCCCCAGTCCAGGAGTTTGTGTGCTTCTTGCTGGTGAAACCCCAGTCTCAGCTCTTGGTACCAATGGTGACTACAGCTGTGTCTCCCAGAGACAGTGGTCTTATCCTTTTGCAGTATTTTCCAACAAAGTCCTAAAATGGCCGAGAGCTGGAGAGTGTCTATTTCATTCACAGGGGCTAGGCAGCTGGAGAAAGGACAAATATATGATGTAAGATATATCTATTAATTATGGGTCAAGATGTGGCAGCCTACTATGAAGTTTTATAGCTATAGATAGTAACAGGAGCAGTGACCTTTAATTATAACACTTTAATTAATGGGCACTGCTCTAATACTGAAACAGCTAAAAATAAAAGCTGGTATAAAAATACAAAGTATCTGAGAATGTGATCACATTTTCCACTGATGGAAAACATAACTCAACTCTCCTCATTACTGAAAAATGTTTTCTTTCACAGATACTAAAGTTACATTTAGATGCTGAGTTGGTATGATTTAATTCAAGGTATCATGTTAGACTGGTAAATTTAGAGTAACCAGGAAATGGTGGGGATATTCCCACTTTGGTTTAAGCTGGAGTTATTAAATTTTGCTTGTGTTTGATTTAATTTGGTTTGAATTTTGAGTAAACAGAAGACCCCAGTGTAAAATTAAATTAACCATCCATAAATTGAAACAAGAGGGATGCTTTGATACATTTACTTCAGCAAGTTGTCCAGTGCTGTAGATGTGGAGGGTGAAATGGTGCCGAGGCCCTGATGTACACACTGAGTTTGTTGTTGTTTCACATCAGTTCAGTGGACAGAGTGCTTGTTAAAGGTTGGGATGTTATTGCAGCTCATCTGGAGGTTTAGTTTTATCCAAGAGGTATCCAGAGCATGTGCTCCCGTGGCCATCACCCAAAGCAAAGTGGGAAGGTCAGGGTGGTTGCTTTGAAAGCTGGTGTCCAACCTGGACCGAGATGTGGATGCCGTTGCTTCCTTGCTGACTGAACTGCCTTAAATAGGCTGGTGCTCATTTGTGTGTCAGAAGGGCCTGTGAGAGCTCCTAATACCTCACTTGGACCCCATTCTGCACAGTGCCTGGTGCTGGTGCTCTCTGGTGAGCAGGCACTGAAATGCCAGCAGCTCCTGGAGCTGCCCGTTCAACTCCTTTGCCTGAGGAGAAACTTTCCAAAGTTTCTACTGCTTCTTCTGTGGATTGAATACTTTGCTTTCCAAATATTAAATTTACCAATCTGTAGCCAAAGCTGTTATTAATGCATGGAGCTTCATTTTTCTCTCAAAGGTTAAACTGGCCTGTTGCAATCAAACCAGTCACCCAAGATGGCAAAGGACTCCTTACAGCCCAAAAGAACTCAGAACAACAGTGCATGCAAAAGCAGGTGTGGTTCTCAACTTAGAAACCCTTTCTTTCATCCTTCCAGAGATGTGGGTATCTAAGGGTTTTTGTTAGAGGCAAGGAAAAATTCCCACTTCCCAGGTTTTGCTGACAAACTTTCTGCACCTATTCGGAGAAACTGATTTGTGAACTGTCTCGAAATGCACCAACAATTGCAAACTGTGAATAGCAGCTCTATTAATATGCTGGTCAGGACAGCCATTACAGCACAAATTATGGAGAGAACTGAAAAAAAAAGTTTGAAGAGCTGACTTGTGAGCATTGAGGAGCAGTCAAACCCCACCCCTGCCCCAGCACACGTCCTTCCACAATAAGATCTTCCCCATATCTGTTGACAAACTTTGGCTAATGTTTCTGTTTGCTAAAAGGTTTTCTGCCAATACAGCAACATATTGCAGATAAAACCTAATGAGCTGATTTTAACAAAAAAAAAAAACCAGAATGCCATGTGGCTTCCTTACAGTGATGCCCATCTGTCGGCTTAGCGAAGCAGCAGTGTGCTGCAGCTGTACTCCTTCCCTTTTTATCATATCAAAATAAAGCTGTGCACCCCAGAGTCAGGTATGATAAACAGGCCAGCAAATTGCCTTACATGGGTATCACACAGCTTCTTATCTGTCTCACTTTTCAGAGCAGTGTAACCAGATGGCTCCTAACGGTGGGTGAAATTTTCTCCGTTATGTTTTTGGCATTGAGCTAGAGGGACGTAGTCCAGAAGTCCACCACCAAAACAACAGATATTTAAATTGGACTGGGACTGAGATTACAGCCTGCAAACAGAACTTTTGAAATTGAAGCAGATTTCATTAATGGCAAAGGAAATGCCTATTTAGAGTGGGTCTGGTGGAAACAAAAGGACACAAAACAATAAAAAAAAGACTCTTTGTGAGCAGCCTGACAGAACAATGAGGAGGTTGGCCTTCCTCCAACCTCCTGTCCGGCTGGTGGAAAGCAACTGGCCTTTCCACACCTCCTGTATTTATCTTGGGGGCAGTGGGAATAGGAAAGACTTCCCTGGCTACTGGGTGGTGGCTGGAAGCATCATCTCCCACTGGTCCTATCAGCAGCCAAGAGTGCAGAGGAGAATAGCGTTTCTCCTGCCACTGGAAATAAGAGGGCTTGGAGATACGGAGCATCTGTCCGTGACAGAAATCCCTGTTGAGAGCAGGATGTCACAGGCTAAGGGCTTCAATTTGTCCTGACTCATCTTTTTCCTGATTCATTTGTCAGACCAGTCTGAAGTTTAAAGTGTAAAAGGAGTTTGCTCTTCCTTTACCTGGCTACTAAAAAAATACTGGTGCTTTCATCTTACCTGTGGTTATAGGACCAGTTCCAGATTTAGGGAAATAATTCAAAAGGGTTTAGGTTTGGGGTAGAGGCAGTTCTTGCTTGGTACTTGGGGACTACTACGGAGACTTTGCTAATGTGTGTGCCGTGCCTTTGAACGCTAATTTTAAGTTCAGTTGGTTCTAGGTCTCAAAGCTGAGCGTGAAATTCATTTGCTGTCAATGTGTATGCAAGCTCCTTCTATTGCTGGGAATATGCTGCAGATTTGCAAGAGGTTTTGCTGTCAGCAGGAGAAACATATGAAACAGAGCAGATTGAAATTGTATCAAACCATGGTTACTGATGAACTTTTTCAGCTCTCTACGTGTCTGTGAATTTAGGCTTATCTGGACATTTGTGTTGTAAGCACATGTGTGGGCATGTGTCTGCTTCGTGGGCTGTCACCCCAGCTCAGAGTTGTACTAACATTTCAGAGGCTGAAACCTGCAGCTTCCCAGTTGTGTGTGCTCAGGCGAAACAGAAAATAAAAGCGTTGGACGTAGAAAACTGGTTGAATAAAGGCAAGATTGGCAACTCTTGTCCCTGGGTCATTAATAATTATCTGAATCTACCATACTTCTGAAGATCAGATTATTTGTGTTCCTGTGCCTTTGAATGTAGGTAGGAGTCTCAGTTCAGGCATGGATATCTGGGAAAGCCACCCTATTTCCCCCAGCACATGCCTTAGGAAGATGTGCCCCTGCTGAAGATGAACAAAGTGGTTTTAAATAAACTGTAGAGAAGAAAATTGGTGCTGAGACAAAATGCAAAGATACCTAATTCTTGTGCATAAAATGTTTCAGGATTGCCAGTACTATGACCTGTGGTCATTGCTTGCTGTGTCAATGAGATGGTGAAGTGCATCCACATCATAGACCTGAGGCCAGGCAGCCCTAATTCACATTCTTCCTCTTCATTGGGTTGTTCATTGGCTGCATCCTCCAGATAGACCAAAACAAGAAGGTGTTTGTCTTGAGAGAGGTGTCAGAACTAACATGGTAAGTAATGAGATGTGCACAGTGTGCTGGCATCTAAATGTAGACAAATGGGGTTTTGTTATTTTGGAAATGATGGCAAATGCCATGCTGGACTGGTTTTGGTTGAGCAATACTGTACAGTGGTGGGCAAAGTTTGCTAGAAAGTATTGTATGAAATATATGTCCTTGGAGATAAGTTTGCTTACTCGTGTGCTGCCACCTCATTTGCAGCAGCAAGCCCTCAGCTCAGCTGAGGAGCCTGAGGCAGCTCCCTGTGACCTGGGCCATTTTACTGCTGCCTGACCACTGTTTCAAATTCTGTCCCATTTGTTATGTTCCTCAGGTCCCATCTTTTTAACTCTCACATTTCACCTCTGAGCTGCAAGCTGTATGGGCATCCTCCCTAAACAGAACGAAGAATGTCGTAGGAATCCAGGCGCGGCCATTTGCCTAAAAGCCTGTTGAACCACTTGACTTTCTCCCTGGTGTTTTATTCATGGCTGCAATTTCTTCCTTTTAGCCAACAAGAGGAAGAGTGAACAAGATGGCTGAGTTAAATACAGCGCTGGGGTTGAAATGTAACAGACTGTCTGGGGCTCCAGTTTTAAAAGAAGAAAGAAATTACTTCAGAGAGGATTAAGCACTCTCTTGCTATAGAAGTTGTACCTGATGTCAAAGAGCGGAGTGTATTGAACAGCATGCTAGGAAAAGGAAAATCCTGGGATGCTGACCCAGAAATTAACACACTGCTCAGTGGTTAGCTCAAAATGGAAGAGGAGTTTCACAACTCTTTTTTCCTGAACTGGTGACAGCTGTAACAATGGAGTTACAACTCCAGCTTCAACTGTGTGTGTGTCTGTGGGTAAGGAAAGTCACGTCTTTGTGCAGCTACAGTGATGTCCTAGAGTGAGCGAGATATAGGGTAAACTGTGGCCGGTACTAAAGCAAAAGACACAGCCAGCCTGCCTCCACCCTGTAAACCTCTGCTCAAACTTCCAGCAGCAATTTTCTCATGCCAATTCTGTACCTTCTAATATTCAGAGCATGAGAAAGTTACTCCTGAAAGTGTGTATGAAACCCTCAAATGGAGGGGAGTGCATTTGGACGCTGACCTTGAGGCAGAGGTCTGCAGACCTGCTATGGAAAGCCTGTATTGCATCCTTGGGATCTGCATCTCTTGTTGATCCTGTGTACAGCTCCAAGAACTGACCAGCAGCTCCCCACACGTGCTGGAAATACTGAACTTTCCAAATCCAAAGATTTGGGCTTTGTCCAGACAAGGAGTTTCTTCCTGGGCGGAGGGAGAAACAGGCAAAGGAGGGCGGAGCTGGGTTTGAGATTGGGAGGTTGGAGTCATAGGGGGCTGTGTCTGCTGATACCACATCTCCATCCCCCAAAACATCCTTGCACTTGTTGCAGCAGGAGGCATGCAGTGCTTGTGAGGCCGGGAGGGAGACTGCGTGCTGGGGCAAGAGGTGCTCCTCCACTGCCAGTGACCAACTGTGAGAAAAGATCAGAAATAGTTTCCAAATCCTTGTAAGTGGGTGTTTTGAAGAGGTGAGAGGGACCCAGCCACCTTGTTTGGTCGAGCAGAGAGAGCAGGCTGAAGCAGGAGGGGATGACTTCTCTCTTTTCCTACATGGTGAAAGCTTGGCTTTGTTTTTAGTATCACTATCAAGTTGTGCTGTGATGGATACAGGAGGGTGCCCATGGTGAAAATCAAGCTGTCTCCACCCTACCATGCTGATAGGCACTGTGTAAAGACCTATAATTTTTTTTTTTTATTGCAGAGACATACTGGGAATTGAGTAGCTACAGAGCAGAAAATGTTAGATCAGCAAGGGACCTGCTCATATGTTACCTTCCTCTCTATATATATGAATGTAAATGCCCCTCTGTGAGGAGAGGAATGAAAGAAAATTGAACATTGAGAGCCAGACCATTCATCTGCTATCATCTATTTATTAAACTAACTTCATAATAGTGATGATTAGCAAAATGTTTCATTGCAACACGCCTAATACCTCTTCCAGTACAGAAATCACTACAGTAAAATGCTACTTAATGCTGGACAGATATCAAAATCATCATAAAGCTTATTGAGCAATTTAACCCACACATCCACTAGCTTTTAGAAAACCATTCTCCTTCAATACCTGTCTTTTGTGGAGAAAAGACTGGATGCTAGTTTAATTGCAATATGTATGTCTGCAGGTCTGCACAGAAGCCATTTACCCACTCAGTTTCATGCCTTTCATTAGGAATGACTTACTGGAAAGGAATGTGTTTCACATTTACTGACCCTGAGCATTAGAAATGGGCAAAGAATTGATTTTTTGGCTTGCTGGCTGAACTAGGAATGTGTGAGGAAAATGCTTGTTGGTTGATCCCTCCAATTTTTTCATCTTCCCATGGAAACATAAAATAAAAAAGCTAAAAAGGATTGCGTTGGCCCAAGCATTTCTTTGACATTGAACAGAACATGTTGTTCTGAAAATGTGAAAAGGAACGGCCTAGCACGCTTTTAGCAGAAAACCCAGTATGTTTTCCAGTGAAAAACTGGCATCTGTGAACGATTTCTGTTAACCAAGTCTGTACTGTGTTTTGGTATAGACAACATGGTTTGACCTGTTCAAGAGAATTTCTCCAAAACCACGTTACCTCTCTGTAGATACCTGAAGGCCCTGTGGTCAGAGGCCCTACCTTCTGGTGGTTTTGTACTTGTGGCACTCATCACAAGGCTTTTCTCACTTTCAGCTCATAAAGGGTGATACAACTGTACACACAGCTTTTGTGTTTGCTCTCAGATGAGCTGGAACATTTTCTAATATTTTCTGTTCTATTTTCCTGTGCTGTATCAAGCAAATAAACTCTTTGATGTTCCCAGCAGAAAGCCTAATCATTCCTATAACGATTCTTTGTTAAGTTACCTCTTTGCATGCTGCCTGTGAAGATGTTTTCTGTTGCCCGAGTTCAAGATGTTCTCTCTGAAAGGCCATTATGTGCTACATTTTAGGAGATTTTCCACAAAAGACCTTGGAAACTTTGAATCTTGGTTATTGAAAGAGGAGGTGTTGCAAACAAGTGTCTTGAAAGCCAAGAATGAAAGCTGTAAGAGCTTCATAGAAATGAAACTGCTGTATTTTAAGAGTTTTCTTTTGTTCTTTTAACTGTCTTGTGTATTGTCTGTTCTGGTAATCTTGGGGAAGGGAGTGGTGCTAACTGGAGAGAAGTGAGAAGCATGGATGAAGAATGACCTTCTCTTGGGCAAGAGCAAACCACTGAAGGGAGGAAGCCTTGTTTGTTGTGGGGCTGTGCTCTCACATACCCCAGCATGCTCCTGGCTGGCTTCAACCCCTGCACCTTCTTCCACAGAATCAAATAAACCTAGAAGCAACTCTTGCTTGCTTACAGGCATGAAGTCTTCATGTTCAGCTTCCCTCTGCAGAGAAGAGGAAGCATCACCTCCCACGTCTATTTACAAGAACTCTCTGGTAAGTTCTACTGTGATATCCCAATAAGAGTAAATTTGCCTCCTTGGCCCTTTCCAACAAATGAGTTTCTTTTTCTCCTGTCTTCCCCAAAGCTGGTTCCCCTGCTGTGTTTGACAATGATCTATTGTATGAGATTATTAATGCTGTGCCATTTGTATGTGGCATGGAGGATCTTGTTTCATTTCAGACTGATAGCTCCGGTTTTATAGTCCCTCTTTATTTATTATGCAGAAAACTTTGGGATTCACTTGTGAGCTCTTTCCTACCTTCTTAGCTGTTTAAAGCTCTAGGATTTTTCCTGCTCCCCTGAATGTGTTCTCCTGTGTTTGCAGCTCCTTTTGTTAGTGCTGGAGCATGAACACAACCAAGCACTAGATAATGTGAGGTCGAGGAGTCAGTCAATGGAATTGATAGGAGGTAAACAGAGAAAATTAGTATAAACCAGCTGCAAAATGAACAGAGGCTGGAAATTGGCAGAGAGCTTTCAGGCATTAGGGTACTATGGCCTTGCAGCAGGTGCCACAGACTTAATTACCTTAAATAGAGAGTTTGATCAATTTGTGTGTGATTTTACATGGAAGAACTATTTGTGAGAGTATGAGTGAGTCTTAGCAGCCTAGAAGGTTTCTTCCAGTACTGTGTGTTGCTCTGAGACACAAGCAATAAATGCTCTGCCATGTAGTTTTTTCCATAGGGAGGAAATAGCCAGTTTCCCATCTGACCTGCTCCTGCTTGCTAATTTTTCATTGCCTCAGTGGATTAGAAACATCTCCTTCCATGCTGTGGGAGAAGGAGGACAGCAGGATAGGTGGACATGGCCAGGATCAGTGTTGAACAACAGACTGGGCTGCTAATGAAAAGAAGTCGTTCCCTACAGGTTAGTCTTTGCAAGCAAACATCCATGCTGCAAGTGATTTGCTAACAGCACATCCAGCCTAGAGAGAGTGCAGAGCAGCTTAGTTCTCTGAAGGCAACAAAGAACCGCTTCCAGTACAGGAGATTTATCATCTAGATTCAATGTAAAGCATCACAAGTGAAAAGGGAACACATGCCAAGGGGTTAGTAAATTCTGTGCATACAGTCATTGAGCTGTCTCAGCTGCCTGAGCTGCACCAAATAAAGGCCTGACAGCACTTGCTCCAGAATACAGCAGGTCCTGAGGCTGTTGGGAGAACTGAACCAAATCTTTACTGTTGCCACAAGGCCTGTGGCTCCTCTCCCTTCTGCCATCCTTGCTCATGTTCTTGCTCCTTGGCATTGTACTGGCTTTGGCATAGGGAGCCATAGGTTTTGCCCCCAGATTTGATACCTGCCTGCTTGGAGCATTGCATCAGCTTGAAGGGGGTTGGGAGTTGATAGAAGGGCCAGTGCCAGAAAGGGGTTAGGAATGTAGAGACCTAAACTGGGGGTGGGGATGAGCAGGGAGAACTGCCTGGTTTTGCATATCTGCTCCATCAGCTCAGGCTGTCTTGTTTCTCTGACTGTGTCATCAGCCTGTTTGCGGTCACTGCACCTGGGGTTAGTAGGGAGCACGCTGGGGAGGGAGCAGGTCTGCTGCTGAGCTGGCCTGGGATGCCAGATGTCCCCAGCCCTGACAAGCCATACCTTTCATTAAGAGTGCTAAAAGCATTTCAGCTGAAGAAGAAAAAAGAAACTGTCGAAGCAAGAGAAAAATATAATCCATTGGGAAGAAAAACCCTTCCATCCCATAGAAAACCTGCTGCCTCACGTGTTCTGGCAAGGACTTCAGCTTGGCCTGATTTAATCAAATATTCATGTGGTGGTTTTCCTTCCTCCTACTGTAACGGCAGCTGACAGATCACCGAAAGCCTCTGACAGAGATAATTGTCCTTGTTGAGTCTTCCTTCTATTTCAACATCCCCCTTAGCAGCATCTTTTCACACCTTTGTAGATCTGCACATTTACTCCTGCTACTTGATTTCAGGAGCGTCAGGTTCCGCAGTCTCTCTCCCGGTCAGGCTGTGCGTGCACATGTTGATTCAGGCACGGAGCACATCTCCACGGAGCCAGCCTGCCGCTTCCTTTGACAATTTTGACATGACATGTATTAACATGTCATGGCACCTTTTGTACAGCTGACAAATGCGGCGCTTTTTAAGAGCTAAGAAAAGGCACTCGTGAAATCCCGCATCGTATTACTGGCTCTCTGCTGTCTTGTCAGTATTGTTCTCCCTCGTTATGCAGAATCACATCGTGTGCCTGCAGAATTTGATAAACAGTAGCACTTCACACATCTGCGACAGACTAACTTGATTACAGTAGTTTAATTCTGCTTGATATCAATCAGCTCTGTACACAGTAAGATTAATTATTGCTGTCACTTTGTCAGCTCTGTAATAAGAAAACACAGATTCCGAATGGCAGATGCAAATTTGTTGGGAGCGAGAGGAGGGAGTTTGCCTCCCCTGCTCCCTGGGGAGGGAGAAAACCTGAGAAAGGTGAGCTGGCCTAGGAGGGATGTAATATCCTATTATTATCTTATAACTGGTATTATCACCTGCTCTGTGCTGCAGATGAGCACTCATTAGTATCTGAGCTGATTCCCTTCTTCTGCCAGCACTCCAGAGCATCTCACAACTACATTTGTCCAGGCAGACTAATTTTAACATAGGTATGTGATGGCAAGCGTGGAAACTAGCTGCTGACAAACGTTTGTCTTAAGGAGGCTGCGCTATATATTTGCCTCTTTTGCACTGCATGTCTTCATAGTGATTTCCCCTGATCCAGAGTGGGTGTAAAATGCCACCAGATCAGAACAGCCATGATTTCCACCTGCTCTGAGCTGCTATAAATGATTGCGCAGGAAACTTGGACTGAAAAGCTGCCTGCTGTTGCAAAGGTGACAGACATAGCTGGTATTTTTGCTTTGTTATTGGGCACTAGCATTCTACTGAAAAAGCCAGGCTGAGTTGTAGATTAGCATTTAATTCTCCCCATTCTCTACTTGCTTGAGGTCCTTCAGTTATCTTCCTGGGAGTGAGCTGGAGAATCCACAAGCTGCTCCAACCCGTGTGGGGTTTGGAGGATAGTAGTGGCAAACTACTCTTCCAGCTTCATCTCTGGAATGAGGAATGGAGCAGGGCTTGGAGCAGAAGTGATGTAGTTTAAATGCTTTTTGAGGAGCTTTGTTTCTTGATTTTTGCTTTGTTTTTTATTATTTTTTTTTATTTCTGTACATGAGAGTGTGCTCACAGTCTAGGTGAGCTTTAGGTATATAATATAATATTTATATTTATATATGGGGAGATGAAATGCTATGAACCATCCCATAGAGAAGCTGAAGTCTTTTGCTGACTGTCAAAGGAAACTTGAAATCTTGCTTGGCTACCCCAGGTCTTAAGAGCACCCCGAACTTGTAATTCATATGAAGAGTTTCCATTGCAAAACGATCCATATGCCCACATCTGTGATCAGAATCTGCGTTCAAAAGCTTGTAGCTGTATTAGCCTGTGGATGGCAAAGAGCTGGAGCTGCACTAGCTGTGCTCCTCCTTTTCACTGGCCTGTGGGTGAACTTCACTTTCCGTTTTCCCCCGATGTAATACAACCTTAATTCCCAACTCACACCTCAGTTCTTATAATAAAGAGCTAAGAATCCTTTTTTATCCTGAAGAAACTGGGTGCTGCAGTCATCCCTGACCAACAATGCTAGCAAGAGAAATGATGCATCACGCATAATTCCTATTTCATTTCCTTAATATATAGTGCATATATCACTGTGGTGGCAGGTGGGCCATTACAGACTACCCGAGAGCTGCCCCCAATATATCACATACATGAGAGGATGATATTATGAGGACTTTAATGTCATATGATGATCCCCTGGCATTGTTTGTCAGACTCCTGATTTGAATTGGTTTGATGTTAAAGGCTGCTGCTGATTGTTATATCTGCCACACCGTGTAATTCAGACTGTCCTTCTCCTCCACGTTTACTACTCGATGTCACGCATCTAGGGAAAGCGAATGATGATAAACTACAGAAATATATTTAACCTTAACTCTTATTAAACGATTGCTCTTCTTGCTGTTTCAGCTGTCAGTGGTCGAATAGATACTTGCTAATGACTTCTGCTTCTAAAGTATGCCTTGAAACTCCTGAAATTCATCAGGGGCGGTTATTCATGCAGTCATAGTGATATTTTTATGGCAGTAAAAAGGGCCAACTAGGGTAGGAGAGGGGAAATAAGCACATGCAGATCATTTAGCAGAACAGCATCAACTCACTAAACCAAGTACATATTTCTCCCCACAAACTGTACTATGGGCCATGAACCCTGGAGCTTAAGATTGGGATTTATCCTGTGCCTTCCTGCTCTGGGGGAAGGCACAGGATTCTCACCAGATCCCTGTCACCTAGGGTGACCACCAGTCCAGTGAGATGAGGTCAGCACTAGACATTTACACAGTTTTTCTTACCCATTTCTGTACCTATGAAGTCCTTGAGCAGTTCCCTCGGGGCAAGGAATTGGATCTGTGGTGTTTCTTTGCTGCTTCCACTTTGAGATGAGTTTTCTTGTCTGGGGGATGGGCAAGACTTGAACAGGCAGCACCGCTCTGCTTCGGGAAGCCAGGGTATTAGCTAAACTGATGGACATCATTCTGCAAATGCTTACCCTAATTAGGCAGTAGACAGGCTGTGAAGAGGTGGCACTGGTGACTCTGATACATCCCTGTTTGTCTGCAAGTCTAGAAGAAACTTGTGCTTCCCTGAAGGCAGTGGAGATAGGAAAGCAGGAGACGGCACATGCTGGTAGCCAATAGCCTGGTGCATCTGAGCCCCTCAGCCCAAGGATTCGAAGGGTCACAGCCCTCAGGCTCTGCTTCGTGGCCTCCCTCTCTGGTCACAAACCAGCAGCTAACAAATACCATTTGCACATCTTTTCTGTGCTTTTGTGGTTAGGTCACAAAAATATTCTTCTGGTAGTGGTATTTATTAATAAAAAACCAAACCACATAATTCTTTTTTACAAACATTTTGAATGAATTAGCCAAACCTACCATCTTGCATTGTCATTGGCTAAAACTGACAGCAACTGGTTTTGTGATGAAGGTTTCTATTGAATGCAAACCCAGTAGAGACCTCTCCTCTCATTTCTCTAAGGGTACAGAAGACTCACTTTTGGTTTAGGTGGGACTTGAATAGGTGATCCCTCTGTATGGGAAGGACTTTTCCTGTTGCTTTATGTGCTGGCTTTATAACGATTTTGATCTCGCTTCCTCTGATGCACTTCTAGGGGTAATCTTTTATTAATGACACTTAATTCAGTGTTTTTCACAAATACCTTGCCTTACTGAGAAGCATCTTGATACAAATTGGCTATTGCTGTATTAGGGAGATGTTCAAAGCAATGCCTGATGCTGCAGGGCAAGCTAATGGCTTGAAATTTGACAGAGGATAAAAACCCATGAATCAATATTTCTATGCGCCTTCTGCTGCTGTTTATTTGAATCCATTTGTTTTGCTGACATATTTCCCATGTGGCTGGAAATGCTGTTTCCTTTGATAACATCAGCAACTGATACATTACATTTGCTGTACAGCTAGGTGCAGGCTAGGCAAAGGGATGTCACTCTGACTCTGCACCCGTGTGATAGGCACAGGCTGCTGGTGCTGGGTGATGCCTCCCTCTCAGGGAATCAACTGACAGGCAGAGAACAAATTGGTGTTGGCCAGGGGCATGCCATTGTTTTTCTTTCATGGCAGCTCTTGGGGTTTCTTGCAATGCAGGGTCTCTTGGGATGAATGCCGTTGAGGTCTAGCAGGTCTGTTGCTGATGCTGTGTACCAGATAGTGGCAGGGAGATGGCATCATAGTTGAGAGAACTTTGGGAAGTTTTTAAAGCTAGGAAGGATGGCTTCATCATGAGCCAGAATGCATCAATGGTTTACTGAGTGTAACAGAGTCCACTACTTCCTTCACTGGCAGTGACTCTTAGTTACTTACTTTCATTATTGAAACATGCATCCCCTAAGCCAAATATTTCTTTCCACTTGTTGATTGCAATGATGTAACAAATCACATGTGTTTAGCCCTGTATTGTTTAGATCACTTCAAATGCAAAGAATTACAAAAGATAAAATATTTCACTAGGAAATTATTTGGTCACACTTGTAGTAATGGAGAATTAATTCCTTAAATATCACATATACACAGATAAATGAACACACCAGCTGTGGGCAGGTATTTTAACAAACCCACAACATAAAAAACGGGTTTTGTTAAGCTGCAAACTAGAGTGTGATGTGTGGTGTAGAAGTAAGAGAAGACAATTCCTATTTATCTGATTTCTTTCAGTTCGTGCTCTGAGAAGCCAACATTTCTGCTGGAAACTCCCCGAGTCAGGAGCTAGTCATTTCAATGAATGGCATATTGCTTCATAAAAAAAAAAAAAAGATGTCTTGGTCTCTGTCATCATTACTGGCATATGGAAAAAGCAATTATATTATCTTTCAACAAGGAAAGTGCAGCTTCCCAAAGCATCACAGAACTATTTATGTTTTAGGGGAGAGCAGAGAGAGGAGCATAGAGTGGCAATAGAAAACATTTCCTGTGTTTTGCCCGCTGTCAGTGACCTAGAAAAACGGTTTTTTAGCCTCTCCATAGTTACCAGAATATCCATTTTTCTTTTTTCTTGTTTTGTTTTGTTCTCAAAGCCTGGCACCCGCAGGAGGCGATTTCTGAGCTCTTTGAGCATTGGATCAGTAAATGGAGAAGAGCACATCCTTTCTTTGTAAAAAGGTGCAGTCTCCTATATTTTTTTCCTATTCAGGATCTGCTCAAAAGAACATACCTTTCAAACATAATTCTTGCTATTCAGGAGGTGGTGCTGAACAAAGCAGAGGCTGGATGTGAACCTCTTAAAGGGAATTTTTCCCTTTTCAACATGAAGCTGGTTGCATTCCAGTTCGGACCGGCTGCTGCTTCTACTTTTTGAAAGATGGAGAAGCAGATACTGACATAAAAGGATTCAAACTGCCACATGCCAATTGCCATTTACTTGAATCTGACCGTGCATGTTTGTACAGGATTTGTCAAACTGTGGCTTCAGAGCAGTGGGGGTGTGGAAACAGATAAATAACCTGGTATGGTGAGGTTCAACTTCAGGAGACTTCTCCCATCGTCTCGATTGTTCTTTTTATCCTAGGCAACTTCTCCTCAGTAAATTGTGCAGAGCAGAGATTTGTCACTAGATTACTCTCTTCTCTAGTGCCTGGTACAGCAGGGCCCTGGGACTGGGCATGTGCTTCCAGGTATACTCCTACAACAGATAAGAAATGGAAGGAGCGCTGCAATCCCTTCTACCAGCATTGTGCTGACTAAATTTCCATCTAAATTTCATCTGGACAGTGTGAAAAGCCAGAGAGACTTTCTGGCAAGTTGCAGAGAAGGAAGAACTCATGCAGAGCAGCCTGGGTACACTGGGATGCTGTAATCAAGTTTTATAAAGGGAAGGGTGCTACCTCCATGCTGAAGGGCAAGCACAAGCCAACTCCTTGACCCTACTCCTGACTGCCCAGATCAGGCACCTGCCCAAAGTTCATTCGCTTGTGACCCAGGCACACAAGTTTTTCTCCTGGCTAAAGCAGAGCATCAAGTTCAAGATGAAGAGGGATGAGGGCTTGCCATGTCTGAGCCTTATCTTCACAGAGCCAGCAAATGGCAGGGAATTACACCCTGACCTGATAACTGGAAAAGATTCTGGGAACTCACCTGGGGTAAGAGGGGGAAAGACGGAGAAAGAGAAGATGGAGAGGGACTCTTTGTCAGGGTATGTAGTGATATGACAAGGGCAAATGGCCTTAAGCTGAAGGAAGGGAGATTTAGATGAGACATTAGACAGAAATCATTCCCTGTGAGGGTGGGGATGCCCTGGCATAGGCTGCCCAGAGAAGCTGTCGCTTCCCCTGGATCCCTGGTAGGGATCAAGGCCAGGTTGTATGTGATTTTGGGCACCTTAGGCTAGTAGAGGGTGTCCCTGCTCATGGCAGGGGCAGGGCACTGAGTGGGCTTTGAGGTCCTTCCAACCCAAACCAGTCTGTGATTCTGTAAGTGACCCAGACTGGTCACAATACTCTGTGTTTTGAAACAGAACATGAAAGATTTTGCCATTTATTTTATGCCAGAAATCTGTAAAGTTTAGGTTCAAGGCAACTTCCAATTTTAGAAACGATCAGCCAACTTGTCTCTGGCATCCAATCCATAAATTAGCAACATTAGTTCACTGCAGCATGTTGAAGGCCGATGAAGTTCTATAAGCTTTTCAAGACAGCTTTTCATGAACATGCTGAATTGTAAGTGCAAGAGTAGCCCTGCAGATATAGCACTTCTTAGCATTATCTGAAGTGTGTTCTCTGAAACTGTATTTGACAGGCGAATGCAATAGAGAAAATTTGGTTCCAGTGTGTGTATTGAAAGCAGATGCAGCAAACAGAGTTCAGTGGCTCAGGAAGGGGCAGCTGTTGCAAAGCTTGACATGGAAGATAAATTATGAGGTGCTATTTCTGGTCTCTGGTAAAAAAATAAAAAGGTGGATGATGGAAGATTGACTTGAAAACAATCCCTTTAAATTATATTTGGAGCGGGAGATGTGCTGCATTTTCACTGGTGGATGAGTCCAAAAGCTGAGCTAATTCACCTTATTTTTGTCATATGGACTTTTCTTTACCTATATCACAGCAGAAACATCTGAAAAACAACTTAAAGTAACTTCCTGTCTGTGAACATACATAGGAAGCTACTTGCTACTTCTTTTATATATATATTTTAATTAACACCATACCAGTTATTTAATTTGTTTTGTTTAACTCAACCGGTTAATGATTAATTTATATGTGGTTTTTTGGTGTTGGTTTGTTTGTTTTTCACATAAGTTAGCATCTTTTATACAGCAGCACATAAAAGCTCACCTACAATATGGTAATTCTGATTGCACCTCAGCAGAGAGCGCTTGAAGGGAGTTATATGAAAGGTGGTTAGACTCAGCTGAGATTTCTTGCTGTAACTGTAAGTAGTCCCCATGCTTTTCTTAATTATGCATTGCAGCAGTGAGCTTTGTAGTAAAATTTCCACATGCCTTAAGCCACACTAATGAACACACATCAGGAGAAGTGATTTATTAGTTATTGTCTCATCTCCTTTTACTTGCTGTCAATAAAGTTTGTTTTGCTTGGATTTGCTCCTCATTGTTTTCCATTCACTTTGTTGTTTGGTAGTATCTATATTACACTTTTGATGCTGGGTGATATTTTCAGCTGATATATATCAATGAAATTGCACCAATGAAAGAAGCTGTTTAAAAGCTTAGTCCCTCTGTTCCAGGTTTAGGCATATGTCAAACTGGTAGTGGTGTAAAGCATCGGGAATGCCATGCTAGCTCTGCTGCCACTATAATTCTGCCAGCAAAAGTTGCCCCAGAAAAGATTTATGGCTTAGAAAACATAGTATTTTTGACAATATGAATCTAAAAGTGTTTTCTTTGAATTCTGCTTTGGCTTCAAGAAAGACCTCTATGAAGTCAAGTGGATAGGTCTCTGATTTAGGAATAAAATATGTCCTGGTGAATCAGTCTTGAAGCAGGGAAGAAGCAGCTTGCAAGGAGTGGCAGGAGTAGAGAAATGAATTGTCCTGAAGCATAATCTGTTAACCACAGAGCAAGCACAAAACAGAACAGGATTTGCTAGTTTTTGCAATGTCAGAAGATGACATTTAAAGAGTGCTAGTGTTTTAAGAAACCTTTAATAGGCTCTTCCTTCTACTCTCACTTCCTAATAAAAATCTACCTTATTGCATGGTTAGATACCGCTATTTGACAGAAGTAAAAGTGGGAATTTAAAACATTGTACATATGCAAAACACCCAGGAATGTTTTGGTGTGTTCTTATCACTTTGCTAGTGATGTGCCATCAGTTATTTTTTCTTTAGTTCTGATATAAAGTCAGAATTAATCTTCAATGACGTTCTTCGATGTTCTTGCTGGTTTGTTGCTTCCTTTTACTAAGCAATGTTTTATGTCATTTGCACCTGAATTCCTGCAGTTGGTGGTGAACTTGGGACATGAGAACAATTATAAAACAATTGAAGCATAATTTTGATAGGAAAAGACTATAAATTGATCTCCTCCCTTACTGTTGTAATACAGCTGGTCAGGGATCAAGGCCCCAGTGTGGTGGGGGCTGTGAAAGGGAAGGGCAATGTCTGTCCTTCAAAGGCCAAGATCTCGCTATCAAACAAGAACTAATGAATGGGTATAGACAGGCAGGGAGGCTGAAAGAAATATGAGCCACTGTTAGTCAGAGGGTTTCAGACACCACCAGCCTAACACTTAAGGATTTTATTGACATAATGTCAAAGGAGAATTTTAAGGGTAATGAGGATGGTTTCACAGAAACTTATAGCTGCCTGGGAAAAAAGCACAAAGGTGCCTGAGTGTGTTTTAACAAGCAGGAGATAAGGGCTTTTGTCCTGAAGGGATCAGAAGAGGGAGTTGGTTTCCTGGTACTTACTGAAAGACAAGAGCTGGATCATAAAGGACACTGAAAGTGAAGCTTCTGTTTGATGAGATGGAGAAGGGGCCTTGGAAACTCAAGACTCTGTATGGTTTAGTAATGTGGTTGGTTTGATGGATAAGGGAAGAACAGGACTGCATTTGGTGAGGGGTGGATGAAAAAAGGTCACTGTGACTGAGGAAGGAGGAGATAATCTGCTCAGGAGAATTGTACCTTTGGGTGAATAAGAGAGGGCGTATACCAAAATTTCCAAGAGCAGCAGGATGTGGGACACAGAGGCCCGAGGCAGGGCAGCACCCAGCTGGGATGGTGGGACTGTGCCCAAGAGAAGAGGTAGGCAAAAGAGATAAGGTAGTGAGGCTGGAGGGAAATTAAAAGGTCTCTTTGAAGCCGAGTTTATAGTTTGATATGTTGAGATTGTATTCTTGCCAGAAAGGAAGGGAGGCTGAGAGTTATGTCAGGGACACAACAACCTGGGTGGGGGAAGAGAAGTTGAAGGGAAGAAATAAATAAAGAAATAGGAGGAAAACTAGAGATTACTGAGCAAAGAAGCTAGGGCAAACAGGTTTGGGGGTGGTGAATGATTCCAAAGCTCTGGGCAGATAGAGGAGAATGAGGCTGGAGTGGTAATTGTGAAGTTTGATTAAGATAAGACCACTTGCTGGTAAGAAAGAGCAGCAGTCATGGGAGTTAATGGCTGCTGTCTGTGTGCCGTTGGTCCTTGCTAAGAACACTTAAAAATCTTTTGCACTTGTTACTTCTGTGTCTGTAAAACCTCTTGCACTTGTGTTATTCCTTTTACCCTGAAGTATTTGTCAGAGGAGATATTACTTTGCCCAGCTGGGATTTTGGACCGGATAAGAGTAGGAGTCAACTTCTGAGCCTGGAAAATGCAGAATGGAAAGCAGAAAGTGGCACCAGGTCCCACTGAATACATGGGTGGACCTTCCTTTAAGTACCAAATTGAAAGCAGACCTAGAAACTGTGCGATAGCTATGATTACCACAAAGAAACTGCCAGTAAAGCCTTCCCCACCATGGCAGCTTTTTGACAAAAAAGATTTTAATGTCTCCGTATTTCCTCTCTTATAATTATGGGAAGATAGTGGCCTAGTTTAAAGCTTAGACATGGGGAATTCATGCATTATCTTCCAGCAGGAGGAACTACAGAAGCTATTTTTCCATTTTCTGAGAAACTACCAAGAATGAGGAAGCTGATACCTAGTATCTAATCCAAAACAAAGACTGGGCGCCAGTTCTTCTGTTGCCAGTGGGATACATGGTGCACAAATTACTTTCCAGAATGTCACAGATGTGAAAGCAAATGAGAGATGTGATGAGAAAGCTCACATCTTTGAGTGACATCAATCACAAATTAATAATGTGAGAGAAAGCTTTCCTACTATCCGATGAAACTGTCCTGGAAAGGTCTATTTTTGAAACAGCAAGAGTAGTGCTGCCTAATGCCTGAAAGCATCGTGCAAGGCAGTAATCATTAGCAGGGCTCTGTGTGGTGGGGCAGCCAAGCATTTCTCTGTGAGGGAGGTGCTACTCGTTCTCTTTCCCTTTATATACTGTTCTTCTTTGTGAAATCGTTCTTCCCTCCCCCAGTCTCCCCAGGTTACCTCCTTCAAATTAAAATCTTTCAAATCTCTCGTGGCTATCGCATATGTCTGCTAGACCTTCCAGTAATGTGCTGCTCACTACTGGTGAGGATGTGTCACACACACAGAGCCATTATTCAACCAAATACAAATTTCTTTCTTTTCTCCCCACCCCACCCCCTTTCTCCAGCTTTCCTACATTACTGCTCAGGAGATGTCGTTCTGCTGTGTTCAGCCCCACAGATGACTGGCTCCACCTCTAGGCGAACGGCAGCTGGCTTTACAGGGCGTTTACACTGTTTATACCGAGTTTTCTTTATTTTCATCTTGGGAAAAACAAACCAGGATGTTCAGTTACACTGATGGCTCTCAGTAACTGGCACGATGCAGCTGTTAGACTTCCCTGCAGGAAGTCTAGGAGGAATGAAGGTTTTCACTTTATTCTGAAGGATTTCCTAAAGTTTACACCTAAATGTATTGGTGATGCCCCTTTTAAAAACGTTCCTCACTACTGAGCTGTGTGCCTTGGCATCAGTTAATATAGAAACTTGCTATGGTTTGGTTTTTTTGCTTTTTGTTTTTTTTTTAATGACTAAAGTTGTTCTTTCACACTCAACACATCTTTGTGTTTGAATTCTCAGCTTAAGTGGAAACAGGATCAAAATTAAATTGCAAAAGCTTTGGCAGAGTCTCTGAAAATGGTACTTCATGTATTCTATTATTTACCCTTATTTTACTGGAACCAAAGTTTTCACAGGCTCGTGCATATTCCTTGGATACATTGTGAGAAAGAGATGAAATACTTAAAGATACAATAAACAAAATCTGCTCAGAGAAGTCTAGAGTTTCCTTTTTGCTTTTAGTCGAGAAGCACTTGTTTGATAAATGGAGCGCTTTTAGAGACCTTACAATAGGCTGCGCACCTGAGTGGAGGCGGCAGGCTCGGTGGAAGATTACTGGGAGACAAAAGAGCAAGTCAAACGAGAAAACATGATGAAACAGCAGAAAATTAACATGCTATTTCACTTCTTCCTTTTTGCATTAATAAAAACAGGGCTTTCACGTTTATTGCCAAATGCTACCCTACAAGTGTCTGACACTGGATGTGTCCGTGTGGCTGATGACCTGCCCAGTCCTGTGGACCCAGGGGAGCAGGCTGACATCTAATGACAGGTTGTAAACACAGCATCGGTGAAACATACTCCACAGCTTTTTACCACATTAAATGCATTGGGCTTCTCCCAAAGAATCCAAATCTCCTGGGGAGACAGGATAATGTACCCACTTTGGCTCCAGTGAGAAGAGACTGGTGCCAGCATAGAATGTATGGGGCTGATACTGACTCATCTTGGTGTGGACCCTTGGGATCTGCCTGAGCAATACCCCAGCCTTGAGGCTGACAGCACAGGGTATGAAGAAAGGTGCATGGAAGTGTCAGTGTCCCCTGCAAGGACTACACGGTACCAGGGCCCTGTGCCAGGAGCAGCATGGCCAGACCCAGATCTGTGGCAGCAGGAGTGTTGCCTTCAGTGGTGTTGTGCAACAGCCAAAGATGTGACCCTCTGTGACGGCTGCCGTGGGTAACTCAGACACAGCCAAAACCCCACCTTTAGTTTACCAGCACACAAGAGGTCATGCATGCTCTGGCCAGGAGTTGTGGCCAGCTGCCTGTGTGCATCCTGCTTGAAGTTCTCCCAGGTTGTAGGGAATTGTCTTTATATTTTGTGGTGCACAAGCACCGATAGATTGATTGTAGTCCAGGTTTTTCACATGTGCTGGAGGCAGGCGGCTGTTTTTGTGAAGTGCTGAACACAGTCTATGGCTCATACTGGCCCAGTGTCATCCAGACACATTAGACTGGCTGACCCAACCAAAGGCTCAAGAAACAACCAAAATGAGGTTTCCAAGGAATACCAGACAACAAACACACTTTGTCATTTAAGCGTGAGTTCTCCTGGTTATTGGTTTATGGGACAGAATAGTCTGTAGTGAGAAGGATTAGCCCATATCACATGCCACAAGAATGCTTGTGGTGTGAGTATACCAGAAGAATTGTGCTTTGTATTACTGCTGGAAAATATATGTGCTGTAAAATTACAGGATACACATGCCACCCATCCTACTCTGCTCAGGGCTTGGGGTGAGGCAGTGCTTTATGTGCCTGCCTGAAATAACAGAACATCCAGTGTATGCTCAGCCACGGCTCTGGTCCCGGGAAAACGGCTGCACAGGGCTGTCTCTTCTCATAGGCCAAATCCCAGCTATGCTCATATCCAGGAATTGAGAGAAACAGACTGTGCAATATTCCTGCTTAATAATTCACAAGGGAGAGGGTAATATGCACAAGACTTCGTAGAGGAAGGTATCAGGATATACACAATGTAGTGCAGGCAATGAATGAGCTTCAAGCTATGAGCTTAAATGGAACTCAGGGACTAAAGGGCAGAAGGTTCATGGGTGGGGGTCCTAGGTGAGGCTGGCTATGTTAATTATAGCCAGGCAGTGCACTTAAGGACTTTACATCCGGCCCAGATGATGCAAGGAATGTGACCACCAGTGGTGAATTTGGAAAAGTCTCTGTGGATATACTACTGTAGTCATGCTCTAAATATCTTAATATCCAGGCAGAGAGAAGGGAGCTGGTTTGAAAATGTATTTTCATTGTAAACAGCTTTGTGCAGTTCTGGGTCCTGCTCTCTTTGTAGGGCTGGAGAGGAGGAGCATGGCTTTGCTTGCTAAAGCAAAGAAGCAGGTGTGCACTTAGACCTAATGTAGAACTTTCCCATTTGCCCTAAATTCAAATGATCTGGCTGAGTTTTTGCATACACCCCCAGGGGGAACAGAGAGCAGACCATGGTGTGTCTCCTACAACTCTTTTGTTAGCTTAGGGAGAATATGATCTGATTTGACTATGCAATTTTGTTGTGCCCTGCACAGCAAGAACATACCTAAATGTCTGGCACGGTGCCGGAGAAAGGACAGACATCTCTGGAGTGCTTGTGTTTGGCTTTGATCAGCCACTTGCATTTTCTCTGCTGTTCCCTGGCTGCGTGGCAAGTGTGCGCTGCTCTTCTCCAGCAAAGGCACTGTGCTGGCACCTGGCGAGAACACGCTCCTGCTGTCTCAGTGCCGGGTAGCTGGGATCGCCTTACGTTCGAAACAGGCGGTTTCTTTTGCTTGCTTCTGCCTGCGTGAGATGGCAGGGATTGATCCTCTTTGGGCAGCTGATGTCTGCTTCTGCTGTGTTTCCTTCTGAATTCTCAGAAATCGATACTTCTGATAAAAAGTGTTAACAGCCTTTAGTTCTCAAGGACTTCTCACATAAGCTGTTTTTTTTTTGTTTTGTTTTGTTTTGGTTTTTTTTTTTTCCTGAGCGGAGACCAACCCAGAGACTGAACTGTAGTGAGACAGGCTGGGTATAGTCTGTGTTTGCAGGCTGTCTGTAGTCACAGAGTGCTGAGGGTGGTCACTCCATACCATAACTGGCACATTTTCATGAAAACTTCACACTAATCAGCTTTTCCTAAGTGGTAGTCGCTGTGGGGTACAACACAGGTTATCGGGCTGGGGAGAAAATATTGTTTCTCTGAGCTCAGAGACTTGAGACATCTCTTGGAGACTGTCAAAATATGTCTCAAAAATAACAAGCACTCAAATCTCCCTTTTGGTTTATCTGCTCTCTGCTGGTATTCTGCAAGAGGCTGTTTTGTTTGCCATCGAAAGGGCTACATCTCATGCTCCTACTGACAAGCTGTTACTGAAGGCTCTGCTTAGCAGTCATGTTTCTTATTAGAATTATTTTATTTTTTAATTTGCTTTTTTAGAACCAGAGCTATAAATCTGGGGAGCATTTTACATACTGGGTTAGGGCTCAATTGAAATCCCAGTGAAATCAGTGAAAGTTTTCCTATAGACTTCAGCAGACCGGGTGCTTGGGAAACAAGGAAACCCAGTCTGTTTTAAAATAAGAATTATATTCATGTCATAAAGTTTCTTACCAAGAGCAGGAAATAAATAAAACCATATTATGTGTGTCTTTCCCCAGCAGGTCTCATATGTCACTTGCCTGGTACTTATATACATGGAGTATGTAAGTGGACATAGTGCAGCAGGAGCTGAGCTGGGATACCTATTAATGCTGCTTTATAAACACAGGTATCAGAGGAAGAAGAAAATACCCATATCTGATTGATATGCATGTCCATATAAAATTAAAAGTTACACAAGAGTGAAATATCCAGCAGAAGCAAGTTGTCTTAGCCTGTTTCTGAGAGCCTAGAAGGAAAAGCTCCCTTCTAGCCTCATTGCTAGAAATTTCTGTGTAGAAAATATTTCTGTAATGACTCATGATTTCCATGGGTAAAGGAAACCTTGATCTTCCCTTTTACTTTGTAGTAGGGCTTGCTACTCTAACCTGGTTATCCAAAGTGCTGAGCAAAAAAAAAAAGTTAAATATTATGAAGATGTAATGAACGCTTCTGGTAGTTTTCTAGGTAATTAACTACTAATCCAGGAGTCTAAACGGGAAGTGTGGCATCTGCATGTTACTTTGTCCCGGGAAATACCGCAGTCTACTGATGAGCTAGTTACAATATAGGCAAGTTTCAAGTCTCCAGGGATTTTATGGAGACCTGTGGACACTCAGGTCTTGTCAGAATTGTCAGAATTGCATTTATAGATGGTATGCTCAACTAATAATGAAAATAATTATAGCTGTGTTACTGCAAAAAGTAATTTTGCCAAGACAGTATTTAAAGCCTGAATCAAACTTTCACATGCTGACGAGGAAAAAAGGAAACGATGTGGACAAGGCTCTAAAGTGCATGCAAAAACAAGTGCTGCTTTAATGATGAAGCATTTGATAGTGCCTTTATCAGCATGCAGTCATGTGTTTAAATAGCATGAGCCATAGAAGACTGTTGCAGCTTGTCATTTGCCTTATGGGAGGCAAGAAAGAGCTTCTTGTTTGATTTGTAAGATGAGCCAGCTTGTTGCGCAAAACAACAGAGAAGGGTCTGTGGAGAACTCCATAGTGAAGGATTGGCTCAGGTTTTTTGGACTCCCGCCACAAGGAAGTGCAGAGAGTATAGTCACAGTGCAAGGAACATTGTGAAAGGGATTGGAAAGGAAACAAACCTGTAATGATCATAGCAAAAAAACTCCCAACAAACCAACCAGACCCCCAAAAGACCCCAGCTGCTCAGTAAATTAGAGAGATTGTAACAGAAATACTGTCTGCGTGCAACAAGAGTATGAAACAGGAGAGAAGGAATCCCAGAATTGAAAAATACTGAGTTTGTCTTTTCCACTGCTCTTAGATGTTAACATAAGCACTTTCGAAATTAATAAAAGAAAGATAAAGCTGTGCTGATAAGTTCTTGATTTCTCCTCAGGTCACAGTGTTTTTAAATACTGGCAAACAATCTGAGACCTGCTCCTGAGATCAGTGGAAGTGGTTGAGTAGGAGGATATGAGGGAGTTGCTCTGCGGGTTGAGAACACAAACATGTCTTTCTTGAAGCAGTGAAGATATGCAAACTTCATTTAAGTTTCTTTGTGATTACCAGAAAATTGCAACACTTACCTAAGCTAAAAATGGTTTGCTGCTCTAGCTTTCCAAGCTTAATATGCATTATAAATTATGCTACTGACATTTACATTATATTATGCATCCCACTCAGTAAATGCAAAGATGTGGCAGAAGTGAACAAAACCGGCCTTTCTGTCCTTTTTCCAGCTGTGCTTAAGGAGTACGTAGAAATAAATCAACAGGTGTGTGGATATGCTGAATACACACTAAAACCCAGGTCTGATCCACCAAATCGGGTTTTGGTCTCAGAGGCCAACTGTGACTCACTGGTGTCTGTCAAGATAGAAAGTGGAGAAAATTGTATATTGGTTTGAATAAACAGCTGACACTCAGCATGATCTTTATACATTGGAAAAAAACCCACTGTTCATTCAAATAGATAAGAAAGAGCAACAGGGACAAATTCTTTCCACTGCTTGCCTTTATTAAAGCAACTTCAGACCTGTTCCACAGTGCAGTGAAATCAGTGGCACCTTCTGCTTTTATAAAGTAGGGCAGTTTTGTCTCAGCTAAAATAGAAAATGGTGTTTCTGTTTGGAAAACACTTTTGGTTTTAGCTACGTTTTTCATTTTCTTGTTGTTTGCCAAGTAAAGGCAAAACCCCACAAGGTGGAAACTTCCTTTCAGTAAAACCCAGGATTTGCTTGGTCTTGCCTCACAGCCGCCAGTGTTTTGTTGCACACGAAAACAAGGCCTGACTATATTTGAGGGGACCTGTGGCTGGGTTCGATGATCTTAAAGGTCTCTCCCAACTCAAGTGATTCTATGGCTTATGCAATAGTTAAAACCGTGGCTGCCAGCCATAACGTTAAGACTATAAATAGTTTCACGTTATTTGTGCTGTTCGTCAGGAGAAGGGAAGCACAGTGAAGCCGCAACCGATCACAGAACGAGCGGGAAGAGTGATCTAACGCCGTAACATCCACGGCCGCCTTTAGGCATTTCTTTCCAGGGGATTTTGCCGTTTCCCGCTCCGGCCCCTGCAGCCCACGGGCCGCACTCCCGCTAGAGGGAGATACAGCCAAAGGGCCCGACGGCCGGCGCAGGCTGGGGTGGGGGGTCAGGTCTGTGGCTCTTCCCTCAGCGGGAATCGGAAGCCGAAGGCGGAGCCTGCCGCAGCCGACCCTCGGGAGTTAACGCTACCGACAGGGCTGGGGAGGAGCGGGGGAAGGGAGCACTGTCTCTCCCGGCCGCCTCCTCACAGCACCAACGGACTCCCATCCGTCCCACAATGCACAGCGGGCCAAACACCTCTCCGCGCTCCGGCCAATCGTAGCTCAGCCTCGCTGGACTACGTTTCCCAGCACGCTTTGTGGAGACAAGGTTTTCGGCTCGTCCTGTCGCCTTCCGCCCGTCGCAAAGTGTCGCGCTGTGCGGCCGGAGCCTGGGCTGGCGGCCGCGGGCCGTGCCCGGAGCCGTGCCGCGGCGAGCCCCGCCGGGCGGAGAGCGGCCGCCATGGGCGGCGGGCGGTGATCTCCCGCCCCGCCCCGCTCCTCTCCCCGCCGCGCCGGCAAGCAGGCACCGCCATGGAGGAGGAGAGCATG